>JAIPRK010000166.1:0-331585 GCA_025469195.1 Chaitophorus viminalis
CGGGTATTGCGCGGACATCATATATATATATATATATATATATATATATATATATATATATATATATTTATTTATATAATATGGTCTATTTATTATACATTATTATATATATGTAAGCACTGCGCGGATTAATGATCAAAAGGAGTGATTTTTCATTGTTGCAAAATGGTATGTATATACGCACGGAGTTTCAAAAATGTAGGCAAAAGTGTGTTTTAAAAAATATGTGTAGTGTAATACAATATATATAACCTATATAAAGGCTCTTTGTACACAATAGCGTGTACCACATTTTTCGCACAGCCGTTTTCGATGAGCGAGCATACCTAATATAATAAATATAATATATATGTATATACACAATAAACCTACATAAAATCGGGTTCAATAGGCGTTCGGTGGAAAAAAAATCACTAACAATTGTAGTACATCCCTTTGGTTCCGAAAATATTGCCCACGTTGATTATAAACATTTTATAGGTTGCGCGCATAAATTATTGTCCTATATAAATGTGTCGTAGGTACATATAATACATCAGTGTTACCTGCGTATTATATTGTGTGTATATATATATATATATATACACACATATAATATCATAGACAGGAATTGATTCCATTTTCGAGGAATTAATCTCCATGATTGACACATTATACTATAGTATTATAATATATAATAATATTATATTATTGCAGGTAATTCGTCTACACATTTATATAGTATATAGTATTATATTATTAATGTTTTAGTGTTTGTACCAAAAATCCTTTTTGCAATGTATAACAATATATAAATACTGGCGCAGATATATATTTAGGAGTGTGTATTATATTTATTGTGTCCATTTAAAATGTTCAACATTCAACGTATGACTTTTTTCTTGTTCTATATAATCCATTTATGTCAATTGCATGACACTCGGGCTATAGAATATCGCTTATAACTCCATCTATATAAATACATAAGTAGTAATTTATGAATATAAATGTGATTAGATTATAATATAGTTGATAATTCGTATATTATTTGTTACCGGAAATGTGGACATTTAGGTAATGATATGTATATAATACTTCTTAGGAAATCCTATGACTATTACCCTATAATTTTGGTATAACCTATAATACATATTCTATATTAATTCTATATAACGACAACAAAACAATACACGATAATGCCATGGTTAAAGGTTAATGATATACATATAAATATATATATATTACACAGTGAAATATCTTACCTATAAAGTCAGTTAAATTATAAAAATGTATTATTAACATCAATCAGTTTAATTGTTTTTTGATATTTTAATTTAATTTGAGTACTTATAAATATTATCATTTTATTTTCAACAATTTTATTACAAATATATCTATGATATAATACATAACGAACATATATATGTCTATATATTCTATGTACATTTGACAAAATAATATGAAATTACATAATATTCATTTCTATTTCAACATGGCAAACTTTCTTGGCATATAGAGTATTATAGTTCGAATAATGTTATCATATCTTTATAATAATAATAATAATAATAATCACATAGAACAGATCTATTTAACATTTCAAAGATATTATTAAAAACTGACCAATTATAAGATAACTATATAGCTATGATAAAAATCAATAATACACAGTTATTACAAGAAATTTGGATACTGGGAATTCAGCTTTAATTAAATCAAACACTAATTTAATAAAACTATGTATATAATAGCATCTATGTTTATAGAGGTATACAATTGTTCAATTACTTAATTATATGAAAGCAATTAATAGCAATTTAAAATTTGAGTATAAAATAAAAATTCTATAATCTATCTCAATAATGTCTCAATTTTTAATTATTTATTATTATTTATTTTGTTATTTTTAAAATAAAACGACCGTTTATTTTTGTATTCCACTATTTTGATTTTATTATGTAGGTATATTATTGTATATGTCATCAATGAAAGTTCGGCTTACTTGTAGGATTATTAAAAATTTTGATTTAAATTTTTATATTTTTCCCTCTTTATCTTTATATTCCTTAATAGATTAGTAAAATTGTCATATATAGTATAATGTTTATATATACAAGGCATTTAGATAACACAATAAAGTGAGTTTACTTAATTATAAATATTAAAATATTATCTCACCACTTTAACTAGTCCCTAAGTATTCACTCCAGTGGCGAGTCAATAATTTCAAATTCCTAAGTCATCATGTTACGGTTACGTATTATATTTTTATTTTTAATAACTTATGATTTAAAACCATGCAACTTTAATTTTTAACATTCAGACATAACACCAGTATAAAATATCATCATATTTTATACCAGTTGAATTAAATTAAATTTGTCTTGGTCAAAACTATTTATTTTTAATAATAAAACATGCTTTACACATTGATTGATGCAGTTGTACATTGTTCGAAAATACATTTTCTAAAAAGTTAATTTATTATTAATTTGATACATGATTTGGCTTCAAAGGGTATAGTATTTATACTGTATACACGCACATACAAACTTTTTTTAAATCCGATTTTCTTATTATATTCTATTTGGATATAAATAAATCCATTTATACGTAATAAATTACTTATTAATAATTATATCTTTTATCGTTTTATTATCTTTTAAAATAACAAATATAGATTGGTACAAAATATTTTCAACTTACACCTATATTATACCTATATGTATAAGTATAATTTATACTTTATATTATGTTTAAGTATACTATTCCTTGCTAAGTCAATTGTAGTTTAATCTGCACTGTTGCACAGACAATAAATTTTAATAATTTTTATACATAATTATATAAATGATATGTAATAACTGCTGCGTAATCATTGTTAAATAATTTAATATATATATTGTTTAATAACCATTGCACAAGTATATGTTCATTAAAATAGTGCAAAACTTAATTATTTATCTATTTAGTTAAATATACCTACATATATTATTACCTATATATTAATTGAATTATAATATATATTATATAATTTGATAATGTGCATATATATAATATAATAATTATCATTGTATTTAGGTGTTATTAACTGTCGCAAATTTCACAATAATACATTACAAACTTAACAATCTATATTATATACCATACGTTTAAATACCTACTGTATATTATAATATAGGTGTGCATATATTATACAGTGTCATATTATATATAGTAATAATAAAGTACAACATATTGTGTAATTCGGTTTTTTTTACTTACGAAAAGGATTTATATATATATATATATATTCATATAAATCATATAATATATAATGTATATGTATATTTATATGTGGGTACAGTTTTAGTATGTAATATAACTAATACCTATGTACACAGGTGGTACTCGCGACAATTCCACCTTTTTAGTTGGATTTTGAAAAAAAAATTTATTTACTCGGTTCCAATTCCTATATATAGGTGTATAATATGTAATTCATTTCATCGAATATCAATTATATTATATCATTGACAAAATAATATATAGGTATGTATATTTCTTTTCGTCTTCGGAAAACATTTAATTTATTCGTATATACATGTGTAATATATATATATATATATGTGTGTGTAGTATACCTATATATAAAAACGAAGAGTCCATGCTGCAGTCTCAATAATTTACTATATACACACATGTAATATATTTACCAACACACGCACGTCGCACACATATTATATAAGTATATACATATACTTATATAGGCTGCGATAAATACACCGCGCCTGATGATATAATATAACCTCCTCTGGACCGCCACGCTTTTCTCCTCACAACCCTCTCGCGCGCGCGATCCGTCACTAACACTACCCACCCGTGCGTCCGCACATATATTATATATATACACATCATACGGCGCTGGATCAAAGGCATTTCCTGCGCGGCAGTAGTCGCCGTCGTCTTGAGTTCGTTTCAGTATATTATAATACGTAAGCACGTTTGTTTGAAATAATATAAATTTCCTCTGCAGCCGAGTATATATACGAATTTATATGTATGTTATAATATACATACGTATTGGTTGCACCTCTTATAGGTACAAATATACATATGTGTGAACCTGTATAGCCTGACCGGGAGAGATTAATACTGAAAACCGATAATAATAAACCTTGGATCTGTGCATACATACTTTATAATATACATATTTAAATATATATACACAGATGGTATAAGATGCCATATGAAGTACACACCTATATACCTTTTATACTATATGTAGATACGCGTGGAGGGGAAATTTCAGAACATTTTCTTCGTCCTCGTCGGCGACGGCGTGCGTTATTGTTTCACGCGTATATATAATTAAAATATTAAATATATGAAGGTATGCATACCTATGCATATAACTTCATATATTTAATTATACCTACGTACATGTAAAATGTGTAAATCTATATATTATATTATACGTGCGGCGTGTATATACATTTGTCAAATTTATTTATTAGCGACAATCGCGCCATCGTCCGGACCCATCTCGGGACGGCAGCGGTGGTGACCACGCGCGTTCGCATGTGTTTCCATAAAATAAAATCGGAGAGAAGTAATAATATTATAAATTGTAATACGTACAAGCGAAAAGGAAAAAAAAAATAAAAAAAAATGGGAAAAAATAAATAAACGGCGTGCAAGCACACACACACACACGCGCACACGCACACACTGCAGCACGCACTCACGCATAATAATAATAATAATAAAACTACACCACAAACATTGCGGTAGTGACGGCGGCGGCGTCATCGTCTCAAGGCGGGGTGGGGTCGGAGCGGGGGCGGTCTCGGCGCAGCCATTGGCCGGCGCGGGCCACGTCCACGCAGACCCCGGTGGGCGGACGCACGTAGTCGTGATGTTCATGATCGGGGGTGAGGATGAGGAACAGACGGCCGACCGTCGCCGCCGTCGCCGCAACGTCGTTCAGTCGCCGTCCAGAGATCGTTCCGTGCGTGTGCCACATCGAGCGTGCGCTCGCCGTCAACTCAGTATACACACACGCACACACGTACACGCAGTCACGCTCGCACACACACGCACACCGTCCCGACTGTTGTCGCGTACGCCCCGCGCGCATCCCTCTCGCCTCGAGGGTATTTGTGTGACATTACTGCACTTAATTTCGGACACATATTTTTTTTTTGCCCTCCTCTCGTCATGATGGAGATCAGATAATAAACCGTGTTTTTTTTTCCACCCCTCGTCTGTTTTTGCACGTCGTTTTATTTTTAATTCTCGCTTGCCACGCAAACATATTATATTGTTACATACAATAATATACACTGCGCACTTTTCATTGGCACCTCAAGTTCAAGAGTACTGCCACTATATTGTTGCTGCGTACTCTGCCGCAGGACGTGTCTCTCCACTGAATTATTCGAAAACACCGGTACAAACACAACTCAACACAAATGGTTACCATGTCAGCGTATTCTCAGTTCGGTTACGCGTACCCAACCCCCGGACAACAGGTATGTACCTAGATCGTTTTTCATTTTTTTTTTTTTTGTCTTTTTTTTATATCTCGGTTTGGTCTCATATGTATATTTTACCACGGTTGCATTCTCCTCTTATATAATAGGCGGATTTAAGACATAAAATTCAGTCCCAACCAACTCTGCGTATATAGTTAATATTTATTAGGACCACGGAAATTATTTTTAAGTAAAAAAATATAATTTCTTAATTTTTAACAATTGGTTGGGTACTATTTTTACACAAAATATAGGCTTTAAAAGTCTAGAATAATATAAATTAAGATCATATACACATGACATACTGCACGCAATGTTAATATTAACAATAATTTTCTTTGTTTTATAATATGTACGCGTTTTCATTTACTCTGACAGCATTAGACGTTATAAAATCTGTATAACGCACTTTTAACCAATATATCTTAAAATATTCAATAAATTTGCTGACATCTTTTTTCGAGTTTAAAATATTTTTTGTAATGACTGTTATTTGTAAAAAAATGTAAATTATTGTCAAATGTGTTTTAAATACTGATAATTTTTAAATAGGTATATCGTATTATGTAGGTAGGCATTATCCTAATATACGAGTATATAATATATAATATACAACTCTATGTACCTATTTTATTATTTTTTATTTGACTGTTGAAATAATTTGAATATATATAATCTAAGTGTACCAGTTCCTACCTACCAAAATATGATCAAATTCTTGATTAAATAGCCATCCTTAACCATAATTTCGAGATTTGAATTGTAAATATATATTTTACTGTAGCAATTGATACAATTACTACAAGTGAATTTCAAATATTTTAATCACTGAATAATTATTATTAATATTTTAACGAAAAAATTAATTTAATTATAATAAACTATATAATATTTTTTAGCAATGAATTATTTTGGCTTTTCTATAATATTTATATAATATAACATTTATTAAGCAATATTTAATGAGAAAAATCGCTGTGTTAATAACTATTGTACCTATACTATACATGTTATTTGTATTGAGATTTTTTTGTAAACTAACACTTTGGTGCGTTATTCTCTCTTTTATTCAAACAAAATTAGTTTAACAACAAAGTATATGTTTTGAATATTATAAGAAACATTCTTAGATAATATAGGTATATATATATTTACGTTTTCATATTAGGTATATGTTTTATGTTCTTATGCAATCTGTAAAAAGGTTCAAAGGTATTTTATTGTACCTAATACAAAGTATAGAATATTATGTGATTCATTATAACTCCATTAATAAATATATATATATATATATTTGAACTAGTGCTGTAGCTGGAGGAGATCTACATGGCTTGCAGTCCTCCCCCTCCCTTAAAAAGTCATATCAGTTTTTTAAAGGTTTATATTATACATATTTCTTATGTATATGTTACTATACGGTGACCTAGCAACTTATAAAATTATATATTACAATATTTAACAAGAAGTGTTATTCTGTTTTGGAAATTATTATTTTACTAATGATCACCTAAGCATCGTAAGCAATAAAATGGCCCTAATTTAAAACATATAGTAAGGAATAAAAACACTTATGTAAATCTATAGTTATTAAATAATTTTTCATTTCCCTGAGTATGCTGAAAATAATATAAATGTAATATAATATAAATATATATATATATATATATACTGCCAATTCTCGTATGTTATATTAATTACTACAAAATAAATACAATTCTGTAGAACTAAAATAAAAATACAAAATTGATTATTATTATTAATATAATTATTACATTATAATACATTACGTATAAGTACTACGTTTTGGTACATGTAATAAATGTATATATTATATATAGCTATAACCTATAGGTACGTCAAATTATTATCGGATGTAAATAATTTGTTTTCTCATTAGATATATCAAAATTTTATCTCTCGAGGTTACTACAGATGACTCTACATTAAATATTTGATTAATTATATTATGATATATCTATTACAGTTCTTAGACAACGATAAACTAATAAAGTTCAAATTTGTCTTACACATCTAAATACAACATGATATAATCATGAAAAACTTGTTTAATCTTTATTATTAAATTTAAATTGAATTTTTATAGGTACCTAATCTTATAATGACTAAAGAGCTCTAACTATTTTTGGTGTTAGACTTAAAAAAATATTTGAAGTTCATAGATCACTTATTCAATAATAAAGTCATTAATACTTATATTATTTTATATTAGATATGCATGCATACACACACGTCATATACTCATCGATTATGTATTGAATGTATATATAATTATCTGTGAGTAAATAATATGAGAAATGTGTCAAATATGAGGATGCACGTTCACTGTGATATTCGCAAATCGCAGTTATCGAACGAAATACCCCGTTATATTTAAGCACTACGGCTGTTTATTGTGAAGGAGAATTGAAAAAATTATTATATTTTCAATTGGTTATAGCTATATTGTTTCACTGTTTGATTATATAATTATTTACTATTTGACTAGTATATGTACATATACAAAATCTTCCAAAATCAGGTATGTTTTCGCTAAAAACAAATACCTATAACAATAATGCTATACATTTGTATAATATAGTTTATACTAATAAAATATGTTATAAAAGTGGCTATAAGGAATTGCTTCAATAGCCTAGGTAAATAATCACACTACTATAATTTATAATAGTCACAATAATGAACTTCGATATTTAATTAAAATTTAAAATAGTACAATGTTGATTTAGCAGTAGTATAGGTATAAACTTATAATATCATATATAGGTAGCAATTTATTAGTACATATAATAACATTTATTATTGCCGCTTGTATAATGGTCATTTCGGCGACTCCACAATCAAAACATTTATTAATTCGCATAACCAATAGCCCTTCTTCATTTAGGTGTACTGATTATCTATTATATTATTAAAATAACTTATTAAACCACACAATGTCAGTATATTATACCAAATATTACTAACTTATTTATGATTTCATTAAACACAATTATATTATAATGTTTATATATTTTTATATGTATTAACATATTTATTTGTAGTTTTTAATTTATACAGAGACCCTAGTATAATAATATAATTAAAAATATCGCATTTATATTTCTATTTATATTCTACGTTATATATAATACACACGACGTTTAACCGATTCAAAAGTCGAATGATTCGACATGCATAACAACATGTAATAACCATGACTTGATAAAAAGCGATTATTTCCGTGTTTATATACAATAAACAAACGTTTTTGTTTTTCATTTACAAAACAATATGTTATAGGTATAATGTACAGAGAATAGTACAAGTACACGGGAATTTAACCTGCGTATTATTAACCCTGCAGAAATCATCCTGATATCGCTAGCGTGGACCTATATTAAAATCAGGACGTGAAAATGAATTATTTTCTAACGAGATTTCGAATACTATTTTTTTTAAATTTATTAATAAGCCACAACAACATTGGTTAAAATTTCGAATACTATTATTATTGTGCGGTTTCGTACACTATTAGGTCTCGTCTCAGATATATGTATGCGTGTATCTAGGTATATACATCACTGCCGGGTCCATCGACGTATATTTATGTGTATATATATACATGTTATGTTAATATATTGTACAAGTATACGACGATTTCAAACAATGCACAAGGGAACAGATATAACCGCGCGAAAATCAGCCGAGAGTATCCCCTCCCCCCTTTATTCATATACATATATGTATAATTGACGACAACAATGAGTGCGCAACAGCAGCAGATGAAATCGGATATTGTGCGCGCGCGGCGCCACAGTCGTCGTCGTGACGCGTGTGCACCTATATGCGTACAAGTCTAAGTACCTCCACCGGACTCTACTACCAGCTACCGCCTACTATAATATAATATATACACACGCAGTCGCCGTACTTGTATACTTTTCGTGTGGTATAAATCGGTTTCGTCAAAATCCGTATTTTAACCACTGCTGCGCTGCAGCGCATTATAATATAATAACTGTGCACGTACGTATAATATTATTATTATAATAATATTTAGTTGCGCTGACACAGGTTAATATATGTGTGTGGCGCCAACGGCATATAACCACCCGCCTCCGCCACCGCCGCCGCCGCGATAGTTGAATACAGATAATGGCGATTGTTGGAATGAATAATAAAAAACTTATATCATACTATTATAATATATATATATATAAATCGACTACCACATAAAAATTACCTTATTAATTTCAAAAATAATGTTCGTTAAATCTCTTTGAGCCGCTGTTGCTACTTCTTCTGCTTCTGTTTCTGCTGCGCAGCACCTTCCAGCCTCTGTTGATTTTATTTTATCGTCGTTTACATTGTGGTCGAGAATGTATTTGTTGTTTACCATACAAATTTCCAGCTGCTGCCATGTGCATTCAAATTTCGTTCGTTATCGGTTTGAGCTATGGTTATCTAATTGGAACTCATGTTGCCAATTCTTATTTTGTGTATATATTATTATATATCATATTTGCGTGCGTATATATTATTATATAGGTATCATCTAATTTCGATATACAATTATTTTTGCTCATCTTTCTCTCGGGTATTTTTATTTGGTGATAGGTGAAATATGATAATACAATTAATTAGCCATTTAATAATATAATTATTATGACTATTACAAAATCTTCGATGTAGTACCATTGATTAAAATATATACTATCAAGTATTTTTAAGTATATTTAATCAATGGTAGTACGTATTATTGGAAATCGTGGTCATTTAAAGAGAGCTTATACCTAATTTTATGTATATGTTTCATTACGATCATCACGGCTGAAATTAATACGAGCGAGGGCATAAGTATATTACTGCTATCTCTAACGTAGTAACGTCAATATGCATCGATAAAACTCGTGAATTTACTAATTACTGATAATCCCTGATACATTTGAAATCAATAAAGCATAATATACTAATTATTTTAAATTAACCTACTTTTATTTTTTATAGAGAAATATTTTATTTGTTTAATTTAAAATATATCATAGTATACCTATACCTATATAGAGGTTATAATAATAAATATAATAACATCACAGGTCCTTATTATTTTAATAAAAAAAAATACGAAAATGTAATTTAAAATATATGTTATTTATACGCATTCAAAACAAAATATTATATTTTGTTTGTATTTGATTTAATAATAAAGATAATATCAATAATTATATATATTTTTTATTAATCGCTATAGAGGTATATTATAGTATGATTTATTCATTTACTTCGTAAAGGTATCCTTGATTTTTTCATGAATCAGTATACTTTTTGTACATTACTTCTAAAGACTGTAGTGATCACTATTCGAATAAATATACAGAAAATGAAACTGGTTTACCAATATGTATACAGTTTTATAATAATTTGAGATATTTTAATTTTAAAATTTTCTATCTTAACGATCTTTAATAACTGAATAATAACTTCATTTTATCTGTAGGTATGTAGGTATATGGTTTGAAGTTAAAATAATCTGGAGTAAAATGGTTTTTTTTTTCTTGTTTTGAATTTAAAAGACTAACAATAGTCTTTTTTACTATGGATTTCTAATAAGTTTCTAATAATCTCACCTAGTATATACCATGTCACACCTATAATATCTATCGTTGCAACAATAAAATATATACTTACCTTTTTTTTCTGATTTAACCGGGAGACCGGAAGAGATTTGTTTTACACTCTTCTGCCTTCCGGAATATCTACCTAAAAACTAAAAATATATATTTACCAAAATGAAAACATGAAACTGAACTTTTGAAATATTTACGGTATATGTATTATGTTTAGTGTTATAATTATGTTTTGTTAAAAATGGTCGAGGATAAAATGTATATCTATATAGTATATACCAAATCAAACGATATTTAATATAATTAAATCACGGAACCGCATCATGCGGATGTCAACCTGTTGTGTAGCTATAGGTGGAAATATAATAATAGCTTATAATAATAGAAGATTCAATAGATATTATATAAAAAAAAAATTATATATATTCCTATGCCATGTGTATATCATATAGGTATGTCGCTTGTATAATATTATAGAATAATTATATATTATTTCGAGAAGCATTTATGAATTTTGAGGCTACCTGTTTTTATGTTGGGCCGAAGTTCTAATTGGAAACTGCTGTAAAATAGTTTGTTTCGGTTTGTTTTTTGCGTACATACTGCTGCGTTTCTTTTTAATATCGCACATAATGTACATATATATATATATATATACTTACACATTTCTAAGAAGTTACCGATTTTAATTTTAACATTTTTATTTTAATCGCTAATTATTTCAATTCATGACACTTGTTGATTTTAGTTATACTGCAGCAGTAGAGACCGCGCAATCTCACTTTCTGTTTATTTTTCGGAGTATTTCCATCGACACTAATAATGTATTAAGTGTTGTACATTACTGCGAACATTGCGATGAAGAGCAGCATGTACGATGTACCAGTTATATAAATATATATATTATATAGGTATACTTATAGACATTCGGTGCAGTGGTCGATATATTATATTTTCTCGTTTTTTCTGTTTCTAAACAATATTTTCTTCAATAAATCATATACAATATAATAAATTGCTGTCGGTGCAACGAAATCATTTAGTTGCCGATATTAATGTATATATAGTTTTGTTCGAATCGATTTGATGGGACAAGGTCGCTCGTGACTCGCAATCCGAGTAGTATAGTAACTAATTGCATTCCTACTTTACACACAATGCCTCTTGTATATATACGTTTTGCTGAGTGTAGTATTTATAAGTTGTTGTATATATACGAGTACATGTTGGTATAAGTGCGAAAGTCTGCTGTAGCCGAAACTTCACGGTCCACTGATCGGCGATCGACAATAATATACTTTTCTATTTCAAAAAACGCAAATATGTATTTCATTGTTTGCATTACACGAATTTTAATTATGTTTGTTTAGAGTATATAATATGCTTGTATATGTATTTACCTACATCGTTTGAATAATATTTTTAATGTGCATACATGTAAATTGATGAGGGTCAAGGCTTTCCGTCCAACCTCATTCTATTCGAAAAGTTTTGATATCAATACATATCTATTATCTATTATATCATTGTCAGACACTATATTATTATATAAAATATAAACACAGATTTCGGGCAAATGAATCATTTCGATCTGGTGGCGGGTGACTATATAATGGTGCGCGGGCGAGCGGGGTATAACAGCAGTGGCGACCGCCGTATATATACTATAATGTATAAGATAGCCGTCGAGGCGGGTTGTAGGAGAGCAAAAGAAAAAAAAGAGTATAATGTATTAATATAATAAATAATCGTAAAAAACCGCCACAGTGCTATGTATATGTACATACGATAATCTTGTCAACGTTTTTATATTATTATTTTCCAACAATAAGCTCGTATATTATTTCGTTTATGTCGTGTGGGACGTTAAGTATGTAAACAATGTGTCAACAGCTCTCTCGGAAAGAGACTGAAAAAATACAGTGTAGACTTTTGTCTTTCTTGCACTGTGTGACAACAGTCTTCATCTCTCGAAACTATATCGGTCTATATTATGTAATACTTGGAATATTTCAGAAAAAATTTAATAATACCATAAGATATTATATTATTTTGTATTAAGTTCGCCGAGAAGCAGAGTAGTGCCGCACCATCGTATATTTGTGCATGCAAATATTAGTTGTAGTAGTGGTTGTTGCGACACGTGTTTCTTGTACATACTTATAATCAGACGAAAAACACGAGTTCTCCCTTTATGCACTATGTTGATTGATAACCCAACGAAATTCGCTATCGCTACCGTAATTAAAACGCGTTACGCATGGCGACGACGACTACGACGGCGGCGATGTCGTGTATACATGGTATATTAAAATTCTTATTATATGTAGCTACTTAGGTACCTATATTAGTCGGTGTATGTATATACCTATGTATAAAATGATAATTAACAAAAACGTATTTTAGCACATGTGTATGCGTATATACTGTGCGCCTGGAAATAGAATGCAAAAAAATAATAAAAAAAATTGCGCGTGTGTGGGTATTTTATATTATATGTATATTACGTACGCGTATATAATATATAACCGTAATAATGGCTGTTATCAGTATGACGATCAAACGCATCGCTTATACACACGGTGGTAGTGGTGGTGTGTGTATGTATAGCCCACGAAAACGGGTTCATAAATATTTATGAATTGTTACTGCGTGTATAAATTATAGAATTTTATTACGTTTCCCTACCCGTCCTCCCTCCGGTTTTTTGTGTATGGTGGTGTGGTATCTCGGCCATAGGCAAGTCTGACGTGTGTATGTATTATATTGTTTTATCCGTTTATAATATTGTGGTCGGAATTGCTATTATTATTAAAATAGAAAAACAAGGCATCATATTATACTGAGCTAATTATTTGCCAGTATGTACTAAATATTATACACGAAGGACCACAAAATTAACTCTTGCAGGCACCTCTGGTACCTATACTTAATGCATAGTGCATGGAGATACCGCATTAAAATTTCGATAAAATATTATTACCATTTTACTATAATATAATACACAGTGTGATTTGTCGATTACTATCAATGATTCGAAATTCCATTGCTGTTATTATATGTCCCACACTTAGCGCAGAGAGTTAGCACGCTGCCATTGAATTGTGGATAGCTCGAATTAATTTCCTTCTTTGCTTGGATTCATAACCTTATCGACATTCCATATGCAATGCATGTCGATATTATATCTATTATTATTTATTACACTACTAAGACTTGGATTTATCTGGACTAAAGAATAATAAAATATAGCGTTTGATTATAAAATATACCTAATATATTTATATACCTATGTTAAAAAATATAATTGAATTATACAGTCTTAAAATAGAAAAAATTATCATATTATAAAATTAAAAAATATTTTGCAGCAGCGTAAGCTATACTTGTTATTCAGATCATTGAAACAATTATTTCATATTTTAAATTTTCGAAAATGAATGATCACTGTCAAATCTGATAATGTATATCCCTATGTTTTTTATAACTCCGTTCAACATCACAAATAAAGTAATTTTCGTGTAAATAATTAACGTATTTTTCTATATATATATTGTATAACTTCCCCAAGATTATTGCCATTCAAAACATTACGTAGTATCATAATAAACATAGATTTTAGTCGTCACATCTTTGAACCTTTCATTGATCTTTTCGGCAATATTGATCCTTTGATTATGTTAAGTTTGAATTTGGGTTTTTCCGCAGCCTGAAAACTTTTATCGAGTGCTTCACTTTTACTAATTTTAAAAGCCAAAGTTATACATTTTATACTTTATATTTTTTGCACTTTCATATAAGTCTATAATGACGGTACAATTATACGTCTATATTATGTTACGTGACACGAGTAAACGAGCCAACTATATGACACCATAGTCCATAGACTTCAACGATTTCTGTCAGACTGACGACGTATGACGTCGCATTGCGTTTATTCCGTATCGTGATCAATATGCAATAAACAAAAAATTGCAAAAACTGCCGCCGGGGGTTATCCTATATTAGTTAATATAATATATTTTATATATATTTACATCGTTACTATGGGAGTTATGTATTTTCATTATTGTCTGCCGCTGCTGTCATTCCGGTCTATTGGTTTGTGCGGTCGAGTTGATGTCGACGACGACGTATAATATAATATGTTCATATGTTTATATTACCTTTCTCGAAAACCCGACGAAGCGCTTTCGGGTTCACACCTCGTAACAACCGGTCTCGTCGCGCGTAACCATCGTCGTCGGCGCGCGCGAGCTGCACAGGTATCGAATGGCCAATTAAAATAATTATACGACGAAACCTGGGCCCGGTGCCCGAGAGAGAGAAAGACAGACATTTATTGACGGAGAGTTTGTAATATGGACGGAGAAAGACTGAGACGACCATACGATCCGCGCGAAAATAATATAATAAAAATATATTATGGTAGGTATTGCATTATAATACGACGTCGTCGACGTATCGTAATATAACACGAGTACGAGCAAATGAGTGGCTATAATAGGTGACGACGGCATTTATTATTATACGAAACGCGCATACCTATATATATCAATTCCTTCGACGCGCGCGCTTAAAGGCGACAGCATAGGGCTGTGATGACTGCGCAAGTCACATCTATTTACATGTAAGTATGAATATATATCAGTTCGTTGCAGTTGAACGGTAAGCATAACGTACGGAAATTTTCATCCCCACAAAAATGACCGCAGCGATATAATAGTAATAATAATAATAATAATAATAGTAACCATTATGCGTGAATATGTGATAACGCTGCGTAAGGCAAAACGAGTACATGCAGATATTTAATTATAATAATAATTATAATTGAAATATTATGAGTAATTTTACTTTTGAGGTAATTTGAAATTATTAAGAATAGAAAAACAAAAAATTCTTATAAAATCATGGATATAAATTAAATTTAATAGTTTAAAATAACTACGCAATATTGATGCTTTTATAATATATATTAATTAAATAAAAATTAGATTAGAATTTAGATTTTTTTAAATAAGTACTATTTAGTTATACTTTATGTATTTAAGTGTGCTTATAGATATGTATTAAGAATAATATAGTATTTTTGATGCGGTGAAATATATGATAGTTATATTATAGTGTTCGAATCGTAAACGCTGTATAGTGTATATTAATATAATATGTAGGGCGGCCACTAGACCAAGTATAAAATAATCGAAGCGCATGCGTATTGTCCACAGTCAAACTAAGTGAAGGGATAATCCCGCCCTCTGAGAGTTTAATACATAAAAATAATTCACTGCTATTACCATAATAGTCATGTATAATAAATATTATATAATCATCGGATAAACATTTTTTATTTTAAATGTGGGATGCAGGGTATCTAGGAATTACAGTGGCGATATATCATATTTTTTTCAGTGGGGAGCAAAACACTGAACAGTTTTTGAGAAATAAACCGTGGTTTATCCTAAATACATTGGTGTTTGACTAAAACATCATGAGAAAAAATAGTAGTCCATCTCACTAACGAACGACCCGTCGAGTCGCTTTCAAAATTAAACGGGGACCAATGTTTGCCCTGTCTTTCACCAAATGATGCAACTGTATAGGAAGTGTAGGAACATATAGTATATCTAACTATATTCAGTTCAGTTCCTATACCAAACGTATTGGTATACATTTCTATAGGTTTCTAATAATATATCATTTGAATAATTTATTTTGAATCATCCAATTTATATACCTAACTTAATATTTTACAATTTTAAACCCAACTTCTAAACTTCTGATCAGCATTTTATACCGAACTCATTTTCTTTATTGGATACATTTGTAGGCGTGCATCCTCACGATTATATTTCGTATACGTGACACTATCTCACGTTGATGACGGGATGGAGACGCCGTAATGAAAATTTTGAGTGAAAAAAATATTCGCGAGGGTTCGTTATGATGTGCAAATATACCTATGCCGCGAGTATTTTGACTCGATATATTATTGTAATTAATTTCTGCGCAACACTGCAAGTCTTATATTATCAAACAAATCGTTAACAATGTATGTACTGTTTTTGCAGAGCGTGATGACGGCAGAGTCAGTGTCACCACCGTTGGCCGCCGGTGGCGGGGGCGGCGGCTTATCGCCTGACGTCATGGGTGCCGCCGGCTGCGGCACGTGTTGTACCGCCGCAGGTGGTGTGCCGGGCGACCGCACCGGTTCCGAGTCCGCCGTGGCCGTATGCTCGTGCCAGCTGGCCGCGGCCGCCTCGTTGCCGCCACACTACGCCAGCCATCGCAGCACGCCGGCCACCACAGCAGTGTACGCGCCATACCCGTCCACGGACCAGAACCCATACCCCAGCATCGACACGTCGTCTTTCTACCCGCACTTGGTGAGTGTCCTTCGAATTTTTTTTCACTAATATTAATTATGTAACCGTTCACCCGAAGGTCATATTTTTATTGTCTATCGATATTTTATTCCAAAAATCGCCCCCCCCCCCACACACACACACAGGGAAAATTTTACTTTCATTTTGTGAAGTTTGCATGCAACGTCGTCAAACCGTGTGTTTTAGTTAAACTGTTGAATCGCGTGTTCATCATTGATCGAGCTGTTGTATAATATTCGCATATAATATTAGTCACATTTCTTTTATAAATGACGAATAATGTTATTTCAAACGTTTAGGTCTATATATAATAAGCGAATGGAGATAAAAGCTTTTTATTGCGGTCCTGCAGATATTTCCGGATATAAAATTATTTTTAATCTTAATCTCGTGTTAAGCTCAACGGCCGGCCATCATGATGTATATAGTGTATATACGTGTACTTTTTACACAACATTATAATACGTGCGTACGCATATTAAATGATGATTATTTAGGTATATTTATAATTTACCGATGTTATCACTTGAAATCGGCACGGCACGCTATAAAACGATCGGTTCCTATGTATAATATAAATTATAACCTGTACCTATATTATAAATTATACTGTCGATTATATTATTATTATTATTATTATTATTATGTATAATTATGATAATTAATCGGTCGTGGTTCTTCGAATTGGTAACCCGGTGATTATACCACGACACGAAAACTGTGGCACGGCGTCGTCGTTGCACTTTCTGTCGTGTATTGTTTGTTCGGTGGTAATTTCACGCGGCCGCGAATTCCGGGTTTTTTCCATCGTTGTTTCTTTTTTTTTTTTTTAATGGCCCTTTTAACGCGAGCCCATAAGTCAAGTCGTCCATATAATCCGGTATCAATTATATTCGATTATTTGGGGTGCGCTCTCGGAAATAAAAAGCCTTTGCGAGCAAAGGACTATTATACGATCGGGCGTGTATATAAACTCCGCGACGGCGGAGGGGTCGTGGTGGCGGCAGCGGCGTCGGCGAGAGAAGAAGCTTTGGCGCGCGCGAAGTGCAACGTTCATAAATCAATCCGCTCCCGCCACAGCCTCCGGTTAACCAGGGTGAGAGGAGATGACGCCGCCGCCGATTCCGTCGCAGGGGGTGGAAATCGGAGCGGGACGTGATTTATCGACGGGCAGCGGTGGAGAGTGCGGTAGCGGTGATTTCACGAACTGTGTGCCTCTTTATATATTTATATATTTATATATATATATATATATTATATACGCGGTACTCTGTATACTACCACTACTACGGTATTACCCTATATATACACCCTACTCGTTTTCGCGTGCGTGTGTGTGTGTGCGCGCACGAGAGAACCGCAACTGCCTGGGCGGAGGCTTCATTAACGAGCGGAAAATTGACGGCAGCGCACCGAGAGAGGCTTTTTGGGGGAGTGAAAAAATAAATAAAGTAGGAGCTTATGACTATATGTATATATATATATATATATATATATGTACAAGAGTGAGCGAGTATAAAGAGGGTAGTAAACGCCGCCGCCGCCGCGTGAAAAATAACTGTATATACGAGGGGTGGATTGATGAATATAAACACGAGCATCTTTTATATCAATGAGTTTATACATGAACAGAGTGAGATATACAGCGAGTGAGAGAGAGTAGACGACGGTATAATGGGTGTGTATATAACGTGCTCTCATATGCAGTTGATTGATACGTTATCCCACTGACACGTATTATTATTGTACGTGCTACCGTGTACGCGTGCGATGACGTCGAAAACAATAATACACTTAACCGTTGTATATACACTGGGTGGCAAGGTGGTGTGCTCGATGACGCGGCGGTATTTAGTCTATATTATTAGCCCTTGATTATTATATACCTACGCACATTCATACCTACAGGAAATAAAAATATTTTCCGAGTGAATTTCAAATTTCTAAACTGTCCCGAATCCTTACGAATGTTTAATTTTAATACTATGTAAAATATTTAAATATGTACTGCGTATAATTGTATAATATACGTATGTGTAATTTGATTAGGATTTTTTTTTTTTTTTTATTATGAAGAACAAACGTCCAAAATCGTCCCAGGTGTACATAAAATATTATAAATTATAATACATAACATATACAACGATAATATAACGTTACATACTTCTGAAAAGGTGTAATGAATTTAACAAAACTCAACGAGTATTATCGTATACCCTTCTGGGGTTTTCGAGTGCTTTCGGTCGTTTTTAATCGAAAACGTATCTCACGAACTAATATAAAAGACGCAGTTTATGTATTTGTTCATCTATATTATTATTGCTGAACGGTCACTAATGGTGCGTGTGTTGTCCAAAAATAACGTATAGTAATAATAATAATATGTATATATATATATATATATATATAAAATTTATAAAGAGCCCTAGCACTTAGAGACTTGTCGGTGTGTACACCTTGACACGGACGTGCAAAACGAACTATTTCACTCCCCTTTACCACATGTCGGCGTTGGAGCGTATCTTCGAAAAATGCCTATAAATTATAAAAGGGGAAATTGAGTTGACCTTTCAAGTTGACCAGGCGCTGAGCTTTTGAGTGGTGGTGGTGAAGGCGAGTCTTCTGGAAATATGCGGTATATATTATTATATTATATACAATGTATATTGTATAAAATATATACATACACTGCACATATACACCCTTTGTCACGATTTCCAGTCACGTATTCGGCCACGGATTTACACTCAACTGTAAGAAGGGATTTATATTTTTACACTATACAAGCCCATATAGTACACTGACCGGCCGGGCACGATCCTGGAGGAATAAAAGGTATTACTTTGATGGTGCGGATAGGATTGAAAACGGAAAATATATGTATATACAAGCAACACACACTGTAACATTGTTCAGACTAAGTTTGGCGCCACAATGTACCTATATATATATATATATATATATATGTATATATTTATTTATTTATTTACTTCCTCTTCTCGTTTCTTCCAATACAGGACAATCATATCGTGTATATATACATATATATATATATATATATACACACACTCACGCATTACACGCACAAATACATAGGCACGCACACACACGTAAACGTAATACAAGTTCCCACAACGTATTGACCTGTTGTCGACTTTAATGGTGTGCCCCTTCTTCCACCCGTACGCCCTTTGACCCCCCTTCTCAAACCCTTCGCTTCTACTTACGTTCACTATAACTCATGCGCGCCGACGACGGCGACAACCATTGTGGCGGTCGTGTTTTACATAATAATATCGTATTAAATGTCGGTACATTTCTCGTTTTACAACCGACGCTAATTGTAGACGAGTGCAAAGAAAAGTAAAAAAAAATATAAAAGAATGATAATATAAAAATAAAAATAATAACCGCGCTGCAGAAACAATAGACGCGATGGACTCTTGTTTGCACGGTGATTATTTGCGCGCACGGCGGAAAGTTTTCCAAATTTTTTCCACTCTCTGCGCGCTGCAGTATCTATATATTACAACAATGTACATAGAATATAAATGCAAGATATACGTACGTGTGTACGGACATATATATATATATATATATATATATATATATATCAGTATGTTATCACGAAAGAATTTTTACTAAATTGTAACTACAGAGTAGTGAGTACGACTCGTGCTTTTATATATTATATAATATACTCGTCGCGCAAACGAATTTTCAACTTATACGATATAGGTATCATCAAATAAATGTATTGTATTATACGCGAATAACTTGTTCTATATTATAATAGTCGTGTGTGGCTTATTATATAATTTTATTCCGCACTCCAACCAGCGCCGACATTTCGCGGTCATCGCGATATCGTACAGTTTTTGTTATATATATATATATATATTACATATATATCTAACCAGTGATTGCTATCGCATAGACATAATACATAATAGTAATTATTCCCGACTGGAAATCGATGGCGCGTATAATATATTACATTATGATCTCGGGATGATGCAACTGTTTGATGAAGCCCCGCGTCCATATGAATAATGCAAGACGACTACCAATAATAGACTAATTACTAATATATTACTCACAATATGTGGGATAAAGTTTATAATATATATACTATATACATTCGAATTTGGACGCGCACTGCTGTGGACTTGTTTTTTCGCGAAGAAAAGTGTATGATGTCTAATAACGTAGTGGCGCATTTTCCGAATTATGTAATATATTATTATTCCACTGTTGTCGTGTTTCGAGGCCGTTTATGCACCCTCGCCAAGTCGTCGAAATATCATATATTTATATACTCTATAGCGGTAAACACGAAACTTAATTGCACGACACACTGCGCAAAAACCCCCTCGGTTAATTATATACGTACACAGGTATACATTGTATTATTATACGCAGCGATTAAAAAGAAAATAAACGCGATAAATGGTGATTGCAGTACCTACGGATAATATAAGGTCATGTACGCCTACCTCGCGCGAGAGATCTTTTGTGTGCGGTAGACACGCTCTACCGATCGCGACATATACATAATATTATTATTAGGCATATTATATGTATATATGTAGTTAGGTACATGGGTGTATCCCGCAAGTACTCGCGATTTAATATTATGTAATATCTGTGCACCGACCGCGTGTTATACATTTATTTAGTATAGGTACGATATTATTGTGACGAATATATTTTTTCGGATTTTTTCGCCGTTCAAAAGTGGATTTCGGTGCTCTTTGCACGCATAATATAAATATATGTAACTTTTTTTTCTTTTTACCGTCGCTCGAATATACATTTTCGAATCCTCGGCGATTGATCACCCCGCGGGACAAACGCGCTCACGGCCATTAACACCACGCGGGCGCGCGCGATGAACCACTCCACCGACAAACAGGTGCAATTTCCCAAACATTGCATATTATGTATCTATATATCCGTTTAGCGTTTTCCCCGGCGGCGGCGTCGGTAACGCGTTAAAAGCCCGTCCGTCGCACATATATATATGTACAGTATATGCGCGCTCGTGGACGTATCCAAAGCGTTTCTGGCACTTATAATGCTATACACGGGATACAGCGAAGAGGCCGTGTGAACGCTTTAAATACATTATTATATAGTAAATATATATATATATTTATTTGCCACATGCGCAGAATCTGACGGCGGTCTTGGGGGATGACGTTATACGGCGACGATGGGGTCGCGATGTATAGGGGTAAAAAAGGGGTATATACGTCGAAAAATAACGACTCGGATAAAGCTAAACCATGTTTGGGCGCACGACGGGTTTTCTTTTATAGCGAGGCGTGCGCTTGCGATTTGGACATCCGACCGAGTTTTCGATACGCAATGCGATGATAGTCTACGGAAAAGCAGTGCCGAAAGCGAGCGATATATACGCAATGTTTGTATATATCTATACGGTTTTGTGCAGTGTTCGATGAAAATTGACAGGGCGGAAGTGGCGTAGGTATAAGAAAATTCTCCCTTATAATAATATATAAAATGCCATATTTGTGGGAACATAGACATAATTTCCCACCGGATTTCCTGCCGCCGCCTCGCCGTAAACGACGAGATGTTTCTGTAAGATAAACCTGGTTGATTTTTTTTTGTTTTGTTTTGTTTTTCCATTCCTTCCATTTTTATACGACTATACAACGCGTAACTTCGCCCCCTCCGCTGTATCAAATTATATTTTTCTCTGCGGCGGTAAAAATATATTCGTACCTGCAACCTGCTGCGGAACAACTGCAGTAAACGCTCGTGTACTGCCTGCAATAAATGTATAATTATACTTGAATATATCATAATTTTTATGCTTGCCATAAACGGTTTTGAACGTCCTATATATTGCAGTGACCTCGTCATGAGATTTTAGATTATGTGAACATACCTGGTGGGAGATTTGCGGGGATGGGCCTAAATTACATATTCGCCCCATAAGAAGTTTTTGAGATATTATCGCACTCGTGATGAGCATGCATATTTCATTCGTCAATTTTACTGCGAAATGCTTATAAAATGGATTATTACTTTGATAGTAATACATACATAATATAACTTGAAATAAACTTTGAGGAGATGTTTGTGGTGTATTTTCGATTTTATTTAATAAACGCATAATAAGTCATCGAATACTATTCATGTGAAATTATAAGCTATCGACTTTAGTAGTTTTCAAAACTTTAATATTGCAATTCATTTTATGATATAGTATTTTATTAGTCTATTATACATATTGTAAAATCATTATAAATGCATCACGTACAGTTTATAATACATTATACGGAACACAGTTTGTTTTTACGAAACGCTACTTTATAATATATAATTATTAATTATATTTGTAGGCTTAAGTTTTAGTATATTCAATAAAATTTCTCTAGCAGCCGGCACAATTTATATACATGTTTATCTTGTCATGTTTGCACGAATTATTTGTCGAAATTTCGTCGGAATGTAATATAGTATTGTGCGGTATATTGCCGCTGCATCGCTGTGATATATTATTTTGGCTTTATGGAAAACGGTTTTGCTCTCGCCGACGGTAATATATATATTTTTTTTTATTTCAAAATCCCGCTGCCGACGAACGAGTGTGGCGAATAGAAAACCATTTCCTTTTCCCCCGTGCATAAAGTATTGGTATATACATGTCGTGTGCTGTGTGTGTTCGCATATAATGTACTTTGAAAAGTGGGCGACCGCGTGATTTTCATCTCACTCCCGGCCACAATTGTACTGTATATATTCATGTGCATATATAGGTATGTACAACTACAGGACACGTGTATATATACATATATAGCATATAATAGTAGTTATTTATGCAATAAATTGCTCGTATATTATACATATAATATATATTATATGAATGTATATATAGGCGACTGTTGCACCTACAATATTTACGTCGTCGAATCGAATCGCCTGCTATATACCTTCCACGGAACGCATGACAGGTTAAAATATAAGAAAAAATATTTGTATAGTAGAAAGTTTATTTGCAAAACAGACCGCTGAGCCAGCCTTTAATAATTATAAAATAGTTATTAATAAAAACAATGTCGATATATAATAATATAATATATGCGTGCGCGTGGCAAATCATCGTGTCGGCATCGTCGCAGTCGTCACCGGGTCATCTTACGCCCCTTCACGCTCATATTATACACAATATTATAATATTATGTATACGTATTACGAGCGCACAGCTAAAACCGGGAAGCCGTGAAATTCCTCCGAGGGTGCGCACACATTATGTACAGTATATATATTTAATATTAAAAGCGCATATCCCACAGGGTGGCTTCTTAACGCCCCGCCGCCACCGCCGATCCCCGGGGAGCCGTATCTAACACTTAACCCCGAGACCTAGGGTGTGAGTGAGTAGATATGCGGGAGAAGGATAGGAGGAGGTAGAGGCTTCAACGCCTGATCCAGCTGCTGCAAAAGACCAAATATTTGCTCACTCCCACGCGCAATATACACCCCTCAGCCGCGTCGTCTACGTATACATTTTATGGTTATAATATGTATATATACTTGTATATATATATATAATACACGAGATAAACCGGTTATTAAAATCGTATTATTTCATTATAAACGCAGCACAGTTATAATATATACGCGCGCCCTATTATTATGTGACACTCGCGCGCGTCTCCTCGATCCCGATCATGTATAATTTTTATAATATTTACTTATCGATGTTTATATTATTATATTACGTAGTATATTTTATGTCTATATACTTTTCCGAGCTTTTCTCCGATTAAATTCCTGACGCCATTATAATAATATATATTATATACACGTCGGTCGGTCGGTCGGTAGCGAAAAAAAATAAGGCAAAATATTATTATATTGACTACGTGACGGAATGTCGTGCGCTCGTCTTTTGTGTTTGCACGCGTAAATCTTCCGAAAATCGGTCACTCCGCTGTCTTTTTTTTTTATTTTTTTCAATAAGACGTCGGCTGTTTGCGTACGTCGTAATTATTATGTCTGCGGTGTAGGTACTCTGAAGCGTTCTTAAAAGATAAACAAAAAATATACATACAATTATAATCTTTATATAATATAAAAATTCGACTACCATTTACACATTCTCATTGATAATCACTGTATTTCAAAAACGGTGAAACGTATATAAACATGAAATATTTAGCACAAGTAGTGGAGTTCCTAAAAAATTTCTCCATAGATGTGCAATCAAGAAAGGGTGAATAATTATTATTAGCGTTTTGATTACATAGGAAATATTTAATTTTGTTTGATATGTAAGTTGATTTTAGCATGATTACTCTTTGAGATAGGTATAGATATATGTATATATATATAAAGTAAATTTGTATATAACATATCTATATATATAGTGTGATAAAATAAAAATAAATATCGAAATTAAGTGTTTATAACCATTGTCTATAATTTGAGTGCGTTTTTTTCAATTTAAATTATTTTTACATCGAGATTGCGATATTGCATTGTATAATGTATTCTGAGTTGTTACAATTTCTCCCGGACGTGGCTATATGGGTGTTATTATTCAGCTAGTAATATTATTATATATTCACTGTATTATATTGATGGTATAATACTATAATATCATATCATATCTGCTGCATGTATAGTTTTACCGCGTATATAAAGGTATACGCACTCCTACCGCGCATTACGACACGCGCGATTGTCGACTGTCGATTTACTACGCGTTTTGTAGTATTATACACTCCTCTAGCCTAGAAGTTATCCGTATTTATTATATAGTGTCTCTATATCCGCTATATACACTGCAATGGTTACAAGTTTATAACATAATAATAGTGCATGTACGCGCGCGCGCTCGCAGGATCAAGTGGATTAAACCTGATAGTAAAAATAAAAAAATAAAAACACTATTGCAAACTGGAATTCGTATTGAGCGATTGAGAAAACAGTAAGGATGGGTATGAGAAACGGAGCTATATAGTATACTATATTATAATTATACACGTATTTATACGGACGAGTATATAATATACGCTGGTGCGATTTATTAATCGACACGAACGGCGATTGCGTATATAATATCTGGTATGTTGCGTTTAGCGAAGTACGTATTCAACGTATCAAGTCGTTATTAGTTTGTCAATAATTATTGTCAGCGTTTATACTTATAGCATGAAAATCGTTTCCCGAGATCATTTACTATATGACGGTTGTCGAGTTACGTATATATAAAGTCATACTCAGCAATAATATACGTCCGTGCGAATATCTCTTCAGGTAATAAACAAACGACCGTCGTCCGTGTATTATATTTTATATAAAATACAGTTCTTATAGATCTGTGTATAGTGTATGTAAGTTAAAAAAAAAGAAATAGATAAGTAATGTCGAGCTAATTTTTACCACGGATATTATGAATAATTTTTTTGTCTTTTTTTTATCATCGTTTTAATTGTGTAAGATATAATATTAAATGATTAAATAAGTACGCGTGTACGGTGATGAATATTTATTGTTAGATCGACGACCAAGTGGCAAGTGCAGTATATAAAAATGCTGGTGTATAGTATGTATATTATATATAGAAAGTGATTATACGTTTAATGCGGACAAAACGCGTATATATATATATATATTATAAACAATTAGATCAGCGGGTATCGTTGTATACATTTTTATTGATGTGTATCAATTAAAAACAAATGATCGTAAAACAAATATATTAAATACTGTATACGATTACGATTTCGAGTGAGGCACATAAAATAGATCGGTTATGGTGCTGCGGAAGACGGAGGGCAGAGAATAATAATAACCAGTTTTGAATTCGTAAAAACGTTTTCTGCTGTTTCAGCATCACGTTATGTTACATATTATATACGTACGATATCGTATGTATTAAAAAAAAACATAATTTTCGACTCTAAAACTGTATAATAATATTATAACCTGTCATATATCGAAATGAAATCGAGTTTTTAAGTACATTAGGCTACGTGTTCTCAACGTCGAGATGTCTTACTTTATTAGCACTGTATACTTTCAGTTGGTATATGTATACACTCCATCATACTCTGCCTTAGCTCGTACCACTAAGTAAAAAAGAAAGATCATATTGTTCATAGCTCATCGTGCGATATGACGCGCGTATTTATACAATAGCTCGCTGGAATCTCCTGAAACGCCGTCACAGCCGCATACCAACTCTGTCGTATCACATATAATAATTTGATGCAGATGACAATAATAATAATATAAGGACACTACGCGCGGTCTTTTGACGTTGACGGGTCGGACCTCCTGGGCAAATCGTGTACCTATATACTCGTATACGCGAATGGGGGATTAGCTCTCGGATCCCGACTAGTTTCATATATATATATATATATATATATATATTGTATTATTACATGTCTTACATGTATATAGGCTGCACGGGTACAGTCGTCGATTTATAGACTCGCCCGACCTGATTGTCGTTTCCACGTGTTCGAAATAAGTTGAGCACGGATCGTCGTTATAATATATTGTTCCGGGTATAGGTAAAAAAAAATACTTTTGTTTCATAAACAATTGTTTTATTTTTTTCTTGCAGAGCAATCCGTATGGACTGAAAGACTCGACGGGCTCGTCGGACATGTGGTCCAGCGCCAGTCTGCAACCGTCCACCGGATATTATCATTATGACTCCACTTTGGCCGCTTACGGGTAAGTTGTGTTTTTGTTTGTGCGCGCAATTTTTATATTTCATAACCACTCTTTCGTGTAGTGGCAAAAGTGTCTGCCGCGTTCACGGTATTGGAGTAGCGTGTAGTTGTAGTAGTAGTAGTATTATACTATTATATAGTAGTACTATTCAAGACAAAATGGCCGGCGATAATATCGATTACTCGGCGCCACCGTCACCGTCACGCACCGGTTATACCGAGGCCATATGTACCTATATATAT
The DNA here is from genome assembly GCA_025469195.1 of Chaitophorus viminalis. NCBI lineage: Eukaryota > Metazoa > Arthropoda > Insecta > Hemiptera > Aphididae > Chaitophorus > Chaitophorus viminalis. Next base: position 28,479 of record JAIPRK010000166.1, read on the forward strand.
ATATAGAAAAAACATAAAAAAATCACCGCCGCCGCCGTGGAATTTTTAGCTAAACTCAAAGGGCATTGATTTTTTTTCTATTTTTTCTTACCCATTTTTATGTTTTTTTATTTTATTGTTTACAGTGCCGGGGCTTTCATTTTACATATAGTAAAATCAGCAGGTAGATGTAGGTATTTGTATATATACGTCGTAAACCCCAGCCCACGGGGTTGTTGTTTACGTTATAGAACAGTTCCGTCTCAACCACCCCTTATTATTATACGATATAATCCCCAGAGCTTTTGTTGTGCTGTTGGTATAATGGTATACACAATACACCGCACAACTCGTACCGAGTTTCGGCCATTGATTCTCGACGACGACTTAATAGATTTCTACTCTCTCTCTCTCTCTCTCTCTCTCTCTCTCTCTCTCTATTTCTCTCTCTGTTTATCTCATTATTCCCATTTCTCGTTCTCTTCTCCGTCATAGTATAATAGGTATATATATACTACGATGGCTCCGTGTGATTACAAATTAGGCGGTGGCGTGCGCGCATTATTCCCGGACGACCGCGTGTTATTATTTATACGGATGACATGTTGTGACAACCCGGCGGGGTACTTGCCGGACCGGGGGCACTCACAAAAAAAATAAATAAATAAGAATATTAAAAGATGCCATAGGAGACAGAAACAATAATAAAGTGTGTATGAGTTGTGAGTGTGTGCGGACGACGAATATGCGCCAGTCGTCGATGAGCATAAATTACGTATACGTCCCGGCGGGGTCAAGTGCGTATGGATGCATAAATCTAACCGGTATTGAACATAAATCTCGCGAGATCTGTCCCCATGACCACTACCACCTCTTGGCCGCGCTTCTCCTCTCTGACCCCCCCCCCCCTCTCACCAGTGAGAGTTTGTGATACTATTATGCAATAATTGTATTTTCGATTTTGGTATAGAAAATATGTAAAATTTCGATTTGTTTCAATCAGAGGTTCTTATACGGTACATATGTTGCTTTATGTTGCAGGTACAGCGCCGGATACGACTTGGCAGCCAGGCGGAAGAACGCAACCCGGGAATCGACGGCCACGCTCAAATCGTGGTTAAACGAGCACAAGAAGAACCCGTACCCAACCAAGGGTGAGAAGATTATGTTGGCCATCATCACTAAGATGACCCTCACGCAGGTGAGTACGTGGTTCGCAAATGCCAGGAGACGGTTGAAAAAGGAAAATAAGATGACGTGGGAGCCCAAGAACAAAACGGATGACGACGACGACGACGCAGGATCTTCCGACTGCGAGGACAAAGACAAGGACGACATGCTGATAGGCGACGAGAAACACAAAGACATCAGAAAAGGTATAATAGAAACGTGTTTACGTAACCGCGATTTGCAGCAGCTGCAGCTGTAAGATATATGAGTACATAAATGTATATATAAGTGCTCGCGTGCAAAGGGTGTGCGAAATCGTTCGGAACAGTTATATTGTATACACCAATAATAATGCATTAGCGTAATTGGCGAGTTTATTTATTCGAGTCCTTTACGCTCGGCCGACGACGGCGCCCCCTCGCCCCCTCGGACACTTGTGGAATACGTGAGCGCGGACCCTCGTCGTATAGTCGCGAAAATTATATAAGAGCTTTTCCACCACGACTCACCCTTGCAGTATATTATATAAACGCGTATTGAGTATTATTATTACCATCTCAAAGCTATTAACGAAAAGCATTATTATTATTTTTTTTTCGTCTCCCCGACGACAATTCTATATAATACTGCGCGCGCGCGTCTACGAGGGGACTTGCCTCGTCGTATACATAGACATAATTCGGCCGTTTAAAATTGCGCCGCTACCGACCCGGTCTCGCGGGAACGCGCCTGAGCCATTTGCCCGGCTGCTGCTGCAGCGGATGAATCATTGTCGCCTCCGGGACGTGCCCATTTGTATAGAGTTCTGTCTTATATTTATTCATGGCCGTATTGTGCGCTGTGCGTGTGTGTATAATATGCAGTGCATACACAGTATGTATACACTCGAAACGGTAGGGCTTTCGCCTTTATCTCGGCCATCTCCCGGTCACGACCGCGAAGCTCGCGCAATCCATTTCACACCCAGACCGCGTATGAAAAAAAAAAAAAAAAATAATAATAATAAAAATAAATATACACGCATACATAACATATTATACGCCACGTATGATAATTTATTCCCGTTTCTTATATAAAGATGTCATGCGTCGCGCGTTTATATGCGTGTATAAATATGTATATATATATATATATATTTATAGATACCGTGTGAATCGCGAGCGCGCGCGCGACTACTATAATACAGCAGCACCAGCAGGATATTATATATATATAAACATCCAACTCCTGCGGATGCTGCACAATTCGTGAGTGTAAATATTTGCATATCCACGCAATTACACGAGCTCGCACGCCACGCATGCCCTATTGGCGGGCACATACAGCCCCGCGCAGCGCGCGCCTACACACGCGTTGTGAAAATTCCATTTTATATCATTGTATTATTGTGTCGAAACTTTTACCCGACCGCGCTTTTCATTATCATATTATTATAAATAATATAGGTGTACCCCTCTGTATCACGTGGGTAAGATGTGAACGGCGAGGTTTTTTACATTATGTAGATATTATACGTATATAGACGACCGCATACACATAGAACCGTAGTACATAACCTAACCCATACACTACGTCGAGTACAATACCGTTACAGTGTGTACCTTCCGATTTCTCACGGCACCGATGTTTATTTAATCGCACGGTGAGGGTGTATCACGAGTATCCGCGCAGCATACTACGTTTTTCGGCATCGGTTTGAATTGTGCGTCTGTGTTACATTGCGCCGCCTATATCGTAATATTATTTCAGTTAAAAAAACCCAAACGTGACCACATTTGGTTGGTTATGGCAGACATTTTTACTTGTAATAATATTGCGTCACCTCAACGGCGGGCTGTCGAAAAGCCACGGGGAAAATCCGAAAACCGAGCGCGAATAAATCGAATGACAGTATGTATGGAAATCACGATATCGCAGGCCGTATGTATTCCATATAGGGATTAAACTGGGAACAGCTTCCGATAGATATATAGAACTTTTGATGTATAGGAACTATATTATTCCAATGGGAAATCTTGCGGGATTGTCGATTCGGTATCTGCGAGGTTTTATTTTACCAACGGTTGCCAAATCTCAGCGATCTGGGGTTGGGGATGAAATATTTGTACGCGGCTTTTACTACGGTTTATGAAAATCCGCTTCATGATATTATTATTTTACTTCCTATTATTGTTTATACATACTAAACGTCTTTATAACTTATCTCTCTGTATTGTATGCGCAGAAAACCATGTGGATCACATGATGGGCCCGGGCGTAATGTCGGACGGTGACGACGACCGCAAACCGATGCTGCAACACCTCTACCACCCCGATCAAATGCACCACATGAAAGTGCACCACCACGTGATGCAAGACGACCACCATCAGGACTGCGGTATACCGTTGCCGCCGACCAAACCCAAAATATGGTCGCTGGCCGACACGGCCGCGTCCAAGACGCCACCGCCCGGCCACCAATGGCCAAACGTCAGCCCCAGCCTCGCCTCACCCGGTTTCACAATGCCCAACTCATCGCTGTCTCCGTCCGGATCGTCGTATTCCAGGTATATATATATATATCCGTCATATGGAAATCGTGGTCTGTTTTGAATAATATCAGGGGTCGCTAACCTTTTCAAATAAGTGAGTTACATTCGAAATTTGAAGTCTTAAGCAGTGGGGTCGCCCACCCTTACTTGGCAACTTCAAAACTACCATTTAGGTTTAACATCAATATTTTATGCTATTGAGTTAAATCGGTTTTCTGTAGCCATTATTGCACCTTCAAGTGTACCAAAATAAGTATCAATTTTAAATTTGAACTTCTAAAACAATTTGATTTCTTGAATATTTCTTCAAATACATTTTCAATTTATTACAAATTATTTCAATGTATTTTCAATACAATTTTAGGTGGTGCAAATGCACTACCTTAAGTAAGTATTCAGCGCCACTGGACTCTTAAGTACCTGGTCATCGACATGACAAGATAATTTACATTAGATTTTCGATAGTTTAGAGATTTGTTTGATGAGCAAAAAAACAAAAAGTCCCAGCTCTAAAGAATAATCATTTATTGTTTCATAATTATAATAATAATAATAATAATAATAATAATAATAATATCTGCATTATCAGATTATTTATTACACACCATCGACTGATAATGTTAAAATTAATTTTTATAACGATCGACCCATATATACCTAGAACTAGAAAGATCGACTGGTTGGCAACTACTATCGTATACTATACGTGCGGGTTAGTTAAACGACCCCATACACAAAACGATTTGTTGTCAAACCCGTCGTGTTTAAGATTACTGCTGCTAAGTAAATTGTTAAACATATCATGATATACACGCGGTGTATTGCACATATACGAGACTTTTTGTTTGTCGACAAATTGAGCGGCATTGCTGTTCTTTGACTAAGCATTGAATCGTGATAATCTTCTTATTTTTCTAACGCTTATAACGGTCCATTTAGAATCATCTTCGCTTCTTATATCCCGCTCTTCTGCATCTTTCCCTATCGAACATCTAGTAATGGACTACTCTTTCTTTCGGGTTTTTTTTTTTAACTGTATCGAACTATCACAGCTGAGACCTACCTCATAGTATTTTCTTCGTTAACCTGTTTCCGGTGATTTTTTTAATTGAGTGATCCCTCAGCTCGCCAGGAGTATCCCACATTCCCACTCATTCCAACCTTTTTCTGACTTAAAATGTCGTAGACTCTGCTTATTGTTGTGCAGTTGTTACAGTTTTTCATTTATTCTTCTTGGGGACCGTGATAATAGAGGGTATACTTAGGAAAGGAGTTTTTTTTTTATTTTACATCAATTTTTACATCGACTTGTTTGAAGGCATATGGGTGGGTTACAGCACACGTGTCTTCGATCGCCAGGTCGGTCAGTCGACGCGTTGAGCGAATTTGATCCGTCAGACAGACGAGTTTGACTACAGTTTGATATTCGTGAGTGGGATGGTGGTGTTTGTGATCGAGCTAACCCTTATAGTTGCGGCAGTTTCGACGCTCATATATTCGGAGCGATCGAATAACGATATAATAATATACTTATAAGCCGTGTAATCGTGAGAAAAAATTACTGCAGTTTTCAACTGTATTTCGTTTTGCACTACGTCATATTATGTGTTAAAATATTATACTATGCACATATATAGGTACGGTGCCAACGGTTTTTACGGCAGCGGCTACAATGGCGGCAACAGTAATTCGTCGTCGTCGTCGGCCCATCAAATGGCCGGATATCCTGATGTGCAGACCGACACGCCGCCGCAGACCCCGCCCAACATGAAGTTACCGTTGTCCGCCTCTTCCGGTCAACAACAACAACAACAGCAGCAGCAGCAGCAGCAGCAGCAACAGCAGCAACAGTTTGGCGGCCATCAGGGTACTTACAACGGGTACCATCACCAACAGCAGCAGCAGCAACAGCAGCACAACAACTATCACCACCGGCAACACGTGCCGCCGCCCCAGCAGCAACAGCAACAACACGAAGTCGTCAGGTCCGTTCTGGAAGTGCAGCAACAACAGCAACAGTATCATCAACAGCACGTTGCCATTAACCAACACAGCAACAACAACAACAACAATAACACCAACACTAACAACAACAACCATCAGATGGTGGTAGCTACCAACGACGCGAGCACGGCTTTCAAACCGTTTTACAAAACGTGAGTGCGTTTGACTACAATTTTTGCCCTGATCATAATCGTTATCACAATATTATTATAATATTGATAATAACTCTATTATTTAATTTATCTAAAAATCTTATCTTTCATAATCAAATATAGTCCTACACAACTGCCACATCCGCAACAGCTTCAGCATCAACAGCAGCAGCAGCATCAGCAGCATCAGCAGCAACAGCAGCAGCAGCAGCAGCAGAGACAGATGAACGGTTACGTGTCACCCGTGTAACCGGCTTCATATTTTTATATTAAATCGACTTGCTGCTACTCGGTACGTTATACTTATAATGATGATGATGTTTAACTTTGTGTGACGGTATCGTCAAAATATTTCGACTGTATAATGTTATAATATTATTATTGTTAGTTGTTACTGTATTAGTGTATTATAAATACCCCGGAGCGAACGGAATCCGTGAGAATAGGGTTTTACAGCGACGAAACGGCCGTGCAGTGTGCCGCCCGTGTTTGTGTTGCTTTATACGTATATTATAATTTATTCGCAGTACACGCGTTGAATATTATTGTTATTATGCGTTGTGCGAAACATTGCAAATACTATATTATACATTTGCGGTGTGTACAATATACTATAGTCAAGTGGTAGCGGTCATACGTGTGGCGGAGTAGGACGGTGGCTTGGGCGACGGTGCTGGGCTACAACAATATTATATAGGAGTGAGAGATCGTGTGGGCAAACTACGCGGTGTATAGTTAGAAGCGGATTGGAGGGGGAGCCGAGTGCAAGTGTTGACACTGACAGATGAGCTGAGATTAAGATCGGTGAATGGGTTATATACCTCCGTCTCCGTTTTCGTCTGTATAATATTATACAAATACATATATACATACGATATATACACACTCAGACGCGCGCGTCAGACGTATTATAAACGCATTTAAATACACACACACACACACACACACACACACACACGCGCGCGCGCGCTAGCACACTCATTATATATACGGTAGATGCGTATAAAGTGTCTACTCGATTACCTTATGCTCTATCGACGGTTAGGTATTCTCGTTTTACAGTCGTATACCGATGTATATATATATATATATATAATCAACGGTTTTAGTACGCGTATCCCTATGAAGATAACTCGTGCTTAAAGAAAACGAAAGAAATATAATATTATTCTCGTACATCTCAAGTTCCGGAAAAATGATACAATAATAAGGATCATTACGTTTAATAATATTATGATTTTGACATTGAATATAATAAAATTCACGTGTCAAATTCGCCTCCCGCTGCAATAATTATCGTTGTCTTTTCTGCAGCACCTGTAGCATGTTTATAATATATACCTGAAATAATAATATTATGATGACGTCACGGTAATTGGCTAACTGACGTCGATTCTCGTATATACTTTACCGCGGTGTACTCGTGAGAGAGGTCCGTGCGACTGGCTCGAGGCACGCGCAGCTGTTAAAACTCTTCGGACGGAAAGTTTCGCGGGACCAAAACAAAAAAAAATAGAAAAAAAACACAAGGCACAACTTTATTTTGATATTTTTTTCCGACTCCTTCGCCTCGTCCGATATGTCGCATATACCGGCTGTTCGTTTCTCACCGCTCGCCGTATATTTGCATGCCCACCCACACACGATCGCCGTTATTATATTATTATACATAAATACGTGCGTGTATACATTATGTGCAACGAACGATTCGCACCAGGACCATATACCGTGTATATATATACATTAGCCTTCATTTCGAGACAGCGAAATCATGCGAGAAATGCCTCTGAAAACTATCGAGCGCAAATCGTGAGACTTGCCTATACTGACGGTAGTGAGAGAGTCGCCCACCCGAATGTTTAACGCCGCCCGTAGTTTTGCCTCCGGCGGTGTTTACACATACTTACTTACGAATCGAAATTTGCATAAATTGTGTCATTATATTATATTGTACGACTCTCCCTCGCCTACGACGAGATAATAATAATTTTCTATATATACCTATAATATATAATAATAATTTATAATTATTATATTATGATTTAACTTACGTTTTGTTTTTATTTTCCAGGACTTTTGGACAAGACACGTGTACGCGTTATCCTGCGCGTTGCCGACGTCACGCCGAGAAACACTCGTAGACTACGTTCTCCGACTACGTTGTATATAACTATACGTACCATTATAATAGCACTGTTATAACACTGGTATACCACTCGTCGTTGTCGTCGCCTAATCGTTGAACATCATCTCCGTACGTTGTTCGGATTACGTGCACGGGATGGTTACGAAATTTATTTTAACCGTTCTAACATTCTTCTGTAGATTTGTAAAAGCTAACGTACTATTATTATTATTATTATTATTATTACCTATGATGTATGTATACATATTATTATATATCGATATTGTATATTATTGAAAATAATTACGTTTATGTTCTCAGATTAATATAATATATTATTAGCCACCCCTTCGCGCGTTTAAGTTCACATTTATATGAATACCTACGATATAATATAATATATTATTATTATATTTATATATCATATGATGTGCACACGCATATATTGATGTACATGTATTTTGTAAATACAAGATCACGCGTGCGATTATTTCACTATAAACATATTATATATATTTATATATTTATTTATATATAACTATGTACGTGTGTATCGACAATTTTGTCATGTTATCTATATATTATTATAAATAATTTGTAAATATAAATTTATATATATATATATTTTAAAAATCGATTTGGAGTGCAATTTGGGGAAAATAATAAAAATATATTATAATAATATGTCTATTATTAGTTATGGATTTTCGTTGTTTATTTAATTAGTTTTTTTATATATATATAAATAAATTATATATAATATTATTATTATTATTATTATTATTATTATTATTATTATGATTATTATTATTAATATTATTTACTGTGTACAAAAAACAAGAAAAACGAAACGAAATAGAAATCGATTAATTTTCTCTTTAAAAAAAAGCGTTGTTTTTTCGGTTTCAAAACCATGTGTTGTTATAGTATAATATTATATTATTATGTATACGTGTATCTGTACTAAACCTACCGCAACAACGCGCACGGTCATAATCGTCTGCAAATGTATAACTGATATGATATACCCGCTGATAAGAGAACGGTTATTATCACGGTATTAGAAGATAATGTCCGGCGGACTGTACGTTATCAGTTTTTCGCTACTGATCACTTTTCATGAAATCACCATAATTATAGTTAGACTTTTTGAGATTGTGTAGTAATTTATATTGTTATATTTCAATTTTGAAATTGGAATTTTTAATTACTAATAAAATAAATCAATATTCATAACATCTATACGCGATATATTCATATGAGCCATGTTACTCTTCAAACATTAAAATTTGCATTGCATTTACTATTTATTTTCCAACCTCGAAAACTTCTAAACATCTGCAGCGCTCTACTGCAGGCACAATGTTTTCGTCTTCTCAAGCGGACGCATTATACTGGACCGGTGAGGGGGGGGGAGGAGTTGTCGTACCTTATCTTCTAAGACCGTGGTTAATCCCGATAATGTCCTGCCTCCGGCTCTGGACGAGTTCAAGAGGATAAAGGCATTTTTTGACCGTTGACCGTTTGCATTGCACAAACACGCTCAACTGCATCGCACGCGTGCATATAATTTGTGTACTGCAAGTTGCGCTATGAATCTCACCGTTTCGTATCGTTGTTGTCGAACCGTAGAACACCATATGAAATTCGTACATTGGGCCATGTATAGAGAGCAACAACTCTGCATTGCAGCCATTTGTTTCTCGAGTCAAATCACCGGAATGTCGATTGTCGCGATGTCAACATTTTGTCGATGCAGTCGCGTAAATTCATATGGTAATAATATTATGTTGTTCGGTGCAAACGTTTTCCTTGACACATTTAACCGAGCGACGGTGGATAAAAACGCGCACGGAAGACGACAAAAATCCAACCACGTGCCCCCCCCCAACCATGTACGATTATAGCTTCTCAAGAGAAAACGTTTTATCTCGTGTATATACCGAGACGCCCACGAGAGTGGAATAGGCTCAGCGGGTGCGTATGTTGTACACACGACTGCGTAAGAAGAAACTAAACGTGTGCGTACAAAAACGTTGCTGCAGTGACGCGACGGGGGTGCAGTTGACGCGTGACGTTCACAAATGCACCAGTGTGTCTCGTCAACGACGACGTAGAACAGTGGTCTTCAACCTTTTTGAACTCGCGACCCACTTTTGTAGGCCCACAATTTTCGCGACCCACGTGAGCTTTGTAAAAAATCTAAAATTGCTTAAAACTTTGTAGTAGTACTATAAAAACTGAACAGATAAAAATTACATTTTAGTAGGTTGAATATTTAATTATTATTTTAATTGAAAATGTATAGAATTCATACGAAAATATAAAACAAAATAAAAATATGATACAAAAATTTTATGTGAACTTTGTCTTACATTGTTTTCACCTAAGTAATAAATTCCACCGTGGCTCAATTCGACTAAGCGCGATCCGTAGATCATATTCAGTTTGGAGTCTTATTTCTTTTTGACGTTTTTAAATTTGCCATAGTATAAAACGCCTTTTCGCATAAATAAGTCGTTGTAGATATTAATAAAATTGAGATGGCTTTCATTAATTTTATAAATTTAATTTTTATTTTAAAAAGAAGAGACTTATCGGCTTATAGCGACCCAAAAATGGGTCACGACCCCATTGGTTGAAGACCACCGATGTAGAACCAACGGAGGGAAGACGGAGAGAAGGAGAGAGTGCAGCATAAGATATATGACGTGTGCAGTGCAACGCGTGCGTGCAAATTGTACGCTGCAATAAGGTTTCTGACATGACTAGCGTGAGCAGGGTGGAAACCGTGTGAGGCAAACCCCGTTGCAGCGAAACGACCAGACGGAAACTTTTGCGTACAACATAATATATAATATATTCGGCGTGGATTTAATTTATACACTGCTCGGATACACTCTCCCTGCCGATGTGTAGGATCACTCGTATGCGTCGCATCATGCACACGGTCTTAGGGGATAAGGTCCGACCACTTCTCTCACCCCCTACGGTTCCATTTAGTTAAATGGATGCAAACGAGCAAACGTTGTTCATTTCGTGAAACGTACAATAACGCGATGTAACATATATACGTGTTTATAATGATTATTAACAATATTGTATTTCTTCCATTGGACATCATGCATTTAGATAGTACTTAATGTAATGTCGTTAATGTAAATTACTTAAAATGTATAAGTATCAAACCTAATATATTATGGTAACAAACCGTTTTCATGTATATTGTATGTTATGATGTGAACAGTGAATAATCACCGTTTTCTAAATATGACATAATATGCAATCACTATGTGTACTTGTGTAACCCCCGAAAATACGGCCAAATGGAGAGGAAAATATGATCGCCTGCAGTATATAGATAATACGTATGCTATCATCGCTTTTGGTCTAGGGGTGGACTTAACCCGCCGATACAACCCCTAAAATCATTTACTCGCTTTGTTTTGTAACACCAGGGAACCGTCGAGCGTTATCGTCCATCTGACTACTGTACACGACTTAATCGAAATTGATATTCCTGAAATGTTTTTCATATAGATAATATACGATTTAATTATACGATTACGAAATATTACATTTTGTATTATTTTATGTGTATTATACAATAATATGAACTCGGCGTTTGGCCGCGGACTTTAATGCAACGATTATGAATACTTTTAAACAAAGTTTCAATGTACCTACATACGTATAGATGTACGATAAGCACGTATATTCTATAGCACGGGTCGCCAACTAGTTGATCTTTCTACAGGCATAAATAGGTCGATCATTATAAAAATTAATTTTACCATTATCGGTTAATGAATAATCGGATAGTGTGAATATTATTATTACGAAGGAACAATAAATTACTCATATTGTTTTTTGGAGCTGCCGGACTACCTTTTTTTTTTTCAAAACAAATCTCTAAACTATCAAAAATCTAAATTACCCGAGATGTCACCCAGGAACTTAAAATAATGTCAAATGTAGATCACTATTGTTTGAAAAGATTGGCAACCCCTGAACTATAGTGTAAGTAAGCAGTAAACGTGAAAAAATGAGTTATTGTAGCTCCCAGCGTCTCCTTAATGGCTATGTATATAATACGATTAGTTCACAGAGCACCTCTATACAACCGAAAGACATCGAAAATCTTACTGATTTTTTCTGGCAGTAGTATGCATTACCTTGAATCGTATACGCTCTCGCAGCGGCTAAAAGCTCTCGTCAACGCGTTCGGCGGCATATCGTATATACGACACGCAAACTTTGGAATCCACTCTCGTGATGGACCTTTCATGATTGGCTGCAGAGACGCGCCAACTATATATATACAATGAATTCTCTGAATAGCGGACACTCTCGGTCACCAAAATTTTGTCCGTTATTTAGAGGGGATAAATTTTTGAAACTCATAAAGATTAAATTTGTAGAAAAAAACACATGTTAAAGTTAAATTAAATAATGTACCATATATGCATGTATGTATGTATATATATATGTAATGTTATTATTTATTGCAAATTATGTAATTTATTTTTACATTTTTATAGATTATTATTAATTACATTATTATTTAAATTATAGTTTTACAATCAATAATTACATTTTTATGTATTTAATTAAGTAGGTGCCTGGTACATGTATTTTTTAAATTATTTTTGTGAAAAAAATCGGTGAGTCTGTTTATAATTACACCGTCTCTGTGCAATTTCATTAGTAATATCATTCACTGAAGTTACAGTAGAAGTGAAAATAGTAATGATTTTCACCTCTATTGATGACTATTAGACTTACGTACTTTACAGCAGACAAAGCGTCCTGTAAACGGTCATTAAACTACTTAACGAAATGCATAACGAAATGCATAACTAACGAAAACCACAGAACATCGGCAGTCAAGACAATGATATTTTCGTCATAACGCTCGTTGTTCATCAGAATTTTAATTTAATGTTCATTTACGAATTTACGATTAACGCGATTACGAGTCAAATGTATATTCTGCGATCTATCTATCTATGCATACTATCAATAAATATCAATAAATACTATCGATAAAATGCTGTCGTCGTTTTGTCATTATTTTTAAATTTATATGTTAAAATAGGTGTCCGCTATTCAGATTGTATCCCATTGAAAAGTAATGAAAATGTCCTCGTTCCCAGGAAATTGTCCGCTATTGGGAGGTTTTACTGTATATATTGTAATACTGCGTTATATATATATATTACGTGTCCGACGCACGTCCGTTTTTCCGTTTTTGTTTTAATAGTGACAACAATATACGCTATTTGTGTACGTATATATGTATAGGTACACACGATATTGTAATACGCACACGTATACACTGATGTATGAATAATTATATTGTTTATTACAATATTTACGTGTCACACTGTCGCGGTTGTAATACGCGGTGGCGCGACGGGCCGTCGCTGGCGCAGTTGTCAGCGCAGCTAACCTGCGGTGTTGAATGTACACGCACATATATATATATATATATATAATATATTATAATATATGTTATGATGTTTTTTTTCTCTTTAATTTCCTCCCCCCCCCCCCCCGTGAGAAACATCGTTGCTGTTTCCGACTTGAGGTATTTGGTATTTTCGAGGTCCGTCAAAAAACGAGTATTTTATTCATTTTCTCTTCCCTGCGACGCCGCGCACCGTTTCTTTTAATAAATTTTTATTACACCAGTATTACAACTACTGGACGCACAGCACATAATATTATTATACCACCAAAACATAATATAAAATATAAATACGCGCGTGCGTATAATATAGTAGGTATAGCAGGCACTGTAGTATAATAGTACACCGTCCATTATAATATGTATAAAATAATATCAATACACCGCGGAGTGTATTTCAATTATCGTTTTATTGTCGCGTGTTTTACGTTATACGACTAGAACATATTTGTATAATACAGTGGATTCCGCTTAATATTGACACGTTGGGACCAGCCCTATTTCCCCACATTAAGTGATTATCTATGTAAACCGAAATTGGTTCAAGAACAAAAAAATTTTTGATATCGAAAAAAGTTTTTATTTTGCACACGCTTTTTACAATGCATAATTTTTTGGCGATTTTACTTTGTGAACTGCATGTAGGAAGCGATTTCATGGTCCAAAATAGCGATTTTTTCCTTGAGGGAGAGTTATTTTTGAAACACTTAGTGTCACGTTGAAATTTACGTTAAAATTGAAATTCGGACATTGTAGCAATATAGATAATCAAATGTAATAATTATAGTGATGGGATGTTGATTACTTAGAATCAACTTCCTAAATTTACCAGGAAAAAAAATTATTTAATGACTGTTTTGGGTATGGTTTTTAGTGGACTGCATTTAAAAAAAATACATAATACATTTTATGCTAAATAGGTTTCCTTACCCGGCGTCGCTCAGAATTCAATTTGATAGTAGTATGAATACAAATAACATCAGATTAAAAATTATCATTGATCAAGATATACACTGTATAGTATAGTGTAATGGTTCGATACATCATAAAACGAAACTATACTGACTCCATTTCAGATTAACAGCTATAGTCGTTCTGCAGACTAGGCCATTCATTCCACATTCGCACGGCATAACTTTTAATGGAATACTACTACCATACATTATTTGAAGCATATAGCTATTATGTTATTGGTTGATTTAAGTTTCCTTTTTGATAAAATGTCTTACCCGCAGCTACAGCGGTTCGGCTAAGGATGTTTTTTTTTCCATATTAAATCTTTTAACACCTCTTTTACCTCCATGGAGATTGAATTTTGTAATTCTTTAACAATAATTATTAATTATCTTTACAAGTATTTTTTTTTTTTTTACTATACATATTCACACGACAATCATTTATCTATTCGTTATTCTTGTTCGTTATCTAATTATTTATTTATCTATATTATTTTTGTTATTGCTAACATCAGCTGTTCTTTTATTTTTGTGTCTTACACGATTTCAACCAATCCTTCCGGTATATACAAAGCTATAACTTTTCTGATAGTAATATCGCCATCTAGACTACGATATTAGGTATTTGGTTGTTATTTTGGTTGTCAAAGTAACTCGAAACATTTACTGAAAATTAACATAAAATGAATAAAAAATATCACCTTGGTAACCAGTAAGTAAAAAAAATTATTCGTCCAACCCATGAGTTTAGACGACCATCAACCCTTAAAAATGTGATTTTGAAAAATCCTTTCTTATTGCACGGTTAAATTATCGGAGGAACCTCTACTCCAAATTTCAATTTAGTATATTGAGTAGTTTTCGAGATACAGCGATCAGTGAATAGTATTTGGATTTTATACATATATACAGATCGCTACTGCGATGCTGTTATGTCACCGGTCACTTCATCGTCGTCTACAATAATATCTGTGCATTGCACTCGAAGAAATAATTTTAAATTTCTGCTCATCCGCAAAGAGCGTGGGTTTATTTTCCATTGTATGTGACACGCGCACCGCGACCATAACATCATCGTCACGTGTATACCGGATAACTACTATATTATACACTATGTACAAAATTCTTCCTCGCTCGCGCCACCAACACATCGATTATACACGTGTATACAACACGTATTATTATTATTTTTTTTCTCTGTCTTTTTCTCTCTAACGCGTTAACACAAATCATTATATGAAAATACAATGGACATATACTTATGCACGTTTATGGATGTACACACAACGTACCCGCTGCGCGTCGTACACCTCGCGTATATAGTCTCGTAATAATAATAATTATGATAATATTGTTGATGTTCTACCAATAGACTCACCTTCTATTATTATAATTATTATGTTTTAAAGATATGCTGCCGTCTAATGATATTGTTTCGGACCGTACACGTATGTATAATGTAACGACAACGGCAATTATTAGACACAAGCGCGGCACCGTAGTATAGGTATTTATATATATATATATATATACCTAATTTTATTTTTATTTTAAATATATAAACGGGCAAGCTCTATAATAACAAGTACAAACAAATAGAAACACGTTAAAAGGATTGCTTAAGCCATGATTTTCTATGTCTGTTTATATCACACGCGAAATATTATAGGAATTTAGACGTTTTCTGTTTTCGTCGTACCGATCGGATCAATGAATGCGTTAAGAATTTTGAAAACTAATTTGAATTCAACGTAAAGTCTTCTTTAGATCGACCCTCTCATATTATCGAAACTTTGTACTGTAACATACCCATAATTTTGTTTTTGTTCATTTTTATTGTTTCCAATTTGTTTTATTCTATTTTGTAAAATTTTAGGGAACAAAATCAAAAAAGTGGGAAAGTCGATCTGAAGTAGACTTAGCGACAAATTTAAATTAGTTTTCAAAATTCTTATCGCATTAATTAAACGTTGGAGATAAAAAAACCGTCAAAATTCCTATGCCACGCGATTGATAGACATAGATAGAAAATCATGGATTATAATCCCCTAAACAGTGATACTGATAAGATATAAGATTACAAAAATAACTATAATAATAATAGTAATAATAAAAAGAGTAACAATAATAGAGAGAAAGAGGTCTCGTTATTTGCTGTCGCATAAGACGGATAATAGGTGAATTTTCAAGGAAATTATTGGAAAAGTAAGAAATGTGGAAAGGGATAGAACGAGTGGTGCGAGAAAGGATTCTGAAAATCTATGTCTAGGAACGCGTATAGACCACTCAAATAATGTTATAATATTCGTCTTATATCTACCAGGCCACGGCATGTACATTATACGTTTATTATTATGTATTATATTCACGGGTGTGTTCACCGATTTATCGTGTCGTGGGCCCGACTGTATCATTATTATATTATTGGCAGTAGGCAGTGAAAGACTTTCATCATTTTCTTGTGGAGGGTCCTGAAAAATTTTATGTATTTCTAACGCATAATTTATATTGAAAATTTCAAGTATATAATATGGTGTCTAAGGGGGAGGGGGTCGAGTCCAGATCCTATTGACTTCTCCCCCATAAATCCACCGGTATCGGCACAGTTGCGGTCGGGACATTTGCGGTCGTCACCTTTTTCGTGCCATTTGCGATAAATTTAATTCCATCTACCTAAGCGTATATATATATTATGTCTATTATATACAATATACTATTCATATGTGCTGTAATATATGAAAAATTTCCTTCACACTTATCGAAGCTTATATAATATTATTTTTATAAATTATCAACAAATAATTGTTGAATACAAACAATACACTATAATATAGTATTAGATAACCTAACCAGTTTCGAATACTGTAAAAATTATAAGTTTATTATTATTAGATATATGTACTGAGTTGTGGTAATTTGGAATTTTATGAGTATCATTATCGCTTGGCAGTATCTTAATATTTGTACTGTCGTGTTCAAAAGTTAATTGTTGTTATTCGATGTAGCCACTTGGTTGGCATTTTAGCAATAATATTTGATGGCGGTTTCGTCGATAATCAATGTAATTTAAATCAATTACAATCAATTATTTATTGACGAATATAATATATAATTGTAAAAATATATGTGAATAATTCATTTTAATAATATAATATATAATGATAAAATATTAAGCTTTTAAACACGCCAGTAAAAATACTGCCAGTCCTAAGCCTGGATAAGTGTGAAGGAAAGTTTTAATATTATAGCATATTAAATTATTATACTTAGTTTATAACATAATATACATAGACACTCAGATAGACAGAAATAAATTGACCGCAAATGGCACGAAAAAGGTGACGACCGCAAATGTCCCATAACCAAATCCACCACTGGCAGTAGGTATAGTAGGTATAACGTTTGTGGCACGGTCGATCAAGACACGTTCAATTTTAATATTTATAATATGTTACCGGCAATGTGTTCTACAGGATCTCTTAAACTATTTGGCAATGTGTATTCAATTTTAACATTATTTCAAATAATGCCTAGGCAACTGTAGAACTCCTAAGATTTCTATAGAATGCCGAATCCAACACTTTGCCGATAACATTATATATACACGCTTATACGCATGACGGGGTTTAAGGTGGCGAAAAACCTCGGAGAGACGGCTATCTATTGGCATACTTCTATATACATATATTGGAGGGGAATAGGGGGCAATGACCTGATCTCCCCTTTGAATTCTAATAGGTATATGGTACCGGTATTTTCTATTAGTTTTATTTTCTATTAACTATAAAATTGACTACTGTTTTACACAGCTAATATAGTATTATCAGACGAAACAAATTGGTTTCTAAAAATGGTACTATAAATAATTACTAATCGGTAGTTTTTAATTAAACTGGGGAAAATTTATGGACTATATAAAGACGAATCTACAGGAGAATGGAGAATACATAAAACCAAGGAACTTCAGAATTTGTATTGAAAATTGAAGTGGGCAGGGAATTTCTGGCAATAAAAACAGAATCATAGGTAAAAATAGTACAGGAGAATATACCAAAAGGAAAACGACCACTTGGAAGGCCGATATTACACTGGGAAGTGGGAAGATAGGGTCAAAGAAAACGTAGAGAAAGTTAAACAAGGGATGGATTGGAAGGAGTTAGCATTGCATGGAAATTTAGAGGCAAATTTTTTGGATGACATGGTCTTGAAGGCTGAAGTCACGGAAAAAGAAGAAGAGTCGCTTCGAGTCTTGAGAGGTACATAGACTGAGTATACCCTTATGGCCTGCTTCTTTTATAAGTCCGGTTCGTATTCTTCGACGCAGCTTTTGAGTTCATAGACATATAATCACGTAAAACAACCTTAAATTATACCATCGCTTCGGGTACCTGAATTTCTCCATCATCAAACGCCGTTCTAATCGTTCTATATCGTATATAATAGTCGCGCACACTCACTTGTATTACGTTGTAACAATACTACAATATCGCATACCTTAATTAATGAAATGCTCTGCCGTGTCTAGTCCATCGTGGATAATACGTATTATTATCGTTCTGCACGGTCCAGTCCATCAGCCACCGCCGCCGGGTAAACGGGTGTGCGCCGCACGTCTTCTTCTACCGCCGTGATAATGTCATGATACGAGTATACGAGCCGATTGCATATTATAGTGTTTACCATCATTATATAATAAAAACGTAAATGCGAGTACGCCCTTTAGCTACCGGGGAAGATTGTTATACTATAATACGATAATATAGTCGCATATGTCGGTCGGTCGGTCGTCCCGGTCGCTCATTATACCCATGTGGCTATATAGTAAAATAATATTATAACGGATAGATATAAGAGAAAGAGAGAGAGAGAGAGAGAAAACGAAATAAGATAGACGTGCACCGTTCGTGTCC
Organism: Chaitophorus viminalis; assembly: GCA_025469195.1. Lineage (NCBI taxonomy): Eukaryota > Metazoa > Arthropoda > Insecta > Hemiptera > Aphididae > Chaitophorus > Chaitophorus viminalis. The sequence goes on from JAIPRK010000166.1 coordinate 47,776, forward strand.
TTTTCACAATACGGCACACGACGAGTGTATTATAGATCGGTTAGATCGGTAGTATATTATATAATATTATATTATAGATCGGTCTTAGTATAGAGATCGGAGCCGAGAGCGTGCAACCACAGCTCATCCATTGTAGTTATGCGTATATTTTAAGTATAATAAAATACATAATACCCGTACACATACATAACTATATAAGTATATATTATGTATAGAGTGAGGGAGAGAGAAAGATCTCGGAATAATAACAAACGAGTTTAGATCGTATAAAGCGGTCACCGAATCGTTTAGTCTGTTTTTTTATCCACTACATGTACTATACTATATTATTATCATCATCGTTTTTTTTTCCCCCTGTATCATTACACGGATGTTGCGTTGTTATTACTATATCATTAATATATTCTTGATGCGTTAATACCACCGCACGCGTTATCCGTAAAAATATAATATGTAATATATTCATGTAATATTGTAAATATTGTATGTAAAATGTTAAGTGTACACTTAACGTAAATACTATACCGAATAGTAGTTTCAAAAGATACAATGCAATATTTACAATACTTATAAAAATTATATGAGACCACTTTAAAATCTGATTTTGATTAATCAAATAAAATAATAGTTTTCTTTAGTTCTTTACTATAATCATCATGCAAATAATTTGAACAATCTAGTAATGATTAAAGATAATTATTAGATAATTATTTGACAGTCGATCTTGCAATTGCAAATCGTTGACGTAGTGTATCATAATTTATCGTTTGGTTATAATATATATATATATAGCACTATATCACTAATGATTTAATTATACAACACATCATAACAGTATCCAGTTTAGACTAGAGCTTGAACCCTTTCCTCTAATGTCAATGTCAAACACTATTCGCACCTATGCGCATATAAACATTAAAAATATTAAACACATCGTCATAATATCTAGCCAATTGACATCAACAGCGAACTTCGCGAGGCTATATCGGATAATGCCCGTAATGTTTATCCGAATTATTATTTCCGCATGTAGCGCATGATATATTATAACTGCAACAACTTGTTGGACAACTGAAAATACATTTCGGTTTGAACACGTATATAATAATATAATCGTATGTATAGCGTCCTCCGAATGGTCGAGTTAAACACCAGAAGGACGTACAATACGTGTTGTATTATATATATATATATATATACTATTTTGTTCATGATATACATTTAATGTATATTGTGTCTGACATGATATAATAGTTATCAAGTTTTGCTCAAGGATCATTGTCGGTGTATGGACACTATAAGATCATCAACATCGCAACACGATGTTAATATTCGCCACCCGTCGCGAGAGTTCAAATAATCGACATCGACGTGCGTTCATCATGATAATATATTCGTTTTGTACAACGCGATCGTCGCTTAAGTACATTGTATCGGATCCACAGGACATGCAAATATACGATCGGAAGTCGTTAGTTGCAATCCTGCGCTGCAGTTGATAATATAATAGTACGTATGTATTAGGTATCATAGTAAACGCTACTCGACGCAAAAATCTAACCGGGTAAATGGCCGAAAAAATCCGGTACACCCGTATTTGTTGGACAATAGATAATATATAATATAATATAAAAATATATCGCGCGCACATACGTAAGCCTCCTCCTCATATACACAACCGTACGGCCGACGACGGGTTGCATCATTACAACTGCACGTATACAGACATATGATAAATATTATACACGTGAACACCCCGAGGAGTGTATTATGTTATAATATACACTTAAATATACCGACCCCGAACACGATATTACACAGCGTATATATGTATATATATATATATATAAATATATAGTAGCCGTAACTACAGCACCCTGTTAACGATGTGTCGAGAACTATCGTGACATAATAATAATAATAATAATATATTACGACGCGTATATGTATCGATCACGTCATTATTGTTGTAATGTTAGGACGACGTCTCGTGTGATGTTATAATAATAATAATATGCTGTGGGTGCGGGTAGTGTTGTATAAAGAGCGCGTTATCCCATTGTGCTATTCATATATACAGTGAATACAGCTTAATGTGGACACGTTGGAACTAGCCCCGTTTGCCCACATTAAACGATTGCTCATATAAACCGAAATTGGTTTAAAAACATGAACATTTATGATATCAAAAAAGCGTTTTTTGCAACGCATAATTTTTTGGCGATTTTACGTTGTGAACTGCCTGTAGAAAACGATTTCACTTACTTCTAAATAGCGATTTTTTCCTTGAGGGAAAGTAATTTTCAAAACATTTAATGTCACGTTGAAATTTACGTTAAGACTGAAATGTGGATATTGTCGCATTAGATAATATGTAAGAACACTTCTATGCATTTAACTAACAAAATCCCATTACTATAAATTAACTATTAATCCTTGGTTTACTTACCTTACCAAAATACGTCACAAAGTTGTAATTAACAGACTAAGAATTGGACATACTTGGCTCACACATCGTCATCTTATGAAACGCGAAGATCCTGAAGAATGTAAACAACCTGTGGTGAAGCTCTAACTGTCAAACATGTTGTCCTAATTCTCCTATACTGTCGAAACTACGCAGACACCAGAAAATCACTAAATATACCTGATCACCTACACGAAGCACACGGATCCAATCATGAAAACTCCAACAAAATTATAAGCTCTTTCAAAATATCCAAATTGTATAACCTGATCTGATGTCTTTTTCTTTTGTTTTTTTTTTTCTTATTACCTATGTTGCTTCTTTTTATTATTTAACATTATACAAACAAAATTATCTACATTGCACCTATTATTTAAAATGTTGTTTAGTATATAATGTAATGTAAATATTCTTTATATTCTAATATTGTAAGCCAATAACCTAAGTTGTTGCGGCTTTAATTAAATAAAAAAAAAAAAAAATCCCATTACCAAAAGTTTAAATGGTAATGCTTTTTATTATTTTTGATAAACTGGATCAATCTCCGACAAAATCTGATTGTATTAGTAATTTTTATAAATACTTATTGGTGTATCCTAACACTATGATAAAATGAAAATTGTCCACATAAACCGAATCGAGTGCCCATATTATGCGATTTTTTAACCTAGTTAATATACATTTATATTGGGACCAGACCATTTTACCCATATTATGCGGATGCCCATATTGTCGGTGCTCACATTAGACGGAATCCATTCTATACATACCAGCTGAGTTACTCAGCTTCGTACGGAACGGTCTAAGCCAGGTAGTCTTATTGGAATACCTATTATTATATGCACTACCTAATTAAAGTCTAGATTATTATTTCTTCTAAAAATTCTTCAAAGATCGGGTGCTTCAAGTGGTCATTTCATTTCCTGGCAAAACTCACAAATCGCAGTCATATTGCCAATAGAAACATGGGAATCATCTTCATATTTGATTGAAGTGTCGTGCCTAAATGCAAACATTTCTTTACACCGCCAAGAAGACTGTGATAAATTATTGGTTTCCCCGTTGGCATTTGTATCATTTTCTCTGATAGAACGCAATCTCTTTGCCCCTCGAGTAGAGCGGCCGATACTGAGTTTTCTTTTTGACATTTCAATCAAGTCAATATTGTGATGTGAATAATAATTTAAAACATTGTGTTAAACAAATGTTAAGCTAACCTAATGAAGAGCCAAAATCTTGATGAATATTGCGAAAACGCGAATTGAATATTGCAAGGATGTGAAAACAATAAATAATAAATAAATAAAACTTGAAACTGAGTGAAGCGCAGAAGTCTTGATGAATATTTTTCGAAAATCAATGTAGCATTTGTTCGGCCGCACAATATGCATATGTATATTTATAGGTATAAAATTTATACAATTTACACGTTTATTTTAATTACCAGATAACTCAGAAATTTTTTAACTTAGACAAATGATATTGCGATAGGAAAGCCTTGTCTCCGTAATATGCTCTTTCCTTAGAGAAAAAAAGAATCAAGAAAATCCGATATATAGTTCCAGAGTTTACCCTGTACAAAGATTTTCATTTCACATTTATACAGTTGGATTATATTATAGCTGCGAGGAGACGATGCTTCCGACGAGCGTGCACTATTTATTTATATATTATATTATATACTCTGCTGCACGTGGCGAATCATTTTTCGGTTTTTCGGCTTCGTCACGGAGCCTTTGCCGCCTGGCGTCGTTGATTTATGTTCGCCGCCCCGACCCTGTTACCCGCAGAGGCGTCCCCGCCATCATGTCAATAGGTAATTTTTTAACCTTTTAACGGACGCGCGTTTTTCCTCGCAGCACGCACAACGATATCATTATATACGATATACGTATAAATGATAATATATTATAAAGCGATGCACCTATATTGTACCTGCAGTATACCGGGGTCTTGCGCGCGCGTTAACGATTTCGACGACACGTGTAATATATTACATAAGAATACCGGGGCTTTGATCACCGCCGCGCATCTGCCAGGGATTGGCGAATTTTTTTCGTCACATATTTTTACGGGGCAAAAAAAAAAACAAAATCCATTAAACGGCCTACCAATATTCTTTGTATATATGTACCGGATATATTATATATAAATATTAATCGTGTGGATACGCACAACAGGAATCGACCGCCTGTCACGACGAAATATATCACAAAAATATGTGTACACAATAAAGCACTATATATAACGTATATACTTGCTGCTGCTGGTGCAGGACATATGCATTTACACGCGTTTTTCGCTATCGAACTCGTCGATCGACGTCCAGCGCATTTGCAGTTTTCTTCGTTTGCGTTGAGACGCGTTAATTTTCGTAACCACTATAGAAGAGATATTATACTCTGGTTAGGTTAGTTTACTGTAGATGGTGACTGCAGGTGAAACCGTATATATTTAAATTGTATATCTAGTGGTGCATATAGAGGGAAGCGTTCACGAGCTCTCCCCCCCTCGAAAAAAATCCTGTATTTGCTATTACCTATATTCCATGTGTGGTTAAAAACGTAGTGTTATAGATAGGTAGGTACCCTATGGTATCTACCAATATTTTGGATAATCCGCGTGAAATGTGCATGGGCGCGATGTTGATACCCACTGTGCAATTGATGTTTTAAAACATTTTAGGTCATATTTCTAACATAATTCTTAGATGTTTCATTTATGTTAAATATATGTTTGAAAGAAGCAAGTTTAAAAACTTCGGTGAATTGACAAATACTGAATGTATTTTATTCAAAAATATATACATTAAATTAATGTAATCTTAAAACATTAAAACAACGTTTTGATACCATGGTGTTTAATAACAACTTGTAACACTTGGCATTCTTATTTAATGAAGTTTATAGTCAATCAAGTACACTATATAATACTTCAAACTTCTCTTCCATCGACTTCTTCACATTAACTTGCAGCATATTAATCGATTTCAGGATATCAACCTTTCAATAAAATTACTATAGTACATCAACCTCCTATTGTTCCAGATTTACAGGTAACTTTTTATTTAATTTGTCATTAGCTTGACATAAATAATAATGGTTTCAATTTGTAAAATAATAATTAAAAAAAATTAGTACAACAAATTAAAAACTTCATATTATATATATATATATAAGGATGGGGTTAAAATCAAAAAAAAGAAAGGTTACATTGTTTAGGGTAACTGCATTATTTATTTATTTATTCAAACATATTTTTTCTACCTATTATAGTAAAGTTGTCAGAAATTAGGCTCACTATGAACACGTCACTTCAGAAGAATTGTACAAACAACAAAAAAAAAAAAAAATGTGCAATAACATTTGAACTATTACCACAGAACAAACCAGTGGCGTGCAGTCAGGGCAAGCGAGGTAAACGGCGCTTGCTCAGATAAAAGTAAAAAGAAAGGGAACAAATAGTACCTATTGGTTCTTTTTAATAATATAAAATGTCATTACTCACGGTTTAATCTGAAGAATTTACAAAAACAATAAATATAAACAATAGTATAATTTGTAAAAAAATCAAGAAATTGTTTTGCTGTATAGGCAATTTAATATACAGAGGTAAGCGCTCAGCTTTTTCCAGACTCGGACTATGTTGTAGTATTAGAACAGTTGGGTGCGGTGTAGGGGGTGGAATTGCGATTTTACATGGTCCTCAAAAGCGCTCAGCAAAACGCTTCTGATGCGATTTGATTAACCGTCACCACTACCGTCACATTTTATCAGTGCGTGCTTGACTATGGCATAACTCGTGGTAGAACCGGTCATCGGCGATATCTTAGTTCTTAATAATTATTATCGAAAAACCTAAATTAGAATCCAAACTGACGTACCTATAATGTATTAAATATAATATTTATTTTTCTGTTTGTGTTATACTGTTATCAACAGCATTTTATCTTTTTCACTCGAATACGAACTTTGGCAAATATTCATACATTTTAGTTTACAAGCTTACGAATATTTATTGTATAATTGTTTACTTATTACATTATATAATATATACCTAATATATATTTAATAATAAACTTGTTTGGTAATAAATATAATAATATTCAGTAAAATATTAATATGAGTACGTTTTTATTGGATTTTAGGTAAGTATACTTATTTTAGCGCTTGCCCATAAGGTTTTACCACCGCACGGCATTGGAACAAATCAATACCTTCAACTATAAATTCCTTTGATACGATTCAAGTAGAAACGTCGCCTATAATTAATAGTGTATTTATTAATAGTACCTAGTAGTTGTAGTAATGATAGTGCGTTTAATATTGACCATGAAAAACCAAATAGTTATAATTTTTCTGAAGTACAAAATTACAATAGGCAGTGGCAGCGTGATAGGGTGTTTCATGAGGCACTTGCCTTACCGTCAATTAGGTGGTGGTACCCCCGGCAACGGATATTAAAAATCACATATGGTCAACTAATACTATTTATACTAATTTTATAATAATTAAAATAATTCGTTCATCACGGTTACTGGAAATAATTTGGCAATTGATACTGTTGCACCATGGGCAGGCGCGCAACCAGGATTTTTGTTTGGGGGAGGGGCTTAAATATTTTCTTATTTTCTTTATACATAAGTAAATAATTACCAAAAATTATAAATGGTAATTTTTTTACCATTATTATTATATGTTTAATTAATCATCATTGTAGTACTATATTTGTGAAAATATGCTATAATAGTGTATATTTTAGTGAAAATATATTTTTTAGGGGGGGGGGGCTTTAGCCTCAAAGCCTCCCCCTGGGTGCGCCACTGACCATGGGTATGTGTGATAAAATTTAGGTGGTGGAGGTGGTAGTTGATCATCTATACTTGCCTCATGAAATAAAATAGTTCACGCCGCCACTGACAATAGGTATACCTGATAAACTGACTGTACTGTATCTGATTTTAACATGAAATTGACTGTCGGATATCTGCAAAATAATCAATAACGAAACCGGACCGTCGGAATGTTATCGACAATAATTATCGTCGGTCATTACAGTCGATTCCAGTTCGAGAATATTCGATCCCCGCCCGTCTGTTCCATCTCGGTCACTGCCTGCCGTCTCACCGCGAATCCGTCAAAAGTGTCAGTGTGTCTCGGTCTGTACGTCGTAACAGGTGCAAAGGCATCCCCGGCTTTTCTGTCACTCCGGGTGTTGCGCGACCGATTATTTTACGCGTGGTCGGTGGTTGTGAGTTGCTCATTCGCCCGGGCGGTTTTTGGCGTGTTTTGATCCGTCCGTCCAAATTTTCTCTTCGTCGAACCCGTGTAGTACGTTGTGTACAGAGAGTGCATGCCGACCGCGTGTTGAAGCGAGTCTGTTCTCACGTGGTTGGCGCGCATGCGGTGGTGTTCTAGCGGTCGTGCGTGTAGTGTTTTTTTTCTGATTCTGACCTTAACCTTTGCGGTGCCTTTCGTGGGTTGCGACCGGATTGTTAGTGGCGTTAGTGCGCACCATTGGTCAATGGGCCATCGTGGGATTCCCGGTGGATAAGCATTGAATCGCCGTGTGAACCAGCAGGCCGTCAAAACGACCAAGTGGCAACACTGTGGGTGGTAGTCAACGGTGATAACAGAGGGTACCGAGGAGACCGCGGGTGATTATATTATTATTATTATTATACCACATCGGCTTGTTGATTATTATCAATTATTATTATTGTAAATATTATAACTTATTATTTCGAATTTCGATGATGTGATTATGATATGTTGTTCGTACCTATATTAATTGTATTTATGTATTTAAGTTAGTGGGCGTCCAACCATTAAATATAAGTTAATATTGTAATTTTCCGTTTTTCAATAGTAAGGCGGTGCTTTCGGCTCGTTATTAACATACTTTTGTGTTTTCATTCATATTCATATTTAAGTTACGTTTAAGGTGTTCACCTTCCTTTCTACTTTGCGTTGCGGTACTTATAGAGCAATCAATCGTATACATATTCAGTCAGAACGTGGGGCAATAAAAACTTGCTTTAATATTATTACGTGTAGCCGAGTCGGCCGACGTCCTTTGGGTCGGCAGTAAGGACTTGTGCGACATTGACGTTCACTATTACGTTATATTTATATAAATATAATATCATTAACAAGTGAATATTGGCGGACATTTGCAGTTCATATAATGTAAAATGTATATAATTGATACAATGATTTTTAACGTTTTATGTAAACTTGAAACATTTATAAAACGTAAATATTACAATTATTTGCATAGTGGGTAATAAATACTATTATAATGTACTCGAATTTTGGTACGCAGTGTTTACGGATTACTGTGTATTAAATGTATGAGAAAAAATACCAATAATAAATAATGTTAGTTTTAGGATACACAAATGTCTTGGCCTGCAGCAAGTAAAATAGTATTCTAATAATTCATAAATTGCACTAGAAAGTATTGTACACAAACGGATGAATAACAAAAAACGAATATTACAAAACTGTGTAAAATTGAATGGTACCACTTGAATGGTCGATAATGGTGCGAGAATATTATAATATATGATGCACGGTGGTGAGTGGTGACTGTTGATGTAGTACAATTTTCTTGTTTTGCTAAACCTACGAATTCTAGCAAGAGCTGATAACTAAATGTGATATCCCACAGGGACTTAGGAAACGCACCCATATAATAAACGTAAATATAGGTATACATAAGCTACTTGATTTTTAGCTTGCGAACCAGATCGCACCAAAAATTATTTGTGCTTTCGTATATCGTTGTCCGTGACATAGTAACATTAATAATTTATTATGATTATGAACGGTATTATTTTTTGTCGCTAAATTGCCGTTCACTTTCTTAACTGGTAAGTCACGTCACTGTATAGCTATATAACTGTAGGTTATATGTACGTTCAATATTATAGTAATTTTTATTTTATTATTTTTTTTTTGTGTTGTGTTATATGCAAATCATAATAAATCAATTTATAGAACTCAGCCGGAACGGTGTGCACCGGTGAATAAAACGCCGGGCTATACACCGCGCCCGTATTAAAATATGATTGAAATAAAAATTTGAATAATTCAAAATTCAATTACTCACGCTTATTGTGTACGGTGTATAATTCGGAACGATAACGATCGAATATATTCATCGTGGTCGGACGATTGAAATTAAATAACAGTCATACAGCGGTATTGTTTTGTGGCCATACATATTATTACGGTGAACTTTAATAACATATTTAGTTTAAAAATAGAAAATAAAAACACGAAATCATTATATTATCGTGTTATATTTTTATTGTTAATAAAATCGAAATGCATACATTCCATATACACGCCCACAACGCGTACACGCGCGTAGAACATTCGCATCATGAAGATTTACAGAATATTTGAATTAAATTTTTACGAACAATAACATGTGATGCGAAATAGACCATCGAGTTGCACATTTATCGTTCTATGACGTAGTAGAATTTAACCACAGTTAATGTGGTTATAAAATAGCAGCAGGTACCTACATATCATTACGGGTACTATTGTAGCAGTATTGTAGTATGCAATTACAAGGTTTACCCGCAATAATATTATGAAAAACACACGGGTGAACCACGATGTAAACCATAATCATAATGTTAGAAATGCACTGCGTATTATATAGGTATAATATTAAAAATGTTAAACAATTATCGCGAATATGCTATATTATATGGAGGAGACTGGGCAGATTTGAATGCGGAGTGGATTTGAATTGATTAAATAACTTTAGTTGTAATGATAAAATAAATTCTAGTAAAATATAGAAGGTTGGCCATACTGTACCCAACATACTATGTTTATTAGACATCTGTTAATATTTTTATGATATAAAATAAAAAGTGTTAAGTATTGAGTTTTTCGTTACTGTTTTATTACCTTCGTAATAAGAGATTGATAAAAAAAAAAAAAAAACATTCAGTGAGTATTTAACAAAATATACTAAATTAAAATTTAATATTCTTTCAAATGGAATACTATTGAATTTTATGTTGTATTTCATTGTACAGTTTTTGGTAAATATATTGAAATATGTACTATAGGGTACAATTTAATATTCAATAGTGGGGTAGATTTGAATTGGTTTTAAACATAGGATCTCATAAATTGTATTTTCATTTTAAGAAAATGGTAAGAAGTTATATTAAGAAAAGGAAAGTTAATGTCGAATCGGAGGAGAGGAATATCCAAGAGGCAATAAAAGAAATACAAGATGGGCAAATGTAGTAAAAGAGTTGCATAAGACAATGATGTTATGTACACAACATTATTTAATAGAGTAAAAAAGTTAAAAATGCCTGAAGGTGAGTGGATATCTCAAGAAGTACCCAAATTTAACTCAAAATATACAGTGAACCAAGTTTTTACTCAAGTTCAATAATCCCTCCTTATTGAATATATAATAAAATGTTCAAAAATTACCTTGTGATTATTCTTCAAAATTAAACATTAAGTTGCCCAAAGCATGGTTAGAAAATTGTACAGCTAGTATTGATTGGTTGTTAGGATTTATGAAACGTCACCCTAGCTTGTCAATCAGAAAACCGGAAAAAAAAAGTTTAGCCAGAGCAACTTCTTTTAACAAAAATAATGTAATGACTTTTTTCGATCTTTATGAAAAGGCATTAAGGAAATTTCCTGTGTCAAGTGATCGTATTTTTAATGTAGATGAAACTGGAGTTTCAGCAGTACTTGATCCACTAAATGTTGTTGCTCAAAAAGGAACAGAACAAGTTGGAAAATGTGTCTCAGCCGAACGGGGACCTATGATTACTATTGTAATGACAGTGCAACTGGTAAAGTTGTTCCACCAGTTTTTATATTTCCTAGAACTCGCTTAAGTGATAATTTAATGGTGGTAATTTCGCTTCTAGGCCTATTGACTAAGATCAAAGTAAGATGTGCTTGCACCTGAACCCCGAAAAGTGTGTCACCACGCACATATCGAGACGCACCCCCGTCGGAGTCAGGCCAATACAATTCTACATCGGCGGCAACCAAATCAGAAAATTAAACGAAGGCGATACCAATATATTCCTCAGAGTGGAGGTTGGTTTCAGGATCATCCTACATATATCAACAATCGCGGACATCACACAAACGGGACTAAAGGTGCTAAGGTTAAAACTAGCGCCATGGCAAAGGATAGACGCTTCGTCTACTCAGCAGTGACCCACCACTTCCGCAACGGAACATTTCAAAAACCAGAATGGGAAGTGGTCGACAAATTGTGGAGGCCAGAGTTCAAAATCACCCTGGGCGTGTCGCTGGAGGCCTCCAATGAATACTTATACGGAGCTGGAAACGGTGGTTCCTGCGACATCCCACTCATTTCCGAGGAATCCGATTTCGTCCGAGTGGATAGCGCCTTCAAGTTGCTTACGTCTGTTGATCACAGAGTAGCATACGACATGACGGAGCACTTAAGGGACACCGTCCACAAGCGATATAAAACCAAAATAGGCATTGATATGGCGTCCGACTTCCTGTCGGGACCGAACGAGGGTGCGATGCGGGCCCCGGCAGTTGAAATCGCCAACGTTTGGACGAGAGCACGCGCCGCGTCAAAGCGAGTCGGAGTAGAGTGGCGCACCGAAGGAGCTGAACACATTTTAACAATCCCGGAGGCGCAGATCACCCTCCAACGGAAACAGTGCAAAAATATCTTTAAGACGCTACGCACCAACGCTTAGGCCAAACGCACGAAAACGCTGATCCAGAAACAAGACCAAGGCAGATTGATGGAGTGTGTGATCGCTTATTCTGCGTCGATCCATTTCATTAGAAACGGTGAGTATACCAGGTTCGCGGATTGGCGATTTATTTATCGCGCACGCCTGAAGAACCTAGTACACCTAAAAGGCTCGACAGCATAGAGAGCTGGGGACCGCAGGTGTCGACAATGTGGCTATTAAACACAAAGCCTCGCCCACGTCGTCGACGACTGTATGCGGTGCACGTCTATGTATCTAGCGAGCCACAACTCGGTAGTCAAGAGAATCAAGGATGCTGCAGCCGTCAAATTCGAAGTCGTCGCGGAGAACCAGGCAGTCAGAAGCGGTCTACTGCATCCGGACCTGATCCTTAGAAGGAAAACCGACGGCACAAAAGATATAATCGACGTAACAGTACCAATCGATAACCGACTAAAGGCGTTTGAAACGGTTGCAGAGGAAAAAAAGAGGAGGTACCGAGATCTCTGCGCAGAACTGGCTCAAGGAGAATGTTCGGCGCGCTTCCGGGTGGTGGTATGGACAAGTGGCAAACAGTTGATTACACGTCATGTAAAAGACATCCACGACATCTCCCCAACAATAACAGTCTTAGTCTAGCTGGACTGAAACATTAGCAACGCGGTCGTAGGGGGCCGTGCACCTGCACACTATATATTCCACTTAATCGTTGTAAATGCGTTTTGTACCCATTATTCCTAACTCAATATTTGTAATTTTTCGTCACATTATTTACCGTTACCATATTTGTACATATTTTATAACACGTCTTTCTGTCTATGTACACCTAAATACCACTGTATGTATTTTTTGTGTATTTTTCGTTTGTAAAACACTGTATATTATTTGGTTAAAACATGTATCACAGTATGTGACTTTTTTTTTGTCAATTTAACGTGTGATTTCTACAAGCACGTTTTTTATGCTCGGCTGGTGACTGCGTTTTGGCCCAACTGTCATTACATGGAAGACCGCACAGGCAACAGCCAAACGGCGGGCCCCTCACGTAACAGAACGACACAAATACCACCGTCTTCCGAGGACGAAGAGGACGAAAACAGGTATACCACGACGGAACCAGCCAGACGACGACAGCCATCAATCGAAGCAGACGGAACATTGAGGTTCTGGTTTTCTTTACCAAAAACGGTGGAATGCCCCATCGGAGAATGTTCGGCGCGCTTCCGGGTGGCGGTATGGACAAGTGCCAAACAGTCGATTACAGGTCATGTAAAAGATCTCCACGACATCACCCCAACAACCACAAGTTGGTGCGTCGGTTGCATAAAAGTCCTAGGGATGTGGCCCGGGGGACACAGGTGCCCAAAGGAGATTGAATCAGCCGAAGAAAGAACTGAACATTTCAAATGCCGGATTGAGGGATGTACCAGCTCATATCCGAGCAAGCAAGGCCTGGCAAACCACACAAGAGATCACTCAAGGAGAGCAGCCATCACAGCCGCCGTGGTTGAGCTACCAGCCCCCACGACGTGACAGCAATTCCGGGCAAATCCGAGGCCAAGGATGATGAGCGGAGGAGACGTTCGCGTCCCTATAGCCACCGCACCAACGCCAACACGAATTCCGTCGCCCGAGGCACCTAGGCCCGGGCGGGCACCGATGCCGTTTGAACCAAGGATACCGGTAGTTCCTATACCACCGAACACAGGCGGTCCGCCGGTTCGGGTACTAAGTAGTACGCGAAACAGTGCGAGAGATGACATTACACCGACAACGCCGAGAAGGGAGATGGCACGAAACGAGGGATATAGCATGATGTATGCCAGCCCGGACCTTTGGGCACCTTCCCCACTGGTAGACTCTCCCCGTGAGGAACCAGACTCGGAGAGCGGCGGGAGTTAAGAAGCACTCAGTAGCGGCGCGTCACCAGGATTAAGCCACAATACTCCAATCAGCCAAGATGAGGACACGGTTACACTTGAGGACGGCATGGGCGACACTGAAGGACCAGGAACAATCCCCGGACGACACCATGCCTATACACCAGTACATGCCGCAAATAACCAACATACTGAGGGCCGAGGTATCAGAGGAGGTATGGAGTGCCTTCATACAACTAATGAATGAGATAACAGTAGAGGCGGTCTCAATCACCAAACTGCCTGCTCCGACGGCGGGGACAACAAGCAAACATGTTACGATCGACCCAAATGATGCCCAGGGATTGCAGAAACTGTACCGCCGTAAAGCAGTGCGGGTTATAGTGTCGGGTGCAGGTGAACGATGCGAAACCACTACTGAAGAGGTCGAAGATCATTTCAATAAGGTGGGCATGGTCCGAATGTGACGACACAATATACCCGAACATAGACGGAAGATTGCCAGTCCCCGCTGGGCCGTCCACCCGAAGTGAAGTATGCAAACGATTGAAAAAGTTCGAAATCACTGCACCGGGGGACGACGGGTTGACGTACAACCACTGGAAGCGCCTCGACCTCGCGTTCAGTCTCCTAACCGAGGTATTAAACGTCTGCATCAAACACCGACGGGTTCCATCTAGTTGGAAAAAAGCGGTAACGGTACTGATACACAAGAAAGGTGATAAGACAAACCTAACGAATTGGAGGCCAATCTTGCTCTGCCTACAAATTATACGCAGGATGCATCGCGGGTCGTCTGACTGAATGGTTAGCAGCGAACAGGGCACTGAGCCCTTACCAGAAAGGGTTCTTGCCAGCAGACGGAGCATTCGAACACATCCACGCTCTGAATAGAGAAATCGAGAAGGCCCGCACAGAACGGAGTAAAAAGTGCGTTGCGTGGCTGGACGTATCCAATGCGTTCGGGGCAATTCCACACACCGCGCTAAAAATAGCATAACTGAATATCGGTGCTGGGGAGGGACTACACCAAATAATATGTGACATATACAGGGACATAACTTCGTCGGTGAGCACCGCGAAAGGCAAGTCTATCAACATCGAGGGGAGGTCGGGAATCCGGCAAGGCTGCCCCCTGAGCAGCCTATTATTCATAATAGCAATCAACCCAGTGGTGAAGATTCCTGGCCTTTGCGGACGATCTGTGCCTACTAGCGGATGATGCGCCAGGATTCAAAAGTGCGCTTCTATGCATATCTCCGGCCACAGACCAGTCGGAGTGAGGAATACAGCTTTCTTTTTACAAACCGAACCTCTAAAAGCTCTTGTGGAAGGTGATGCGGCAACGTTCCTGGGCGCCTAGGTGGGATTCCACATAATCCCATCAAGGTCGACAATCGCCGAGATAACGCAGGTCGGACTGAAAATTGTCCGGAGGAAACTTGCCCTGTGGCAGCGCATTGATGCGTTGAAAACTTATTTCTTTCCATCGGCAACGTACCAACAACGAATGGGAACGTTCCTTGAATCCGAATGGCGTAAGGTAGACGATTTTATACGACCGGAGATAAAACGTACGCTGAATCTACCCCAGGAGGCGTCGAACGAATACATATACGGCTCCAACAGAAGAGGATGCTGTGGAATATTTCTGATGGCGGAGGACGCCGATATCATCGCAGTAGATAATGTGTACAAATTGATAACCTCAGCAGACGGGCGGGTGGGAAGAGAGGCTACCAAACACGCCAAGGACGTGACTCAAAGAATCGGCGGAGCACCGACCGGGACGGAAATTGGAGATTACCTGTCTGGATCAAACATGGGACCATTTCAGGAGTCGAGGGGCTCCGAAGTCCCCAATGTATGGTCAAGGGCCCGTAATGCGTCCGGTAAACTGACCGTCGAATGAACGCTCGCGGACGGTTCACCTCCAATGGAGCACGGCCGCGGCGGTATCACGCTCAAGTCTAAACAACGACGTGAAGTGATGAGGACGACCAGGGAGGCCAAAAGGAAGGAGAGGTCACAAACACTAATAGAGAAACCGGACCAGGGACGTGCAATGGAGTGCGTGGGAGCGCACCCCACCTTCCACCATTTCATGAAAAATTGTGACTTCACGCATTTTGCCAACTGGCGGTTCGTCCACCGGGCAAGACTGAACCTAATACTGCTGAACGGAGCCTCGTCATGAAGAGCCGATGACCGCAAATGCAGACGATGTGGGTACATAACAGAAAGTCATGCCCATGTCGTCAATCATTGTATGCGAAACGCCGTGCTCTACATGGCGAGACACAACGTGATCGTGGCACGATTGAAGAAGGCAGCGGCCAACAGGTGTTCAAGTTTAATTGTTATGTCATTTATGTTATCATTTTCGTGCGATGTATGGCGGTACGTTGCATTCTACGGCGTCGTCGGCTGAGGTGATAAGCCTCCGTGGGCGACCGTTTGTGCACGTGATTACATTGTTATCGTCGTACGAAAGTGTTGTCGTTATTCCACGTTTTCAAAGTTTCAGTTATGGTTATGTAATAAAATTTAAAGCGCCCCATACACGGAACGATCTGTCGTCAAACAGCGTTTGACAGAGCAAATTGTATCGTGTATGGACGTATTTGTCAGTCTGCCGTCTGATCGTCGGTCGAACGTTTTATCATACCAAATAGACGACCGTCTGAGTGATGGCAGCGCATTCGTACGTATGTGGCTTTGTCTGAACTACACAATTTTGTTATCACTTATCATTTCACAATTATTTATTTTAATTCTTATATGTATTAATGCATTATTATATAGTTTATAATTTTAAACAAATTAAATTTGTTTTAAAATGGATCAAGATAAAACATTAACTACGGAGTTTATAGAAGTCTACAGGCGTCATCCTGCTCTGTGGAACACAAAAAGTGATTAGTTTAAAAATAGACATTGTAGGTTCAAAGGTATTATCAAGGAACATCGAAAAACATCAGATGATCAATCTGATTAACCATCAAGTGTATTGAGGAACACACGGATTGTCTTTTACTACTGAAGATGAGAGTGGCAGATTGGGCATTTCCAGTTTAGATGATGCTATGGAATTTGAAGTAAGTTAATCTCTTTATAACTACTATTTTATGTGTAGGTACAATAAGTTACTTATACAGTATCGTTAATATTATAGTGCAGTTTTTTTAATGTAAAATGTGTTATTATTATTTTTGTTGAACATCTTTTCCAATAATTAACTATTTTATATACAAACCGTTTGGGGGGCTTAGCCCTCTAATTGCACTTATGAAGCCAATGAGCTAAAGGGCCGGCAAAATATGTTTTCCAGACCCGAAATTAGGTCCCACTCCGCCCCTGGACACATTAGCTAGTTTCCCATACTAAAATAATAGTGAACTAACAGTGAAATTGTATTTCTTTCTATTTGTAAATTTGGTCATAATTTGAAATTAATAGTTTGTTTTATAAATTTTAAGCTAGGTTCATGATGATTCTCTATCAATATGTGCTGAGAGCTTTGATACACATAGTTCCACTACTGCATACGATTCACTTCTTGATTCTCCAACACCATCACAAATGGATTACATACCTAAAAAACAAAAAACCTTGCTTTCAAAAAAAAAAATTTTAGATCTTGCAAGTGAAACATTAAAAACATAAAATGCTCAGCCTATCGAGGATGATGAATGTACAATTGTTGGGAAAAGGTTTGCCATGCAATTACGTGGAATGACTGACCACCAACGATTTTTGACTGAAAAAATAATTAGCGATGTCATGTACTATGGTAGAATGGAAATGTTGACAGAAAATTCATTTAAATTTGCTGGTGGAAATAAACCAAATATCAGTTACATACTCACATACTCTAGCACATCAATAATCACCTCACGTAATGCCACAACTAAATCGTCCAAGATCACAAGTTCTCTATCAACAACATAGTTTAGTACACCAACCATTCCAACAAAAAAGCATACAACAGCAGCAGCAGCAGCAGCAACAACAGCAGAAACCACAACAGAAGCAACACCAAAAACAACTGCATCAGACATCTACAGACATTGAAGATGATACATCTGACTGTAATTATCACATTGAATGATGTAATGTAATAGAACAGAGCACATAACGAGGTTAAGGCAAAACAATGAATAGCCAGACACCTCGGGTGCTATAGGATATATCCATTATAAAATACCATGAGTATTTTTACTGTTATAATAAATATTGTACAACAAATTTTAAATTTAGGCCACAATTATGTACCCATTTGTATTATTATTCCCCATAATTTGTTGGCCACCATAAATATTTTACATTATAATCGGTTCTTATCAGCTTAACGGCGGTTACAAATTTATTCTGCATAACATACACTTTCATTCGTTGAAGTGATCAAGGTTGGCGTGACCATTCCTAGGTGGTAGCGCTTGGACCTAAACTAACACTTATCTGTTTATAATATACTAGAAAGGTCGAGGTAGTCACCCTCCAAAAAAAAACAGTCCGCAGGTCTAGCTGGACTCAATAATTAGCAATGCGGTCGTAGTGGGCCGTACACCTGCATACTATTATATTCCACTTAATCGTTGTAAATTCAAAAACTAAAACTCAATATTTGTAATTATTTGTCACATTTTTTGTCGTTACCATATTTCTACATATTTTATAACACGTCTATCTGTCTAATTATCACCACTTTCGTATCTACTAATGTTATAATATTGATGCAAAAAATTACAGCAATTTAGTTAGTTAGTTAGTTCAAATTTTAACACCAGAGTTCGCCACCATTCGCCCGAGGGCAGGTTTTTATACAAAATATGATAGAGATATATGTTTAATTTTTATTTAAATTTAATAAATATTGTTTAAACGTTAAAAATCTTCATTATAATATAATATATATTTTATATATGTAAATAAACAAAGATTTTGGAATCATTATATTCTTATTACTATGTAAAACATGTAATAATATTATGTAGAATTTAATATATTATGTCATTATAAATTGATTGATTTAAATAAAATTGTTTAGTCATATTAGTTTATTTCATATTATTTATTACCAATGGGTTTATTCATTCATTTACAAATATGCTACACAAAAAGGGAATTACTGAAATAAGTTGTACCTATACAAACAAATATACTGCAATATTACAATGACAAATGTGTTAGTGGGTTAGCTATGGGTTTAAATAAAATCTCTAATAGCATTCCACCAAGATTACAAACATAGGTACACATGATTAAAAAATATTAGGGATATTAATTTTGAAATTATAAAACTTCTAGAATAGGTGAGATGGAATGATGCTGTATTTGCTGTATTTGTCATTTAAATTTGAAACCAATTGCTCTCGAAAAAACAATTCCAGGTAAAGTAGGTGGGGTGTATCATTTTCAATTTTTATAGAAAGTTATTGATATAGAAATAGAACCGAATATCTAACAATACCGAATTAATAAAAAATTGTATTCGTAATATTTGATGTAAATATAAATTATACTTATATTAACAAGACAAACTTTTTATTTCAAAAAATTGAAAATATTAAACGTCTACACAGTATATTCTATCTATAGTTATTATTTAAAAAATAAAATGTCCCATTTTTAAATGTTATTGAATAATACATAATATTATCTCTCTACTGATGACACCATTTATGACATCTATATCACATGCATTGAAAGAACTCACTAAGAAGTTTTTATTTAAAATTATATTGATTCGTTTTTTGGGCCAAGATGAAAGACTGGATATGCTAGCAATATGAAAAAACTTAAGGATGTTTTGAAAACCCACCTAATTTATTTCGTGCTTCAAAGGTAAAAAATGTTAGTAGGTACTAAATACAAAGTTGTATTCTAGAGGAAAATAAGTGTCTTTCCTTTACAAGAATATTTTTAAAACAACAAAAATTGGTAAATATAATTATTATTTCATACTAAAAATTTTAATTTTTTAAAAAAAAAACTGACCGATAGCATTAGAAATAATATTTTTACAAAATGAAATCGGCCTTCGGGCGAATGGTGGCGCTGCCTGTACGATAAATTTATACTATAAAACTGCCGTAAAAATTAGCAACAGAAAACTGTGCAAGTGGTGTCACCTTATTTCTCTACATCGTGGTTTTATTTAATATTAATAATATTATCCTAATATGCAACTTCGTCGTTTACGGTGGCAAATAATTTGGAATCTAGTTCAACAAATGAAATGAAAAACTTAAAACCGCCAAATAATACAACAATACGTAGTAGGATCAAAAAGTTCCCGAAATTTATTTATAGAAAAAAAACTATTTTTCTTATCAAATATCTGTTTATTGGAATTAAAAGTAGACATTATTAGCTATCTGTAGGTTTTGTCGTTAAAATTACATTAGTCTCATGTGAGTCGTAATCGTGTCCTTACGAAACGGAGTTTACGCATATTTTCAAAATGTCACAATTTGAACAACGCGCTAACATTAAATTTTGTTTTAAACTTGGAAAAACTGCTGCAGAAACGCTTGAATGTTTGAAAACAGTTTATGGCGATGAAGCATTAAAGAAAACAGCCGTTTATGATTGGTTTAAACGGTTCAAAAATGGTCAAGAGTTACTCGAAAACGAAGAGCGGAGTGGTCGGCCGTCAACTTCAAAAAATGATGAAACAATCGCAAAAGTTAAAAATTTGGTGCGATCAGATCGTCGTTTACGCATTCAAGATATGGCAAATGCATTAGGAATATCGTGTGGTTCAGTTCAAAACATTTTGAAAGATGATTTAGGAATGCGGCGCGTTTGTGCGAAATTTGTTCCATGCATTTTGACCGAAGACCAAATGGAAAACAGAAAATTGATTGCCGCTGAACTTTTCGAACGTTCCGTAAATGAAAAAGATTTTTTATCAAAAATCGTTACAGGCGATGAAACTTGGGTTTTCGCTTATGACCCAGAGACAAAATTGCAGTCATCAGAATGGCACACAACATCGTCACCGAGGCCAAAAAAATCACGTGTTGTCAAATCACAATTGAAGGTCATGTTGATTGTGTTCTTCGACAATGAAGGGTTAGTTCACTGGGAATTTGTACCTAATGGACAAACAGTCAACTCAAGTTTTTATATTGAAGTTTTAAAGCGTTTAAAAGATTCAATTCGGCGAAAAAGGCAAAGAAAATGGAAAAATGGTTGGTTTTTGCATCATGACAATGCACCGTGCCACTCGTCTTTTGCAGTTCGGCAATTTTTAACGGATGAAAAAATTTCAACAATTCCACAACCCCCGTATTCGCCAGACATTGCTCCAAGTGACTTCTGGCTGTTTCCAAATCTAAAACTTGGACTCAAAGGTGAACGTTTTGCGACGATTGAAGACATTAAAGTTAACGCAACAGCAAATCTCAGGGCCATTCCAATAGAGGGATACCAAAGATGTTTCCAGCAGTTACAAAGTCGTTGGAGTAAGTGTATCTGTGCTGAAGGACGATACTTTGAAGGAGATTAAGTAGATTTATATTTAAATTGTATACATAAAAAAATAAAATGAAATTCCGGGAACTTTTTGATCATACTACGTATTCTGGTTAATATAGGGATAAACCGTAGGTTTAAACATAGACCTTAACAAATTATAGTACGTTTTATACGATTATTCTACCTCAAAGCACTAGTATATATACGGGTAACTATGATATCCTTGGAATAGTTACATTACCATATTATGAGATATTTTGCAATAGATATAGATTTATTAGTAGTTAATAGATAATAATAATGTGTATATAATACAAATTTTACACGTATAGCTGAAAATGATACTAGAAATCTCTTTATAATTAACAATTATATTTTAAACATTTAGGTATATTAATTTGAAAACTTTATGTTAATGTTTTGTTACACCAATATTAAGTAATTTAAATTATTATTCCTTTTTAATTTATCGAAGATATGTTCTGACTCTTTTGAGGATTCGAGAAAAATGCTGATAACTTTTTCAGTTAAGAAAGTCTAAATATGCCTATGATTTAAGTCTTTAACAAAGGATATTTTAAAAAATTATGTTATTAATAAGTGTAGACTGACGCAGTATAAGTAAGAAAAGACCATCAATAAATATCGAAAGTCTCAATAAAATCATTTTGAATAAGATTATTGTCTTCCATTCTGTTTTATATGAAGTATAATCTTTAAAATTGAATTTTCATATTTTTACATATTTTCTCTCTCTCTCTCTCTCTCTCTCGTTATATATAAAAACACACACTTCTGTTTGTATATGTATATGTATATACATTTATGATGAAACTCATACGCACTAAACTTATTCCCCAAGGATAGAAAGCATATTTTAAATGTCATATAATATGAAATTCTCGATGTAGCAAGTCATATTTAATCTATGAATCAAATAATTGAAAATCGTATTAAGGCGATTAAAAAAAATAAAAAATAAATTTGTATAAAACAAACACACGTAAAGAACCGAATAATTTTATCTAAATCTCTTCAACAGAGAAATATTTTACCATAATTTATTTATAAAATAGTGAAGCCGGTTGTATGAGAAATGGTAAATATTGACATCTAAGAATACATTTTACAACCACATTATTCAATTGGTTAATATAAAGCTTTTACTAAAGC
Source organism: Chaitophorus viminalis (assembly GCA_025469195.1). Classification (NCBI taxonomy): domain Eukaryota; kingdom Metazoa; phylum Arthropoda; class Insecta; order Hemiptera; family Aphididae; genus Chaitophorus; species Chaitophorus viminalis. Next base: position 70,526 of record JAIPRK010000166.1, read on the forward strand.
AAACAGATACGTTCAAACATTAATCTTAGGAAAAAGTCGCCTAAAATACTCATTAATAATCCAGGAAAAAAAACAAAGTTAAGTTATTTTATATGCTCCCTAATAATAAATCTCATTATAATAATTGATTGATAGAATTATTTAAAGACTTAAGTAATTACAATTTTTTTTTTAAATGAAATAGGTTTTTTTAAAGTTTCAACTAATCAGTTTCCTAGTGGTATACATATGATGGTGATAAATCTTTTGGAATAAAAAATCGAGCTAAGCTGGCAGAATATACATGCCTAAGTTAAGATAGTTAAAACACTTGATTAAAATATAGTAAATATTTATAAATTGTTATGGAAATACAAAAATGTACATTTTTTGTCTGGACCATAAAAATATGTATTTTATACATTTAGTTTATTTTCACATTTTTTAAGATCAAATTAATATTTTTCCATTAATTGGTTTATAGTTATTATGTGCATGCATACGTGTGTCTATTATTGTTGACGCAAAGTACATTTAAATTATTATTAACCAAGAGAAAATTTTTTTTATAATTAGACATATCGTTAATTTATGTTAGTATCTTCAAATGTATTTATACGTTTGCAACGTCTACAAATAAATACATGTGTATGAAAAAAAATCAGAAATAATATAATGTTATAAAGAGTTACTGGGAATTAAATAGATTTTTTTAAAATTCTCCATTAATTTGTCCTCGTGCCACGAACTGGTCAATATATCATCCTGTATATTTTATTATCGAAAATTCTAAGTTATCCTATTTTCACAGTTGTCGTTGTCCATAGTTCAAATCCATAAGAGAGAGTAGGTCTAATTATTGTTGTCTTAATTTTATTTTTTTTTTGGGGAGAACTTTGGATTTGATAGTGCAAAAGAGGCTGTTCTACCATCGATATCCTAACACTAATTTCACGTGAAAGATTTCTACTGAGTAGTAACCCTGAATAATGGTATTCTTCTTTTTTTCAAAAGTTATTGGATCTTATAGTTTTCTAGGTATGATTTTCCATTGAGAAGCTTCATTATTTTAGTTTTTTCCACATTAATCCATAACCTTACTTTTGCTGCTGATCTTTCAAATGCTATAGGGTAAACCTAAAGCACTTTTTAATGATTTATTAAAGATATTAAAATCATCCGTAAAACTTAAAACCTCCAATCTGTGATTAATTATCGTTATTCCAGTTGCTTCGCTTTGCATCATGCTCACGGCTTTTTTAGCGTTAAATTAAACATTAAAAGGAATAATGCGTTGTCTTCATTCAAAAATCTTCGAATAATGTGTTAACTACTCTCACCTGGTACATGTATATTTATATGTACTTTTAAAAATATTAAACTAGAGATGATAATTTACGCATAATTAAAATGACGTTTGTTAGTATCATACTTATCACTAAGTATTAGCTGCAATATTCGTTCACTCTAAAGTCTAAAGTTATTACGCATTTATGGAGATGGTAAATGGGTTAACAATTTAGAAAATATAGTTTGAATTTAAACCTTTATAACCACAAACGGTCAAAATTAAATGTACAACGAAAATATTTTTTCCCTAGTTTGTTGTAACCTTGCGTTCAATTTTACATGACTTAATAGATGTTTTGGTACGGTTTACAATAATTTTAACAATTCTTGCAAAACTAATCAGGAGAAAAGTACCACTGTAACCTGTAAGTTAAACACAGGCAGAGTAGAGATATATATTTAATCAATAATGTTCTTTTTGTCCATTTTTTTTGTTATTAATCACATTTTCACAAGGAAATAAAATTATCAAACTTTTAAAATAAAACATTATGTAAACCTGTATAATACCATGTGTATAAATTAATGGCCCTAGATACCAAAGTTTCTTTTGATTAATAAAAGAAAAAAAATATTATCATATTATAATGTAATTAAAAAAAAATCATTTAGGTAAGTAATGATTGAAAGAAACTGGTATAGGTAAAATCGCATTTTTAAAAGATATTCATCTCTCTCAGTTTATGTTGTATTCGTATTTTTTTTTAAACAATTTTAAAATAATATAATTACGAGAGTTCGAGTTTCCTGTATATGTACCTATAGCAAAATCTCGAAGGTAACCCTCTCGTTAATCAAAATATATTTATTGGGCTTTAATTTTTTTTTAGACCTGCACGTGAATAGCCATTAAACATAACAAAAGGAATTATTCTTGTTAAAATAAATCCTCTTATCCTAATCAAATGATTTATACATTATTAAGCGAGAAGAGGGAAAAATAATTTAACTCTTAAATAAAATTTCCTTGGGTATGATTTGGTCGCATACTAAGTTTTAAACAATAAGAGAACTTACCAATTATATTTATCTAATAACTCATCGAATAAACAGTAGTTTCCGGTCCCATTTCTTACTATTATTCTGAAACACAAAAAATGTAATTAATCGTCTTGTTTGGTTGTTCTAATGATTATAAATTATGATACTTGAAATTAATTTGATACGATGATCGACGATAATTTTTAGTACAATTATATACGTAGAATTCCAAATTATTCTTATGCATAAGGTTACATAAAATTGTCACTAATATGAAATCGCATAAAATCCACACTAATTAAAATTCGAGACTTTCCGCATCCTTCCATTTTTCCTCATTTCATTAATTTGGCTAACCTCAAAGCGGCAATGTAGGTTGCGTGATTTATATTGTCGCAGTTCTAACATATAATACACGGCAAAATAAATTACAATACTAGCCTACCTGTATATTTCTATAGGTCTGCGTGACTATAGGGTCAGAGCTTTTTTCGCCCCATCAAGAGTAGAAAACGGCAACGCCAAAAGAAAGAGTAAAAGTATGAAAAGAAGAAGTAGAGGTGTGCGTTGCATGTGATTAATACCTCATAGACATTATTATACAAAAATAAAACTTATTATATTTTTAGTATTTTTCTTTTTCTAAATCATTTAAAAATAGGCCACTTGGATTAAAATATTGAAAAATGAACGACCTTCAATAAAGTGGCTCTAAAGTTTTTATAAAACGTTTTATTAATATTATTATAATACTATGATAACTAATATAACATATACGGCAATATTATTTTTACATAGTATTATTCATAAGTAATATGATAAGAAGGTAAATATGTTATAAAAATACATGTGCACATGATGTATCTATAATAAATAATATAGAATATAGATATGTAAATATTATTTTGATAGTTAAAAATAAATTATAAATTATGTTAAATGTTCTTTTAACTAATATTTTTAGGTATTAGTAAATAATAATCAAACTTCTTATAGTTTATATAGTAGTATATAGCAATACTGCAGAAACTCGATTAATCGTGACTGTTGGGACTGGGAATAGACTAGGAAGAAATGGTTAACGGACATTTACGAAAAACGTAAGTATAATGTTTTACAACGTGTGTATTTTTATACAAAAATAATACAATACATATAGGCACATACTAAACAAAATAACTTGTCATCTTCTGTTTCTCCAGAGCTCAATTTTTTTGAGTAGTTATGTTCCGTATTTTACGAAAATGTAAGACCTGCGTTAAATTTGCCACATCTTGTATTTTAAACCAATTGATATGTCCATTTTGTTAACATTGCTTTAGCTTCTGAAAGGCTAATTCCCGGTTTTAGGTTTTAGCACTGATTTCTCGGCACCGTCATCAATTTATTTTTCGATGGCAGTGACATTAAAAATAATTTTAATCATCATTCAAAATTTCAAATACGGCATCTTGTTTAGCTAACCAATCAGTTACTCCTTCGTTGATGTTTCACTGTTCAGTCCATCGTTGCAAAGTTTTAGTGGTAAAGCTTTCCAATTGAGTCCAGTTTCATCGCAGTTATAAATTTGTTCTCTAATGAGTTTAAGACCAGATGTATTTTCAATTTGCATTGTTCCTTGAATTTAACAATGACTACGATATTCGCACTAAGTTTCTCTTCATCTATAATATCTTGTGGTCGAGTGTCGTGACGGAATGTAAACTTATCAAGCTATCCACGGCTTGCTTTGATGTGTAGATCTCTTTTTTATTTATTTCACCTGCCTTCGTCATTAACCATTATAATAGGAACCGCATTTGAATTCGTTAACTTTGGACTAGAATAAACCACTGATACACCACATTGTCAAGTTGCCCTTATCTTGCCGATTTCATGGTTTTACAACTTCTTACATTTCCGTTATTGCTTTAAATTTGTGACACATATGTTGCTTAATTTTTTCAGCATCATGTTTTATGTTATTCACTTTTGTTCTCTTAATACAACTAATTCGAGCAGTACTGGTAACAGTATTACCTTTCCTAAAACATTTAATAATTTGGAGTTTTTGATTGAATCGTACCTAATACAATATTTTTCCACTTTTCTACCATTTCGAAAAACATCATAGGAATAAATTATTATTATTAGAAAATTTTTTTATGACAGTATATTCATTGAAGTATGCAATGAATATGAATTTATAACCAAATATGAAAAATATTGATTTCAATTAAAAGTGATGAAAGTATTGAATTCTAATTAGTATGATTCGTCAATATTATTAATAACAATTTTAAAATCTCAAAAGGAAAATAATATGTGAAAACATAATAACCAGGGCTCTAGTAATAATAAACTACCAAAACACTGATCCGCATGCACAGACTATTCGCTAGTCACTGATAAAATTATAATTAAAAATGTTCGTTAACGTCGATCTTATGATATAGGTATGTTGAATATTCTAAACTATGTATTTTTATACACTCGAAATTGCTGCGTTAGGCACCGTCTCATTAATTTTTAATTTCATATATTAGAAACCCTAAATGCTTATAAATACAAATTTAAACAATAAATACTAATAGTATGTAATTGGCTTCGTTCACATTAATTTTTCATGTTTATTGACTACTAAATTTTAAATATTTATTGTTAATGTGTAGACTGACTTCAAGAGTAAATACAGAATATTAATGCGCTATAAAAAAAATATTTACAGATACTGAGGGAGGTATTGTACCTTAGATTTAATGCAATGGTATTTTGCCATGCTGCCCATGCACATTAATCAGTTAATGTTCTTTGAGTATTTCGCTGATGTTGGCGAAAAAGGTATGAGTCCAGTTTGAATAGCTTCAAAGAAAGTAGGTGTACGTGGTTTACATCTTAGAATATATTTCATGATGATCTATCATTTTTTTTTTGAACTCATTTTTTATGTGAACACAAAAAAATCATACGATCAGAATATCTATTATGTAAGACGTATATTACCATAATAATATATTTAATTTATACTGAACCTTATGAGACTTTTGCTTACTAAAATTGCACTGTCAGTAACCATACCTTTATACATTGGTAATTCGAAAAGACTAACAAAAAAATAATGTAGATATACGTAAATAAAGATATACTTTTTTCGTAACAATAGTTTTGTCAATTAAAATTATTTTTTCATCATTTGTTGCATGGATTTATGTTGTTATGTGGATTTATTATTTAAGCTATTTCCATTCAAACTATGTATACGTTTTATCTATATGGGCTACAGGCCGATCCAATTAATTTTAAATTGGTAAAAAAACACAACACAATAAATCATTAGAAGACTAAATAATAATGAGTATGTTACGCCTATCGTTGTAACAATATTATCTGGTAGTAAATCGATAAATGAATAGTTAAAAATGTACACATAAAAAAATGAAAAATGGTTAAAAAACCATATCAAAAAAAAAAAAAATTAATGCCATATATATACCAGTTGAAGTAATCTCAAAATTATGTTAATACATAATAACTTCATTACAATAGATTTATAATTAAAGGTCGTAAATATGTTCAACAAAAATATATCCTTTAGGTATAGTCAATTGAGTAAACCATCAACAAGCATTTCGTTTACAAAATAGTTTTGTCCCGAGACTTGTTTTATAATAATCAAAGCTTCATCTTTTGTTTTACTGGGTATTGTTATGGGTATGTTCCAGAAAGTTAAAGGTCTTCTAACATAAAACGTGTCTTGAAATAAAATAGTACTTATATGATATTATGATATAATTATTTATATATATATAATATATCGATCGTTATTTAAATGGGTGTTTAGGGTGAAAATGACATTTACTTGTAACGTGTATTTTTATTTATTTATTTTATACTGCACATTTTGCACAAGTCGACGAGTCACTAAACATCCCATAAAAAAAAATCGCCCAACAAATTAATTAGTTATAACTTAAGTCACATTTTTTTTAAAAGTTAGGTTGTACTTTGACCCACTTATAAATTATAATGCAAACAACACTTAACATTTATACATATTAAGAAATAATTAAAGAATTCATACAATGTTAGAATCTTGATAGGTACTATAAAAAAAATATATTCAAATATTCGAAAGTAAAAAAGAAATATATTTCCAACATTTGCTAAATTTATATACTAGAGCCAGAAAACCAAGCAAAAATATAAATTTTATAACCCAGTTTTTTGTAATAATATTTTAAAATATTATAAAAAGAAAAAATATGATATGTGAAATTCATGATTCACACTCTATAAGGATCTGAAAATTGAAAAAGACAGTCAATTTAGTTACCACTCTGCTCTTCCCCAAATTTCATTCAAAATTACCTATGCACCCAAACCCTTTAATTTCCTCACTTTATTTTAAGACTCTTTTGGGAAACCTAATACATTAACCCAAACGTAAATTTGGTAAATACCTTCTACACTAATTATGTTAAGTACTTAAAGTAAGCTAACAAAAAAAAAAAAAAATACGTTGGGTTTTATCATTGGAAGCCATGAATATCATGACACTGAAGTGAACAAAAAATAACTAGTAGATTATTATCAATAACAAGAAAAAAGAGCTACCGCGGCTTTAGCCCATAGGGCTATGATTTGTTTTAGTATTTGAAAATATAATATTATCAGTGACAATATTAAATAAAGGTATGCATATAAAACAGTTTTTTTGTATCATTTATATTAAGCTAATAACCGTAAGAGACGTGAGACATGCTAATTTATGTGAGTTACACCAAACAGTACATATTTAATAATTTAAATGATTTTATTTTTCTAATAAATTGGTAAGTTAATTTTATTTAACATTGTTTACATACTAAAATACGTTAACTATATTTTAAATTATAAGAACTGTTTTTTTAAAATATCAATGAAAAAGTAAGTTAATTGAAAATTTTATATTTTTGACATGTCAAAACAAATCAACGTCAAACCAACATTAAAAGCGCACACCACTAAAAGTATGTGTACATACATTATGTATATTGTATATATTATATAGGTATCGTCTACACTACTTATTATATATAATACACATTTTTTCTCTTTTAGTCATGATATATTTTAATAATAACACATTACTCAAAATTAAAAATTAAATTCTGGTTAAGTGCACACATGGATTGATGAAAGTATGAAAGATAAAAGCTTGACGGCTGTCAGTAGTTCGACACTAGAACATATTTTATTTCGTTTACTATTGTCAAATAGGTCTAAAATTGGTATTTTCACCTTATATTGATGATAATGGAATTAATTTGGACAGTTCGTAACAACAACTCTGTATATAGGTAAAGAACCACGTTTAAATAGCCTTACGGTTCCTTAGATGTCCACATTCAGATACTTAGGTAGGTAGATCTTAGGTTTTCAAAATACGAATTAAAACTATAAACTTGTATAGAAACCAATGGTAATCTTGGATGACTAATATATTTATTTCCAACGAATCATAAAATAGGAAACATATAATCATTTTTTCGTAACACAAATTGACATGGAATTATGTATAGTTTACAGTTGAGTGAATTTTACCATTAAAATACGATATTTTATGAGTTTATTGCTGATGAGACAGTAATTAGTGTTTGTACCTATACAGTTCTAGGTCCATAATAATAATAGAAAAAAAGGTTTTATAGTTTTATTTATAAACTACACTATCGTTGATAGTCATATGAATTTAAAAAAGAAAAAATAATTGAAAACTAGGCGAGTCAATTAAATTGAGGTAGAGCTTTATGATATTCTGCAGTCAATATAAGTACCAGTATTAAAATCAATACGAAAAATATTTTTAAAAATAAAACTAATTTTTTGTTTGATAATTGGTAAAAATAAAGTATATTTCAATTCAACACTAATGTAAATAAAAAAAATATTAAGTGTTTGTTTTCAGTCACTTAAAAATATTGTAGAGTGAACTTAAAGGTTTACTTAATGTTATTGCGTAATTTAATATAATTTATAATTTATATAATTTGTATTTGATTTGTATATAATTTGTGAGGTTACTTCATTTCGTTTCAATTATCTTAACATAAGGTACAACTCATAGTGTTCAATACAAAAACCATAGCAAGTAAATTGTATTTATACTATCACAAGAATAAGTTTACTTTAATAAAATACTGATAGATCATTATGTAAAAAAAGATCTTCATTCATTTTGCTGTTTATTCGATTTCTATCCAATAAAATTAGTACATTAAGCTTTGCTCATACCGTATTAAGTTAATTCACACATTTCACAGTTACTATGAAAGTTTGTGCTATAAACTAATGATGGATCACAATACAAGAAAATCGTTAAAAACAGTAAACATTTACTATTAGCGAATACGTGTTATGCACATTAATTATTGTTATTATTATTGACATTGTTATTTCAAGGTTTGATGACCCGTCACCCGTGTATACCTATGAAACTTGAGCGTTCACTGTTATTATTATGATCTCGGTTGTAATAATTATGATGGTATGTGATGACCCGGTTGGTTCAACAAAAAACTGACTGCGTGACTGTTTAACGATGAGGTAGGAAATTAAATCACGGATTGAAAGAATATAAGCGTAAAAGTTTTCAAATTATGTATACAGAGTACGATTTTAACATAGGACTTTAAATAATTAAGGTTGAACCATGAATCACTTGTCAGCTATCTATACTGGTATAAACAGATGCAGCTACATACAATTTTGTGTTTTATTTATATTTTTATTATATAATTAATAATTGCACACTATTTTTAGATGGATCAATGAAAGATTTCGTACACAATTCCATGGTTTGAAAAAGGATGTAAACGGATTTAAAAATAAAAAAATGATTTTGGCTTTTTTTGATACAGTTGATAAAATATTGACAGTTTTAAATAAGTACATTATTTTAATCAGGAGATTTAATAAGATTTCAAGAACAAGCATAATTTTAGGGAATTTTTTAGAGAGGCGTGCATATAAGATTTACGTTCTGGCAATAATTTATAAAAAAATATTTAGATGAGGGTGAAACCTCGGTAAGATTTCTCAACATTAATTGCTATCTCGATTGTTATAAATATTATTATAACATTTCTGTATTTATATAACACAAATTAACTGTATTATTCATATAGATAATAACGCTCATGTACGTATCTTACTTAAACTAGATTTATTTTCTTGTAATTGATCAACAAAGCGTTTGCTTTTTCTTCATCCAATAATTGATAATACAATCAGAGATGCATTGGTAAAAATTGTCTTGAGTATCACCATTTTATATACATAAATAACCCAAAAAATTAATTAAATAGTTAAATAATAATATTCTTCAACTTATTAGATACATACACAATCATTCTTATTACATATTAACTATTATTTCATACATATAACACATTTTTCCATCTGCTATTAACACATTAGAAAATATCCACTTTAACCATAGGTACCTACGGAACTTAAATTATGATTGCAGGGCCATGTTAAACAATTTAACCACCCCCTCCCTTGGGGCATAATTTCTACGAAAACTAAGTATATATTTAATAGGTAATAATATGTAAAAGTATAAAGTATAACCAAGTATACCTATAACATAATACTCTATTTAGCGTATACTCATTTCTTTACTTATTTTGTTATGAGTATACACTGTAATCTACCCCGTATACTCTCCAGTATATCTCTGAATATAATATGATTGATACCGAACCGAATACGTTTAGTAAGAATTAATAACATAGTACCTACAATAATTTAATATATTTTAATTAATAACAAAATTATTTTTCAGTCAATTTCAAGAAAATACTTATACATAAAGTTTATTCTTATTGTTGTTACGACGTCACTAACTTTAATTATTAGTAATATTGACCACAAATTTGCCTAAAATATGTATAGGTATAGCATATAACATCAATATAATTTGATATTTTGGCACCCAAAACAAGCACATAGAAAAAAATATACTTACAGATGTATTTGAAATTAACTTTACTTAAAACATTGTTTTTGATAAATATACATATATATCATGTATAAGTGTAAATTTAACCATTACTTTACATCTATACCTCCGTCCTCCATTTTTAAGTTAAATAATTTATATTATATTAAGGTATATTTATTTCACTGTTTCGTACTTTAAAATTGTTTACCCTTTCACTTCTTAAACCTATAAGTACTTCATGACTTTGCGTACGAGTCTTTTCTAAACAATGGTTGTCAACAGAATTCGACATAAATTACTTAATCTTAGTAAGTTGATAAGTTTGTAACATTGGACAGAAGCAATTTAGTTTTACTAGATTTTACAACGAAAAACGTTAACGATTTAGAACCGTAATAATAATTGTATTTATGAAACAAAAACGCACTAGAAATATTTGGCCTATCCGTGTACAGCTTCTCAATTGCTCTGAGAGAATACTCGATACCTTACACAATCATTATATACATACATATATATAGATATATACGTATACGTGCTGTATTCCGTACAAATTTCACGTATCCCAATACTATTTGTAACAACAGCATTTCAAATAAAATGATTTTTAAAATAGCATTTCATTATTTCTGCGCTCTTTTCATGATCCAGAACATACCCCGAGTATATACCCACCCCCTCAGCACACATTGTAGCGCGATCGTTGTGTGGCTACGACCGACCAACCCCAGAGGAAATCAATTTCACAAAACACCCTTGGTAAGTAAGTGTATATTATACACACACACACACACACACACACACACACACACACACACACACACACACACACACACACACACACACACCCATGCAGATAGTACACGTAACACGTACACCGATGTATATAGGTACCGCGTTCCAAGTATACCGACCAGATCCGGGACCGTTGATCTCTGCCCCGGCGCGGTGTTGGTTTTTCGATAACTCTGCTCTTGCGCGCGCACATAAACACGAAGTCGTACCACCACCGTGTGCACATTAACCGGGCCCACCCATAACCGGCCAGCCGTTTCGTTGCGACTGGGTATAATAATATTATGCGTAAGCTGCTGGTGGTCGTCCACTAGGGTCGGTGCGGTGGCACATGTATTTTTCATATCAAGCTGTTTGCGTTATAGTTTAAAACGCGATCGCAATGGCACGATAACTGGGAATACGATAAGCCGCGAACGCGCACATTTATCGTCACGCAGACGCTCCGATGTACATGTACTACTACCTACTACCCGACAGCAAACGGCCAACTACCGAAAAATGGTACCGCTTTGCCGTCCGTTTAACCGGCCACACATTGCTGTTTCATCGATTGTCCGTGTACGGTGCACGGTGCAAGTAGAGTGCGGACATAGTACGTTGATGTAGTGCGTGGGCGATAAAACGGACGAAAAACATCCGGTGCACGGGGGAAGGGGGAGGGGTGCTGAATAAAAACCGAGGAATTTGATTTTGTCCTCCGTGTTTGGTGTTCGAAATGAATAAAAACCGAAGGTGATTTGATACAAAACGGATAATATGGAGTGTGTCATTTATCGGTGTGCGATAACTAAAAATGTGCAAACTACAATCCCTTCGAACGGATACAAGCAGCGGTGCGTGGAGGACACTTTACCATAGGCCGGTAAGCCAGCGTGACGCTGACTTTTGGACAGTCGGCACGTTTTTCAATATTCGTTCAAAACATAGATAAGTAATTTAGAAATTTCTTTCGGAGTAATATGAGTTTACATTTAACATTTATAGTTGCATATTTTACCATTTTTAAAACAATGGTGTTAGGTATTTTTATGAATTTTTCATCAATAAAATAACATATTTAAATAGAATACTTGGACTTGGGATATTAGTCTGACGATTTTATTTTATAAAATAAATATAGAAAATCAGTATTTGTGTTTTCTTTGCCAAGGTAATGTTCAACGTAATTAGTACTATATTAATTTAAAAAATATACAAATAGATTCAATTTTAAAAAAATTACATTTTTTTTTTTGGTGTTCGACTAAAACTTTAAATAAGAAAACTATAAGTCGAAAAGAATAACGATCATTCGTTAGTTCAAGTTTTAAAATAAATAGGTTTTATTAAATACTGTAAATCTTTTTTTTTTTTTAATGCATATTTCTTGTCATTCTTTAAGGCATAACTGCATGCATACCTATCTCAAAGTTTTTTTAGGGTGTGAAGTCCCTAGCCCCTTATTAATACGATAGATAATACGCATTTCGCGCACTGCCGACCTCCCCGACGCCGGACCAACAGCTTAAGGTGATTGTAAGCTATGAATTTCTGCCCTATTTATCACACACGCATCATAGGAAATTTAGACTTATTTATTTCCAACGAACCGATCGATCAATTAATGTGATAAAAATGTTGAAAATTGATTTAAATTTGTCGTGAAGTCTACTTTAGATCAACTATCCCACTTTTTTGATTTTGTCCCCCAAAATTTCGCAAAATAGGATTAAACAAATCGGATAGGTATATAAAAATCAACAAGAGTTAGTTTTTAGGTATGTTAACTATATACTATAGCGACTACAACTTCAGTCAGGTCAAGGTCGGTGGTGACGGCGACGGTAACCGTACGTTTTACGTGTATACGTGACCGCCAATTTCTTACCCTACCCAACATAACTGCGTGCTGTACGCGATGCACTGCGCGTGTATATGCGAATTGCAACAGTGGCAGCGATAGGACACGGAGATGAAAATTGTGCTCACGGAACAGAACAAACAAACAGAACGCAACAACGAAAATCGTAAAAATAATATGCATGGGCACACACGTACAGGCCACGAACAGGTGCGTATAATATTATATTATGCGTCGGTCGGGATGCGGCGTCACGTGCAACGATCGTATTATAATACGTATCGGAATCGAATTAAAAGAGCTTATAGGGTATATACTATATACATATACCAAATACAATATATAAATGAATCTGAATTGGGTTCGACAGTTTTATGTAAATTGGGTTAACCGAGTCAAATCAGCAGGTCTTAAAAGGTTATGAAAATATGATTTGTGGTGTAACAAATATTGGTATACATATACCAACCCTGTATCTATGTATATTTATATAATATCAACCCTCCAAACACACACACACACACACATATACACCACATAAATATGTACATAGAACAATGTCAACATAATAATGTTGGTATAATGCATGCAAAGTCTAATAGTATACCTTTACGTAACAAGTTTGTTTCGGTTTTACGTTGTTTTAGTATATCAAAACCATTGTGCAGTTATATCAACTGTAATAACATGTTAAACCATCGACGTCCAACACAGACTTAGTCATACAAGAAAGCTAATAAATGTTGAATGGATTTAGTTTAAAAATCAATTGCTATCCTTGAAAAAAAGACTAGTAAGTTTAACAATTTTAATATTATCTATTTAATTTGTACCATTATTTTGGAATATCCGAAAAATCCGGCTATAGATCCAATTAAGTTGTAGATTTTTAGAAACCTCGAATCCAAACATCTATACTATATCCACTTACACAGATAAACAAACTACTGAGGGACTAAATTAATAATATTTTCAATTCAGAACATTGTCTAGGGCCAATGGTTTTTACACGTGACCCCATTCTATAAAATATAAATGTTTCTATAAAATATTCTTCGAATACGGTTCTTTCACTAAATATTTATCGTGTATCATTTAATTTCTTAAATTATCCTAAGAATATTAAAATAGTTAACTCGATAAGCATGCTGTAATTATATTTTATTATAAATTAATAATATTGAAACCTAAAATACTACATTAAATATATTTTAGATACCTACATCTAAACAAGTATAATAAAATAATTATTTTATCAGTTTAATTTTAAATTCTGACTATAGCGAGGAATCTAGTGGTTTTACAATGGTGTACAATTTTTAAAAATATATTTTTGGTCTTATTATTTGATATTTCTAATAACTAATAAGTAATAATAATTGATATGTTTATACTTAAACCTATTAGAAAACTTAAGATAATTGGTCTATGTTTTAAATGTATTTTTAGTATAAAAATATTATTAAAAAATAAAATGTATGATGACAATATGTAAACAAATAAAAATGAATAAATTTAATATTATAATAATACAATTATAACTTACAATATAATAAACAAGTTTCACAGTTATACTAATAGGTATTAATATTAACCACAAGCATTTAAGGAAATCATATTTTTAGGTATTTACTTCAATTATAACTATAAAATGTATAAAAATTTAAATTATTTAAAAAAATAAATTTAGAACATTTTTTAAACACGGAAACTAGGTTAAAAAGTATTTCATAGTTTCTGGATTTTCGAAGATCCAACTCAACAGATACGCATAGTTATTGCGTGGTGGTTAGCAGTATTTTATAATATTTTTATAATATTATGTGCTAATCACCGATGAAAAAACATAAAACCCTATGTTATAACAGCTACCTACTAAAAAGTATTTTTAAAGAATTAATTAATTTACATTGAAATATCTGAGTAGTAGTATACGAGTACTCGTATACTTACTAGAAATTAGTAATAAGAAAACAAAAAAATTAAAATAAAATAAAATTACAAACAATTAGGAAACATTTTTAATGAATTTAAAAAATAATAGCATTTTTTATGTCACGGATGATTAAGTAAATTATTTAAATTGTTTTCTCTTGTCATTCGATTATTTGTATTTCAACATAAGTTCAAACTCCAAAATTACTATATCAGACGCCAATGAATTAGTCAAGAAGTGCTGTATGGTCAATGTGTGCCCTCTAATCAAGGGCGCATTAGTAACAAAGGCAAAATCAACAACGTTCCACATCTTGTATAACTTAAAGGTATTCTCGAACATTCAAAAATTATATTCAATAGATTATTGAAGCAGAAAAATATGAATAATGAATATATTATTTATTTGTGATTTTGTTATTTAGTAACTTTAATATTATTATTAGCACTAGCAAAAACTTACTTGCTTAAATTTTAATGAAATTAAAATGTTTAAAGAACAATTAAATTAAATAAATAATGTTTAATCACCCTGACATAACGGTTTTGGGATTTTAATGAATTTTATTAAACAAATGATACTAAGAAAACAACTCCAAATGTGCTATTGTCCTATTGAAGGTTTTTACTTAATTTTCAATTTTCTTTACCTTTATGGTGCAGTGGCTAATCCATGTCCAACTGTACTTTTGGTCACTTTAAAAAACGATAATGTGAAAAAGAGGTGAAATTGGTATGGGAGGGACATTAGAGTTAAGATTATATATTTGAAAAATAGTTGAGGGGATGCTAAACACAATCGACCGCTATATTTTATGGAACTAGACGGCCCTGGTAGTGTCGCCATTGTTTGAATAAATCAAACTTTCATTTTCTTAATGGTTTTGTTTTGTCAAAATTCCAAAAACTGAAAAACCGTCTCCAGTTTTACACCAAAGAGGCAACAAATCAACCAGACAGCAATAAAGTGAACAGAAACGGATTTTCTCCCAATTTTTTCCGGTATCTACTTCTGCATCTGTCCAGAATAATCATTCCTCTTTATACGTTCATGAACTATTCATAGTTGTGAAAATGATAAATTGTCTTGGTCAACAAGTATTTTCTCTTGTCCATTAATATTTTATATTTTACACAGTACAATTTTTCTTGTTTTTTTATCACAATAATATAAAATATAGACTAAAATATTTAGACAATGAAACCATTTTTTTTTTTTTACAACATTACAACAATTCTATAAATTCTGATGAAAAATATAAGTAAACAAATATTACCAGCATATTTTTGACATAATACAGCAAATATTTATAGAAATGCTGAAATTTAAAATAATATACTAAAAATATTGAATAATATATTCATTACCTATTGTGTTTTAACAATTCTTGCGTTTGATCTTTTTTGTGATGAAGAAATTACGGGAGCCACTCAAAATAATGTTCTACATTGTAGGTAATTTGAAGGAGTACCCTTATAATTAGGTTTTCATCACCTACTCTAAATCTTGCTTTTATTAATTTTTAACTAGTCCATCCCATCCATCATGTTACGAATTTGGTATTTTACGTAAATTCATGCATATTCAGTGAATACGTTGTTCATGTCCAGTTTAGCCAATGTAAATTCGTTTGGACATAAAATTCTTTTAATTATATTTATAGCGTTAAGTATTTACTTATGATTAAAATCATTGTAAAAATATAAATTTGTTTAAATAATTGATAATAAATAAGAACATAAAAACGAACCGGACGGAACCCGCTCTGCTGTACAGCAGGGGATGGATTAGACCTTGTTCATAGGATAGGGTTATTATAATTGATGTATTAAATCTAAATACAATGATAGGTATAGATGAAATCAAAAACAATTCTGAACGGAGATGATATGTTAGTCTAGAACAGGTATATATAATACATCATGTTATATTTAAATTGTAATATTATGCCAGTATTTGCTTTTCAAATACTTATAAAAATAATTGTACCCGTGTATTTAAATAATTTTTTAATGACAGTATAAGAAAAACTTCTATGGAATCTCGAATCAAGTTTTTAAGTATTTTGTCCCAGTGAAATTTTTTTTTATAAACAGTTATAAAAAATTGTAAAAAATTAATAAACTTTTACGAAAAAGAAAATGCCAATCATAACAACTGGTAGAAGGTTCATTTTTCTACAACTTATACTTTTTGAATAATAAGAAATATTTAAAAACATTTAAGGACATAAATCGTTAATTCGTGGAATTTAGTAAAAATTTAAATTTCAGACAGTTATAAAAAAATTTCTGAAGGTCTGGTAGACATTTTTTTATAGTTACTTAAAGAAAAACTTATGGATAACCTTGTGTTAAAATTTTAAACTTTAAGTATAAATCCTAAAACTTAATGAAATTTCAACTATAAAATAACTTACAAACTATTTCAATTTTGATATATTTCATAAAATTTGAATTTAGGCGCTTAAAAAAAAAAAAAATATGTAATATAAATAGGTCAAAACAAGTCAAAATACTTCAAAAACTTAACCATGTATAGAAAATGTTAATATGAACATTTGTGAAAATTTCATGTATTTGCGGTTTTTCGTTTTTGAGTTAGAGCATTTAAAAAAAAAAGATTTTGTCAAAAAGTGGTTTTGTGTAAAAATTCCTATTTTCCGTATTTTTTTATGGTTTTAAAAAGTATTAAAAAATTTTAACTTTTGACTTACCCAAGTACTATCTACATTCATTTTTCTTTCAGAAAAGTTCTTACAAGCGGAAATAGAAGCATTTTTACTGTTTTAAAAAAGTATCGTCAGACACAAAAAAAAAATAAAATAAAATAAAGAAACACACATTGTAAAATCAATACATTCATCATTTCGTAAAGAATCTAAAATAAATTATAGTGGTAAAATGTATTAATTAAAAGTAAGCTAAATTTTGCAATAGTAGAAAAGTTCATGCAAAAATATATACTTAGTTTGAAATTTGAATTCATTAAAGTATAATATTTCAGATGGTTAAAATTAATTTTCGACAAAATTTTGTGTTTTTTAATCGGTAAAATGTATAATTTATTTTAAATATAGGTACCTACTACCTATATTATAAATCAGCATAACTAATTGGTTTACATAATAAGGAAAATTAGTATGATACAAATCATATAATCAACCCTTATAAAAGAGTAAAGAGAATGTGTATTAGTTAATTTCTTGGTTTGGTCTTATCGTTTCCCTGCAAATGACTGTGCGCAATAAGTCAACAGCAAGTACAAAAGAAACTGACGGAGAAGTCTTATTATAGGCTCAAGATAAATGCACGCGCATTACCCCTCGTCGCATACGGGAAATGACCAAAAAAGGGAGGAAATATGAGTCATCTGAACTTTGAAGGGTATATCGAATATAAAGGGTCTACCGCCTCAGTCTTGGTTTAATAGATGAAAATAAAATTGTTTGCAGAATATTAAAACATTACAGTGAACATAGTATCTCTAGGGAACCTTTTATCAATGTTGATTTGATTTGATCAATTAGAGTTAGACATAATCACGAATTTATTGTTTGTTTCTTTTTAATTTTAGTTTTCTTAAAATATATTAAGTATTTGATTCCTTATAAGAATACAGAAACAAATTAAATAGTTGGTAAAAAAATAGAATTATGTTATCCTAGATTGTATCATAATTTCTTTGTGAGTATAAATATATTATAAGTAAAACTGCATTAAATAAATTGCATTGCTCGTAACAATAAATTGTCAACTTTTTTATACTAGGTACTATTATTCCATAAAAAATGTATGTATCATAAAAATATTTAAAATATCATGTTTATTGCTAGCCGGTTTTTTATGACGGTCACGTTTAACATAGTAATGTGCTCGTTGGTATGACTTTGCATGATCTGTTAACTTCGAGCTAACACGTACGATTATTGTCGGGTGGTAACATTCTCGTTTGAATATTAACGTTATTAAACACACAATTTGTCAAGACCTACATAGAGTGGACATGATAAATAACTAGCAATTCTTACTAGTATTTTGATATCAAAACCTATTTTCAGGTTTTGTTACAAATGTTACCTTTTGTTCATAGATTCAATAATAAAATTTAAGTTAATAAATCAATAAACTCAAAGATTAATTATAATAATATATACATCAACTTTATGAACTCTAGGTTATTTTCAAATTATTGAATGTATATGAACTCAATTTATAAGAGCAATTATTCAATTTAGTAAACAACATACTAGCTTTTAACATAATTAAATTGAATACAAGTATGAGAGACTATTAAGATCAACTACCCGAATATTTATTTTTAAAATACTTAGTTAAAAATAATATAATATAATAAATATAGTTATATTATAGAAAATAGGTACTCAGTTAATAATTTTAAAGCATAAAAATTATTCAAATATTTGCGGGAATATTCTATAACAAAAATATATTATGAAAAATATAATGATTAGTTATATAAATACAAACATTTAAAATAATGTTTTAAATACTAAAATAAATATTAGAAATACTATTAATTTTATTTTCTCTAATAATTAAAAATAATTTTAATCTGGCATCAATAACTGTACATTGTAATATATGTAGTACATGTTGACACATTGTATACTAAAGACGTAATCTTATAGTTATTTTGATTATTATTAATATAAACTTATATCTAAACAAATACTGTTATGAAACAAAAAATACTTCTAAACTAATTAATAATACAATACAATCTCAATGAAAACACGATAGTGAATAACAATTAAATTAACCCAAATTCAACAAATTCCTATAATGCTTTTAGATTAATATATATATTATACTCTCGTAAAATAGATTGGACAATATTGAAAACTGGAATTATTAACTTTTAAAATGAGATATATAAAACTATTTCAATTGAATTATAGAAATACACACAGATTCAAACTTTTTTTTATGTGTTTCATCAAATTTTGGGACAGTAAAAATGCTTCGATTTCCTTAAATAGCAACTTTTCTAAAATGAAAATGAATGTAGATAGTACTTGAGAAAGTCAAAAATTAAAATTTTTCAATACTTTTTAAAAATGTCGAAAAAACGATAAGAAAATTACGAAAATACCGGCAATTTTACGCAAAACCACGTTTTGACAATTTTTTAAATTCTCTAGCTCAAAAATGAAAAACCGCAAATACTTGAAATTTTCGCCAAATTTTTATAATGGGGCTTTCTATACTTTATTAAGTTTTCAAAGTATTTTGACTTATTTATAGATTTATAGACAATTAAAATTTTCGATATTTCTGAGTTTTTTTATTTTGAAATATCGACAAAAAAAATTTGGTTATCCAAAACCTTTTCAAAATTTAATACAAAGTTTATAATAAATTATATTGTTATACTTGTTGCAACTAAAAAAAAAATGGAAATCGTTGCACTCAAATTTCTTTTATAAGCCCAAAAATTTTAAATTTGTATAAAGATCATGATAATTTGCAAGTTATTTTGTAGTTGAAAATTCATAAAAAATTTTCAAATTATTCAAAATTTTAACACAAGGTTATCCATAAGTTACTCTTCAAATAACTCTAAAAAATTTTTACCAAACTTTAAGGATAATTTTTATAACCATTTGAAATTTAAATTTTTACAAAATTGCATAAAATAACAATTTATCCTCAAACGGTTTTAAATATTTTCTATTATTCAAAAAGTGCAAGTCGCAGAAAGTAAGAAAGTCTTACCAATTGTTAAGATTGAAATTTTCTTTTTCCAAAATATTATGTTGATTTTTAAGCAACTTATAGGCATTTGAAATATTCGATTTTTACATTTCTTTTTTTTTTTATAACTGTTGATAAAAATAATTTGGCTGGTACTAAATACTTGAAAATTTAATAGAAGGTTCCACAAAAGTTTTTATTACTGTCATTTAAAAATTATTGAAATCTATAGGCACAATTTTTTTTTTATAAGCATTTGAACAGCGAATATTGATATAATATTTAAATTTAAATGTAACATAATATATTACATGATACCTATTCTAGACTAACATATTAACATCTCCGTTCAGAATCGTTATTCGTATACAATGAACGAGGTCCACTCCACCACCTACTGTACAGCAGAGCGAAGCCCATCCGGTTGTTTTTTAACTTTTATTTAACCCATTCAAATAACATCAACAGAGCCACGACCAAGGAACATTTTACATGTGATAAAAAAATTAATATCAACTTTCTCAATTTTTTCAAATATGCATAGATCTATATTATGTTATTAAAACTAGAAAAAATTCAACATAAAACAAAAATTACCAAAATAATTATTGCCTACAAAAAAAACTATACAAAGCAAAAGAAGTAAAATAAAATTTTAATTATTTTATT
This sequence comes from Chaitophorus viminalis, assembly GCA_025469195.1. Classification (NCBI taxonomy): domain Eukaryota; kingdom Metazoa; phylum Arthropoda; class Insecta; order Hemiptera; family Aphididae; genus Chaitophorus; species Chaitophorus viminalis. The sequence continues at coordinate 91,762 of JAIPRK010000166.1, forward strand.
CTATGCACTATAAACTATAAATTGAATTTATAGACACCATAGTTTCGTTTTTAGACTAATTAAAAATAACTCCCGAATTCTACTAAATAGTGATAATATTGATTGAAAAACATTACAAGGTACAATATACGAGTACATAGGATATTTTTCAGAAGTACATGAAATAATTTTCGTTTTGATAATGTGGTTCTCCTGTTATGGTATTATGGTATCGGATATCGGTACTGATATGTAGGTACTCGGGCAAAGCATAATATAAAGAACACGTTTTTATGTGCTTTGTCTGTGCGTTATCCACTGACTTTATGATCACGACTCCCTCTAGCTCTTCCGGCATATACAACAATAAGCGAGTAGTGAAATAAGACGAACCAAATATTATATATACAATAAATGATACACAAGATTATATATGTTCTGGTAGAAGAGCATCGAAATATTATTAGAGGAGAAAGCTTCTTGGTTACTATTTTCGATTTACCTAATCAAATTTTATACACCCGGTCCTCATGATTTTTCACTCTTTATTCGATTAAGCTATATTTTCACGTTTCAACGGTGTAGTACACAACTTTACTCTTGACGGCTCACGTTTTAGGTAGGATAAGAAGATAATATTTAGGAATAGAAAATCTGAAGCTAAATCACGTATCTACTGCTGTACTTAATTGCAGTATCATTAAAATAGGTAAACGATTATCATTCTAAGATTTTATCACATAAGTAAAAATGTTCTTTCATATGAACAGTATCGTAATTTGTACTTAACTTTACATTATATACTCAAAGAAATTCTACCCAATCTTTTTGATGATTATTGATTATACATTAGCTTAATCATAACCACTGTCAAACACACTATTTGATCATCCAAAAATACACTACATAATATTGTTTTTTTTTGTAATTAAACGAAATATATTTTAGATTTTTTAAAACTATGCATTTTGAATGAATATTAAAAAAAAATCTTAGTGGGTACCCCTAGATAATTTATTACCAACTACTACTTACCAATAAATTAGCTTGAATAGTTTTCAAAATTCCCGTAATAATATCTACAGATAATAAAATATATATATATAAATTAAATTAAACTAAATAACAAAATACTGATAATGAAATTTGTATATAATGGAACATTGGAACAGTTAATCTAATTTTACAATAGGTACATTTTACATAAATTTAAAATACGCAATAACATGTATATCATTTCGCTATCATTAAATTGAGCCATTTAAGATCAAATAATAAAAAGATCAATTGATCGATTTAATTTGATTTTATATAATATTATTCAGTCGATGAGTTAATAAAAGTGGTGTTTATTTTTTAATTGTAAGCACTTTAAGACTAATAAGTGATAATTAATATTAAATAAGATAATTTATAAATTAAAGCTAGAATCACTATTGAAAATAAATAGATTTGAACATATTTGAATATTTATCCGATGAAATATAAAATATTGTGGATCAATTAAAACTGAAAATTTAAACGAATGAATAAGAAGATGAGGTATGCAATTATTGCTTTCTAACTATAATGAATGAAAATATAAAAAAATCACCTTTGAAGTAGTTACGATAATCTCGGCATGAAGCTAAGTCATTGATAATAGAAGCTAAAAAAGAACGGATGGGCCTCGCTTTGCTGTACAGTTGGGGGTGGAGTGTACCTCGTTTATAGGATAGGTCATTATTACAATGGATTTGTTAAATTTGAATGCAATGATAGATATCATTGTATACGAATAACAATTCTGAACGGAGTTAATATGTTTGTCTAAAATGTGTATATAACAATATAGTATTTTATATTTAAATTGAATTATATAATGCAATTTAGTAAAAATTTAAATTTCAAAAAGTAATAAAATTTTTTCTTTTAAGTCCGGTAGAAATTTTTTTATATATTTTTGAAGATTAGCTTATGGACAACCTAGTGTTAAAATTTTGAACTTTAAGTATAAACAGAAATTTTTTTTATGAATTTTCAACTACAAAATAACTTGCAAATTATGACGATTTTTACATATTTTATACAAATTTGAACTTTATGGGATTATAAAAAAAAATTGAGTGGAACCATCTCCGATATTTTTTAGTTACAATTAATATAACTTATAATTAATCCTTTAATACGTAATTTTTAAAAACGTGATTTTGCGTAAAATTTCCTGTTTTTTTGTAATTTTTTTTATCGTTTTTTTCAATTTTTTTAAAAAATATTGAAAAAGTTGGATTTTTGACTTGCCAAAGTACCATCTACATTCACTTTTCTTTTAGAAAAGTTGCTGTTTAAGAAAATCGAAGCATTTATACTGCCAAAAAAGGTGTAGTCAGACACAAAAAAATAAAAAATAAAAACACACATCATGGTAAAATCAATAGATTCCATCACTCCATTCAGAATCTAAAATGAGAATCCATCAAAGTTCCCTACTTATAATTTACAATAAAAGCTATTTATACGTAATAAACGAATATATAAGAAGGTACGCCCAGACCCAAAAAAATCAAATAGTTTATCCAACTATTCATGTACAAAATTTTACTAGGTAAATATAATATAATTTGATGAATACTTAAATATAAAAAAAAAAAAAAATGTAATTATATCAATTGAAAGTAAATGTAATCAGTAAGTACTCAAATTTATAACATATTTTAATATTAGGGTTTAATATACATCTAAAATCAAGAGTTAGTACATCTTTACAATTAAAAGTTACACGAAAAAAATAATTAAAAATTATAATATGGAAAATAGTTAGATCCATTGGCACTCTCCAATCAAACCTCATAAATATTTCAGCTTATATTTCATCACAATGAATTTATTTTGACACTAGGTTCGGCACTTACTAAAATAAAATATATGTTTAAAGTTTAAAGGTCTTATTATTTTTATTTTAACTAGTTTTGATGATTGCAAAATGAATGAATATACAACTATATTACCAAGAGAACCAAAAGCACACGTTAACTAGGGACATATGATGTTGACAAACAGTCCCATGGGTATTCATATATGAGTAAGCCTAAAAAAACTGTTATTACAAATAAAAATAAAACAAATAAAAACCAGGTCATATATCATCGAGTAAACTTAGTGTTCGTACTTTCGTAGTGACCATAATATGTGGCTTTGATGATAATGCTTCTTGTGGGGATTTACGATCTTCCTCACGTTAGGTTTTAATGGACCCCTGTTCCTTTAACCCCTATTCCTTGTCTTGTGAGCAACAACTCCGAAAGCCGTTTAAATTAGGGAAAGCGCGGTAAAATTGTTGCATGGGTTTTGAGAGTATGCTTTTGGTTTCGACGTTCTTACCCTAAAACATGATCCAACAGGGTATATATAGTTGTTTGTCCACCGATCCCATGTGAAAAAGTATAAATGGTTTTACAAAGTACGATGAACTCAGCTGCATACTGAATGGCAAGCTGAATGGTTAGTTAACAATACAGTTTTTGATGACAAAACTAAATAATATCCTTCAAATAGATTATCAAAAATTGGAAGTATATTATGCAAAGGCAAATAAGTAGATAATAAAGTGCAACTGTGTTACAGTGTTTAAAATGTAAACTGTAAGTGTGTTAAAGATACTGTTTGTATCTGTGTGGACATTACACTGAAAAACATATATAACAAAACTATGTTTGGAGCGAATATGTCGTAAGTAATCTTTGATAGCAGAAAAGAATAATATAGGTGTAAAAAATATTACACCAATAATAGTTACCAATAAAAATTGATAAACAATCGATATTTTCGCTATTATCTTATATAAAAATTACTTAGTCGTAAACTTTTTTTTATTAAAAATGTATTGTAAAATTATATTATTATGGAATTTATAAAAAAAAGTTGATATCTCTTTAAAATCATTTTAGATTCCTGTGGGATAGTGAGTATAGTTAAGAGTTAAGCACATAACAATTAACCGAGCAATTAATCAATTAAAACCATATTATCTATGAAGGTTCGAAGTAAAATAGATAAGTGAGTACTTCATGCAATAAAAAATATACGTATCACATTGTTACTGAAAATAGATTATTAACTTACTTGAAAAACACATAAATGAAACTTGAGATAAAGTACCGGAGTACTTAAAAATACGCTTCACTGAAAATTATAGATTTTAAAAGGGTTTATACTTTGTAGTAGGTAAAAATATTTTAAAAGAGATAAAATGAAGATGACGGTCTTTGGATAATAGCTAAAGAAGATCAATATAGGTATTTCATTACATACTTACCTTTTAGTTATTGCTATATAGAACGCAATTACTTTCACGAAAAATGAATTTCAAAGAACCAAACATAATTATTTTCTTACTTGAATAATTAATTAACACTTAAAAAACCTATATAGTATAAAAGTATTGGTTGTAATATTGAGTTGGTTTTATTTTGAAAATCGTTTTTTGTTACACAATATGAATTACTTTAAGTTGAAACAAAGATTATAAATGTATAAGTTATAATTAAAGCGATTAAAAGTAGTATAACTACAATCATAAAACTAATAATTATGAGAATAATTACTAGAATAGTTTGTATAATTTAAATTTGAAAGATTCTACTCAATGATTCTATTCTCTTAATCACATCGTCAAAAATTTACATTTCATTTATAAATAATATTTGTAAATTTTTTTGTAATATTTATGTAGAATACCTAAATTAAATTTATTAATCATCAAATTTACAGATTTATGTATTACTTGAAAACCAATCATAAATCAGTTTTCATGATTATAATTAAAATAAATGTATAATAATATAAATATATATATATATATATATATATAAATAAAAATATGAATAAAAATATGAATAGGTAATAATTATACAATATACTGGAAAAGAAATCAAAAATAAAACCAATAATAAATTATCGTCTTTAAAGTGCATTATCATGTATGTTTACACTCAAATATTAAAAATTATGGAGCTATAACGATTACAAAGAATATTAATTCATTTGAAGCAGTAACGTAAAATTTCTATTATTTTAAAATAATCATTTTTTAGATTATTTAATTAATTCCCATAAGTCATTTTTAGCATTCAAACTTGCAATTTCAAAATAAATTAATACATTTTTAAAGTTATAAATTTTGAACGTTATCCGAGGATTTTAAAAACAATCAAAAAAGTGGTAACATTAACCTTACATGTTTTTTTTTATTATTATTATTATTACTTATTTATTTCTATTATCAATGCTATCGAAATTATGGCATAAATTATAATATGGTCTTAATTTTATGCTTAGTAGAAATATCAAGAGAGGAAATAATATCTCTCATCATCTTGGTAAAATACTATGTCACCAAGAGAGTAGGATAAACTTTCTACGAAGCTGTTTTCCTGTAAAAGTGAATTATTATAAAAGTTTTATATGAAACTTGAATGAACATTTTTGCTTGATGCAAAGAAAATTTACAAAATGTTATTAATGTTATTAAATAAAATATACGAATTGTATGCAACTAGTATACAACAGGATTCAATAATTAAACTATTCGTTTGAAATGCTAAAATAGTATATTTTATAAAACAATTTTAATTTTGATTTTTAATATGAATTTTACATTAATAAAATATGTAGATATTTATAAATAAACCAGAAATCTTCATAGTTAAAAATCATCACAATCTTTATAAATAATAACACTTTTAAAACCAATTAAACAATTTTTTGCTTTATTACAAAGATTTTTAAAGTTAAATTTCTTGAAAACAGTAGTATAAATCGAAAAAATTATTAATACACATAAAAACTATGCTTTAACAATTATTCGGGTTTAATAAACTCTATATGTATTGTGGAAAATAACTTCAACATGCCTAAGGTACAATCATGCAAATGTATAGGGTAATTTGTAAATGCAATAATTACGACATAGACGTATTTACCCTTATGTGTTCGTAAATAAGAGTTATATCATAGAACAATTTTTCGTGTACATGGCAGGAAAAAAAGAAAATGGGGGTGGTTTAAATAAGTTTAATTCGCTAAGATATGTTGTATTTTTTTTCTCCACTTATCAGGTTGAAATACAATATGACAAAACCAGTTGATTGAATTACCTTCTGGCGACTTAGATGAACGACGGTGACAACAATAGATGTAAACCATTGTCCTGGTATGATAACCAAGAACATCTAATTATTTCTATTAATTGAACTAGAAGATTGAAACTTCATGGGACGAAGAGAAAAATAATGAACGAAAAATGGAATAATAATCCAATGAATTTAAACAAATAGTACCTAATTAGCTCGTCAGTTGATATATCAACTACTAAATAGTTCTTTCTTTGTAAAATAGGTACGAATTATTATACTTATATCTAATGAGGAAAATTTTCCTTTGGAACTCACATATAATTCATTAATGATTTTCACAAACAATAATCATACGATATAAAATAGTTCAATAAATTTTTAGTAAATAATTGAAGTATTAACTACATCTTGTACAACTACAATGTACTAACATTGTATTACATGTTAGTATTATGTGGAAAATATAGGATAACTGTAAAATGAACCTATTTTATGGAATAAATATTTACCATCTATTTAATCTGCTATTTACCCACTTCATTGGATGTACCTATTATAATATATAACTTGATATAAGGTACATCCTCTCAACAACTGTTCGCTTTGTAAATTAATAAATAATATAATTGATAATTTGACACAAGTAATATCATTAAGATAATTGTTTTATGATTAGGTTAACTACATTACTAGTAGTAGGTGTAGAATTTTGACTATGGAAAACAATATTTATATGCCTGTATAAAATCATTTAATAATAAATGATTTAGATATTTCTTAATCATCACAAGCATGATTGTAAAATTTGCAATAGATATTTAAATATATCTAGTACGAATAGATAAATATTTTTTATTACCTACTGCGTATAAAAAGCGTATAAAAAAGTATTTGTATTTAAATATTTATTATTTACGATAAAACTTACCTAAAAATAAATATATTAACATGTCATAAATATTAGTAGATGCTTTATATTTGATTGTGAATAATAAATGGCACTTTTGAGTAGGCTTATTAATTAAGAGAAATCGGGAGAAATGATAGTAATCATGTCCAACCCCCATGTAGTCGCACTGTGTCGCAGTATTATTGTATCCTGCCCAGATACGTCAAAAAATTTGGTAATTTGCTTGGTAACTTGATTTACAACCTCACTAATAAAACAACTTTATTAATCTTTTGGAAAAATAAATACATTAATTATCTATTAAACAAAAATATTTCACGCTCCAGTTATCAATAAAAACAGGAAGGTTATTCCATTTCATGTTTATTTTTGTTGAGACAGTTGATTTCAATTTGTTTTATACATTTTTACAGCAATTAAACACAAAACACATTTGATGGTAATAAATTTAATAATCTTTAAATCAAGTAGGTAAATTCTAGGATAAAAATTAGAGATCTGCTGCAGTCTATAAATTATATTTAATTTTGTAATAAACGGTGAAAAGTGATGATGTTCACAGTTATTATCAGAGGTTTTTTTCATTTTATATCATACACCCAACTCAAGAATAAAGTGATGATGTAAATTAGTAAATAAAAAAAAACAAAAAATATCATTAATAAAAATGAAATGATTATAAAAACTACTAATTAGGAATAATTTATAGAAATTCCAGTAAAAATTCCATACGATTCACGACGGTTAAGAATAAATAATATACTTAACTATCTAAACGTAGGTAAGCTGATTAAAGGTTTGAAGTTAAATTTAAAAATTTGTAATACATTCATATATTTTTCGTCATTATTAAAACATTATTCACACATTAATACTTAAAAGCAAAGCCAAAAAAGTATTTTCATGATAAAATATGAAATTCAAGCCAAAAGTTTGCAAATTGTTAAGGTATAATTTTTACTACAATTCTAACAATCAGCTTAAGAATGAAGTTAAAACATAAGAAAACTTAAGGAACACTTTTAAATAACATACTTAGGTACTTACTCAGAAATAAACAGAACTTCAATTCTTTAAAATTTTAAAATATTTTGAAAAATAACACTAAACAATAAAAACTAATATAATTCTATCTCGGATTCTATGGAATTTTAAAAATATTATATAGACATAAATGGGTATTTAGATTGAACAAAATAGGCAAATTATATGAAGAATGTTAAAAAGCAACCATATTTTAGCTAAAAACGGTCAAAAAGTTCAAACAAATTTAATAAAATTTGGAAAAAGTTCAAATTTATTATTGTATAAAATATTATGAAATAAACTAAAAAATAAGTCATAGGAAGTCACAGAAGTAAATGTGTCCCCCTAAAAAAGTAATCAATAATTCAAACATCGATTTTCATTGAAATATTTGCTTAAAACGTTTAAAAATACGATATATTCGAATACAATCGACCCACACTAATATTCTTTCGTTATCTCATAAGTATTTATAGGAATTGTTGAATCAGTGGTGATTTTTTATATATAATTTTTTTTTTTTTTTTGATAAATATATATCAAAAATATATAATATTAAATTTTGAAAACATAAATAAAATTAACTCATTGTTGAGTAAGTACCTTATTATAATAATGATTATACATAAAATGATTTAATTGCAGATCATTTTTGTACAAAAAAAAAATATTTAAGTTTTAATGTCCAAGTTTAATAATATTTGTCTAGGTTTTTTCTTCGTATCATATACCGTTTATCTAACATACTACTAAGAATTGGAATTTCTTATCAACGTAATGAGTTACAATAAAATTGATGTTATTCAATAACATAAGCCTAGACCATTACTAAGAACTAATATTAAAATTAAACCATAGGCACTACAATGTATTGTATCTTACAATTTCTATTACACTTAATTAAATATTGTTATAAGTTTAGATTAATTTTTATATTATATTTAAAAAATATTTATTTCCTTACAATAATTCTATAATATTATATAGGTATATGACACCAGCCCATGTATTACAACTAATTTAGACATAACATAAACATTACCCACAATCAACAATAATAATTTCATATATTTTTAGTGTTTTTTTATTCTTATTAATTTTAAAGCATAAGTTCAACATAGCTTTTAAAAAATATCCAGATTCTAAAAATCAAAACTAAAAAGAGTTTGCTTTTATTGTTTGTCAACTGGCTTATTAATAATTCGATAAATTATAATCTGGATGAAATTTTTAATCAAAATTTAAATCATTATTTTAACAATAGGTATAGTCTGCAGTTAATATACAGTTAGGTACACGTAGCAATGTAGCATGATATTAAGAATTTTTATACCTAGCTTATGATATTTTATACCCATCTTATATATAATATCTAATAATTTAATTTAGGATACTCAATTTTCATAGGTACTATCACATATGTTGATAAGTGTTTAATATTAATAGTTTATAAAAATATGTTTAAATCTTGGCTTGAATATACATATATTGAGAATAAATATTATTATACAAATAATTTTTATTATAATTATATTATATACAATATTATATAATATTATATGTATTATGTTTTTACCTAGGTTTATCGGTACTGAAATAAGATTGATTGCAAGGATTGATGTTTTCTACAACACTTTTTACAACATTGTTTAAAACCTTTCTAATAAATCGTTTATATGTAACAATAAACAAGGGGTTTCAATGAAAAAAAAAAAACAAACATTTTAAAGAAAGTATTTTTTAACACCTTAATTCGATGATGATAACAATTGGCAATATAATTCAACTAGGGATACACCTCGGGATTCACAAACCCTTCGATAATATTTGCCAAGATTTCTACAAATATCGTTTGATTGCATTCAAAGACGGAATAGACTTTCCCCCAGTCTTTTCGATTATTTATTCACAGTAAGGTATAGTAGGTACTATGGATAAAAATAATATAGTAACACATGCATTTACCGGACCCTTCGAAATATCTTTTCATGTAAGTACATGTAAGTATATAAATTATATATTGTATATTAATTTTCCATAGATACCAAGCCAAGTAAAATACGATTATTTATTAATTTTACCCATATTTATTTAAATGCCAATGACCCAAGACAATTTATAATACATAGGTAAAAATATAAATAAACATCTGATAGTAAAGAAAAATCAAGAAAATGAAATGTTAAATAATTATTTAAGCCCCATGTAAATATTAGTCTAGATAAATAAATTACTAATAATTTAGATAAATCATAGTTATTTTTGTAAATTCTCCTAATTCCTTGACTTAGAAATAAAAAAGGAACAGAACATTTAAGGGTTTCTTTAAAACACGTAACGCAAGAAATATTTTTTTACGAAGTGATAAAATGTTTTGATTATCACATAAAACACTAAAACCGTTTAAGTCAGATATTCTTCGGAGCTGATTTTCAAAGAACCCACTAATAAATTTACACATATTTATATCTATCATCTTCATGTAGATAAACCTAAACATACGAACTTATAATTTTATTTGTATATTAGGCCTACCTATGTATACCAGAATATACATACGGAGATTTTACTCAACAAATTCCTGAACAAATTGTACAAATACTTTCGTGTTGTCTATAGGTAGTAGTTACTTTGCACAAAATTTCAAAAAGTTCTCTTCTATTCGCAACTATATTTCTTTATACTATATTTTCATTCATCATGGGCTGCTATTTCATGTTTGGTAAATTTAAGAAAATTGATTACTCATAAAATATTAAATATAAGGATTAAGGATTGATAATTCGTTTAAATATATACCAGTACCTAATCTATACCTACAAGTCAAATGGTTGTCTAATTTTTAATTAGGTATTTATAGATTTATTGTCAAGCATCTCTAAACCATAATGATAGTGGCTCTTTTCCTTTCATATTAAATTTATAAATAAGCCTTTACATTAAGAATTATGTAATCACATACAGTACCTACTACCTACTAAACAATCATCGTCATTATATTAAAAATGTCTACAAAAGTTAGGTACGCGTAAAACACCCCTATATAAATGTGATATTTCAATGGTGTCATACCGTTTTTATATTAATAAACCACACTTAAAACTTATAACTATACACAAAAACTAATTGCTTGGGGTAAATATTAAAAATTTACCTACACATGTTAACTAATAATAATATCTCGAATAATATATTGCAAAACTAATCATTAGAATGAAGTCAAAAATTATAGAAATAAATAAATATTCAACAAGCACTGATAAAAGTGCTAATTTTATATGATATTACCATTGATTTTAGAATCAATGATATTACCATAGGAACAAATAAATTATATGCTACATCAACATGATAATCCAAGAAAAATCGTTTTCATACCCTATTTACTATTACACTAAAAACTATTTATATTTTTGTTTGTCCATCAATTTTAAAACAGGTACAGTACACACGCTAATCAGAGTATTCATTGTGGACACTTTATTAATAAAACTAGATAATATTTGCGATTTCAATATTTGTTAATTGTATAAAGTATAAAAGTGGTATCTTTGTATTCAGTCAAAACCTCGGTCAAAGCGTAAAAATTGCAACGATATAAAACCATGTGCAGAGACACCATACAGTAAGTAATGCATAACTGCGATTTTAGTTATAAATAAATTACGTTATGACGCACAATCAAAAATAATTATTTTGTTATTTTGTTCCAACGACCGTCACATCGTAATAGTCATATTTTTAGTCAATTATTTAAATAATATCAATCCAAAAAACCGGATTGTTTTCGATCAATATCTACACCGATGAACAGGACGGATTCAAAATTTCTAAAAAATACAAATCACACGAATACCGTAACGGTTAACATCTACTACTTCATGGAACTCGCGCTCGCTCGAAGGCGTGAACTGGTACACCAAAAAACAATTTGACGGTTATAGAATATAATGATAATAATAATAATAATAATAATAATAATAATAATAATAATAATAATATATTATGGTATATGATTGTTGTTTTTCCCCCTCGTTTAGGTACCGATTATTACCTACTATACGCGACGCGGCGACACCGGGGACCAGCAGGTGTTCTCGAAACAGTCGACCGTGAGTAAACCGACGAACATATCTTTAGGTGTTATTATTATTGATAATATTAAGCAGCAACGGTTTTCGTCCTTTTTCGAACGTTTATAATACCTAATAACTTATCATATATCTGGACGCGTCGAACCGGCCGGCGTTGAGATTTTGGGAAACCGATTTCGAGCGCGCTCGACCGATGGACCAAGGTTGAATGATTTATACCGTCACCGACGACGACTAAATTAGTTATATTATAGGCCTCGTCGAGAGAACATCGAGTAAAAGAAGGCGCAGCGCTGTTTCGTTATCGCGTTAACCCGTAGGTACCGCGACGACGGTAAGGACGTTATTATTATCGCCAAACGATAATAACACTCATCTCGTTTCAACTGGTGCTGCTGCGGCTACGCACGCGTATCGTTCGGGCACCACCTATCTCCAGAGCTAATTTTATGCTCTTCAAAACAACTAGGTACGACATCGGTCGGTCAAATTAATTTAGAGAGGCGGAATAACTAATAAAAACCAACCGTCCCACGATTGTGGCGTAATATGTGGACATTTAAGTAGGTAGGTCGTACTTACAGGTTCGAGAAAAAATTCCGCAAAGACGAGGTCGACCAACGTATCCGTTTTGTGCGAATGAAAATGTAACCAAAAACAAACGATATATTATAAAATAATACGTACGACGACGTAACGTAACGTAGATATCACTCGCGGACACAGCGCACAGCACACGGAAACACCACACACCACGGGGGAAAAAGCACGGACGCACTCGCGTAGTGTCGGATAGGGAATGAAGCGAAGTATGTAGGATAAAAAAAAAAATGAATATAAAAATCGGAAAAAAAAAAAAAAAAAAAAACACGAAAACGCTACGGGATCACGGCGGACGCGAACACACGGAATGATGTAATACCGTTGACGACGGTGTTGCCGGACGAACTGCCGCCGCGCGCTCTCGAACGGTAATCGGCCGGTGTGATGTCGGTTGCCGCCGCCGGCGTCGTCGTCTGCGGTATGTGTGTGTGTTTGCGTGTGCGTGTGTGTGCGTGTGTTTGCGCGAGTCGGTCGTTGGACTGCGGTGAAGGGCGACGGGGAGACCATGTTATACGACGACGTCGGGACGCGGCAACCGGCTCACTCCGCGTCACAGTCATGCCACCACACGCACGCGCATGAGCGACCGATAACGTTTGTTGTCGGAAACGTGGTTTTCCCAACCGTTTCACCAGCCAATTTGCCGCGCTGTTATCTACGTGAGCGCGATTATTATCATCGCGTCAGGTGCCCCGACAAAAAATGTTCCTTGAAAAGTATTATCTCGCGGATTGTATACTAATTTTTTCACGATTTTTTTCCCTTCTTTATGTAAGTACCTATACATCGAAAGTCAAATACGGTTAAAATTATCATAACGAATATAAAAATAAAATATAAATATATAATATAGAAAAACATTGGAACATTAATTCGTGTTATTTTGTTAGATCGTCGCCCAGAGGGGGCAGAACGGGACACTTGCCCCCCCCCTATAGAATTTTAAATGTGTTTTCCCAAGCATTAACTGTAAAAGGTTTAAGTATAAAATGTACATAACAATCTTCAATTATTTTTTAATGCTCCCCTAAAAAATATCTGGGGACACTCACATGTAGTCACCATCGTCATTATAAAAGTATACGCAACAAATCCTGTGCAATTCGAATATCACAAACGTGCGCAAAACATTTTCACTGGGGTGCATTAAACTACATATAACTTACTGATAATGAATATATATTTATTTGAATATACATATATATAGTTTATATTACAGTTACAGCGTTTACTATTCATTACGTCTTCGTCCTGCAATTATATTATTTTATACAATGTTCTATTACCTATCATATTATTATGTACAGTGGCCTCTTATTTCAGTGTGGTTTTATTCTAATAGTTTTTTATGTTTTAATATTTATATATTATTATTATATAATATTAATTATGACTGAACTCATTGGGAGCATAATAGCACCACTCCATGTGCGTATATGTTTATGCTAGTACTTGGTAAATAGTTTACAAGTTTATATAAATGACCTATATATTTTATTGTGTCTTATCTGCATGTACATTTATACTAATCAAAATTTTTTTCTACAATTTGTAAAAAGCATACCAAATATATGTATATAATATAACTTCATCAACAGTTAAACACTTGTTAACAATTTTACATACCTAGGTACATGATACATGTACATACATTTTTTTTGCCGCGAAGTGAATGAATGAAATCAAAAAAATCTAAAAATATTTGCCAAATGACGCTGTTTCACCACTTCTCCACCTCGTGCTGACTACTTACGGTTTCTGTTATTTTTAATTTAACGCGGGCGGCGAGGATGGAAGTTGACGGACTAACGAGTCAATATGCGATTTATCTATCCAATATCACGGATTGTGTGATGGCCGAGAATTGTTCAAATAATGACTGTAATAATAAATGATAATTATGTTTTATTGTTACCACAAAAACAATGATGTGGTATTTTGTAATCGCAATTTTTTCAGGAGAATAGAGATGCAACAACAACCGAAAGGGTTTCTGGTGTTTTGAATTATGTTTCGCAAATAAAAAAAAAAAAATTCTGTCAGCGGAATTTCGGAATTTAATAAAACTGTCAAATTGTCAGCTGATAAGAAATAACTATGAAAGAACCTATACTTATAGAATCCTTGTTATAGAATATTTGCTCAATAAAAAGAAATCAAATATCCTTTTATCATCTACTCACGTAATACAGTTTTGAACCAATATATTATTTTATTATTATTATTTTACACAATATTTTCACGATTAACGTAAACAATTTTATCCTTCGACACGTAACATTCTTAGTCAGAGAAAAGAAGCATTAAGCAGATGCCAGATACTAACAAAAGAATAATATTTACTTCGACTGATGCTGTTATAATCTTCGTCGAGTAAAAAATTAAGATTTTCAATAATATTTATTCTATAGTACGAATATTGTTCAATCGTGAATCGTATTTTTCACGGGACAATACATGTATATGATCAAGATATGACTGCATTCAACATTCCACACGAGGTTGAATTAGTGAAAAGGGTGAGTACAGTAACAAAATTCAGAAATAAAACGATGGAATGTTTATAGAAACGAAGGGCCCAAAACGAGGAGATAAAATATGATGCACTTCTAATTCAAGAATATTTCAAAAAAATAAAATCGTAAAATTAGAGTTAACATACGTATTATAATATATTTTGTTTTCATTGAATATATAAATAAATGTATTTCTTTGTAAACAGCTGTGTGTAAACATTATGTGCAAAAGAAAAATTACTATTCATATACCTATACTACAAAAACACAAAGGAAAATAAATTGATGATTTTTTTGTTGTTAAATATTATCAGATTTGTATGTTATGGTGCCCATTTGAAAAACATAATATCGTTTTAATGCATTTATGAAAAGTATATTTGTAAATCTATACATGTGACTATCAGACCCTGCACTATCGCATTTATCAAACATACTATATCATTATTATATCATCAAACACGCATATTGGTTGTTATATTGGACGTTCACGAAAAAATCATAAAGCATATATTTATTGAAAATTTATACTATTTTAATGTGATCCTAATCACTTAAATTGACTGATTCATGCATTATGAACGAGTTCGAAACGAAACGAAATTTATAACAATTATTATAGATACATAAAATATATAGTATAACACATGAAATGAGCATATTATTATTATACCTATTCGGTCGTGTACTGCAAAATGCAGCGCCCGGTACTATGATTAAATCCATCATTTATCAAAGACTTGATACTATATGCCATATGGCATATATAGTGTTGATTGATTACATAACGTATAACTCTTGGCGCACATTCAATGCACCCTAAAAACTGCGTATCGAGACACAATAAAGGGATGAATTTACGGAAATTTCACCATAAATTTAGCTGTTTTTTTTACACCTATTTATTTAGTTTGTGATTTATCTTTGCAGGATAATGAGAATTTTACAATATTTGTATTAAACCTAAGTATAATCTAGATGTACTGCAAATTTAAATTGATTGCATATATACATTATATATTATATATTTATATGGAACTTTTGAAACACGTTTAGGTACTGCACACTAAAAAGTGTTTTACCGAAAAGAAGTATATATTTATATCTATATATGTGTACGGTTAACCGTAGTAAAATCAATAGCTTTTACACTCGGCTCGGAATATAAAATGAAAAAATAAAATCGAGAGACAATATCATTAAAAGATAAAAGTAATTTAAAATTGAAATATGTGGAGAGAGAAAAAGTTAATATAGATAATATGTATATACGCTAAACAGCTAAACCATCTAAATAATATAATAATTGCTTCTGTGTATTATGTTCAGAAATTAAGTTTATTCTATAACAAGAAAAATAAATCTTAGACCATACTGATATTTAATATGACGATGAATTCGTAGAGGAAAAATTTAATTGTGTTATTTATTATATTTATTTTAACTGAACATGGATACGAGTAAATTCTCTCATAATGCAATATGTACAATAATGTGATTTGCAGTCAAAATGAAATTAGGTATACGTACACAGACAAATTCTATATATATATATATATATATATATACAGAATCATCTGAAATACAAGACGATATTAATTATAAGCGCTATGCAGATGCTAATAATAAATTTACAGTAAAAAATAATATTTTAACGATGATCAAGTAACTAGTTTCTATCAGTTCGAAAGGATAATAATTTTTATATTTTTAGTCTAGCCAAACAACATGTTGCAACTGAATCTCAGCTTTCTCACTATAACCTTATTTATTTTTCAAACGAAATTAGTTTAATAATTTAAATTATTTATAGGAAATAGTACATATAAATTGAAATAAGGAATGCGTTATATTTGAACTAATATTAATTATATAGTAAAACGTTAAATGAGTGACCTGCATTGATAAGTTAATAATTAATTTTTATGTAATCATTGGACATTGGCTATTTATACTATATACTTATATAAATAATATTTATAGATTCGTCATCTGAATTTAATGACCATTTCATTAGTTTTAATAAAAAAGCATAGAATGGTTAAAAAAAAGTGTAAGGATTTCCTACTTATATAATTATGGATATAAAAGGATTATTTATTTATGAGTATAAAATATATACAAATTACATAATACAAAAATTAGATTTAAAAGTTTTTTATTAAATCATATCATGTATAAAAAGTATAAATTTATTAAATAAGATTAAATTTTTTTTGATACAAGTCATAAATTCAGAATATTAAATTTCATTTCACGGCATCGTAATTTGTTCAAAACTTTAAATAATTATATTTCCTAGTTTCTATTTTATGTTATATTAAAAAAACATGTATAATAAGTAATAACCAATCTCTTATTTATCCGTTTATAAAATGAAAAATTTTTATTTTCCGGTTGAACAGTTTTTATACTTGAGAAGTTAACATTTATAATTTGCATAAATATTTTCATTTTTCCGTAATGTCTAAAATAATTTAATTTCAATTTTCAATCTTACTATGCGTCGATATAATAGGAGTTTTTATATAAATATAAAAAACAACGTAATATGAGTATGAACATTGAAAAATCTATGAATTAATATAATTTTTTACTATACTATTCTAATCATTATTATGATTTATGATTAATGGGGCAATATTTTGTAACACCTGTAAGAAATTGTATATTAATTCATATTGCCAGATAGGTATTATTACCTACAATGAACGGTTTTTATTATAGTACTAGACTTCGTCTATAGCTGGGGCATTTTCACATTAATTGCTGCGTCAAAAAATTATAGTTAAGACACGTTTAAGGGCTCAAGGTTTTATAAATTATTATATACATTTCGCTAGGGACGACAATCATTTTTTGTAATAGTTTAATAAGAAAAAAAACAAACAAAAATAGTTATTCTTAATCAAACTAGACTAAAATAGTAAAAAATGTCTGTGTATGTAAAAATCAAAACTTTGCCGTAGACCGTAGTTTCAGAGTGCATTTAATTGAACAGATTTGTTGTTGGCTATAGCCGACATTTGCACCATGAAAAATCGGTTTGCCGCGCCGGCTCTAGCCGACGGTCGCAGAAAATGTATTAATATTTTTATTTTTTTTTTATTTAAAACAAAATCATAATTAATTACATAATTGGTATAATTAGTTACATCTCCTGTAAGCTTATGCAGCTTGTGTTGGAGATAGGGAGCTATGTGTATTGCTTAATATAATGGTTGCAGTTACATTTAAATACAATACAATCGAACAAAATCTAAAAACTTAAATTAAAGATTACAAAAAATATTCTTAAAAGAGAAAAGGATAATTGTATACAGAACAGTGTTAAATATACATATTCAATTAAAACTATGAATTAAACATTTTATATTTACTTACAGTAAGGTTCAATTCTTATTGGAAATTTATTGATATAATGAGTACTATGTAAGTAATACGATTTAAGTATAGGCGTACTACGTATAAAATCAACATTTAAATATCTCTTGGCTGTCGACAATGGTACTACAGAATGGTAACACCGATTTGCACACACACAACTGTATTAACTGTACATCACATAACTATACGCATACTACTAACACATATTTTTTAACACAAAAACTAATCTAATACCGTAAATAATGTGCACAAATAATTTATAATATATTTTGTAAGCTATGTTTTTCTATGGATAACATAAAATGTATTCGTATATAATTATTATTACATAATTTAAATTAATTTCCTACGGCCACGCGGTAATGGTGGTGCGTTGTTTGTGTTCGGTAAAATAAAAAAATTGCGCCTAATAACAAAAGCGAATATAGAAAGTTGCCAGGTATACATTATATACAAGTTGAATGCGTTTTTTATCCATGTACAAGACTTGAAATTATTTATTGTCATTATTCAGGAGTGAAACAATAATGCGTTATTGTTTTATATATGGTTGTAAAAAAAAACATCGTTAAAGGAAATCTCAACTCGTCGATATCGGATAAAAAATCTGAAAACAATGTAGGTGCGCGTACTCATTATTATTATTATAAATTATAATATTCACGTGACGCAACCCGCAACAGTCCATATAATATAAGAATGAAAACTTTAACCTAACCAGCCGGGGCGAATAGGTTATTTCTCTTTGATAGTATAATATCATAATATCATCGCGCATATTGCGGCTACGACGAAATATGGATTTTTCGTAATTTTCCGCACGTATTGTTTTGTTTCTCTGCAGCTGATCGGTATACACTACACGCCCGTAGTGTATGTTTTCGAATATTACAGTTTTAGAGTACACGGTAGTGTATTTTTTGATTTCTGTCTAAACACCGTTTTGTGTTGGAAGAAAAGCTACGCGTATACGTGATCGATATTGGCTATAATAGTATATACTATTACATACTAGGTACACGAATTATATAATATAATACAATATGTATTACTTAAATATATTTTCTGATTATCGTTAACATGTAGATTAATCGAATCTTTCCACGGAAAATAATGTACCTACGACCGCGTATATGTATACATAATATGTACACTCATATATTTCGCAACTATAGGGGGTTTAGTGCACTTGCGCTGCTATAAATAAAACGCATTCAGTATACATAGCAATAAAACGTTGCCAAAACACCGTCCTTCGGCGTGTGCATAATATACATACATTATGTACCAAGAGCTATATACGCACTGTTAACGTCTGTGCCTATACCGAAGAAACGACGTTTTTCACCGTTGCGCACGTATTGTACTTGGTGAAGGATGCGGTAAAGGAAATGAAAATATCCGTGTGTTGGTTTGCGCACGGACGAATGACAAAGATTGAAAAGTCTACATATATATATATATATATACGCATCATAATATATAACATAACGCATCATCATACACTACTACCGCACAATCCAGCGACCCCGCACAGTTGCAGTTTGACAATATTATTATTTTGTTGAGATGTCTATTCATAATGTTATATAATGTTATATTATATTATGTGCGTATAAAAGGTGGTATAAAAGGCTTTCGACGAATCGAGATCTGCATATCGTTTGGTTTCGGTTTTAGTATATTTATTTTATGGGTATATGTCGTACAATATGTTATTACAGTACAATAGACTAATAATCAACTGTCTCTGCGTGAAAGATACGTGCATCTAAAACGGTCATGTTGTGCATTAGCTTTAAGTAAATGTTTTAGGTCGTCGGCACTACAAGGGCATTTTAACTAAAAAATTATTCTCTCATATTAGTGTATATATACATGGTGTTTATAATTATGTATAGGTACTAATAAAATTAAAATTGAATCATCATATAAATAATTTAACGAAAACCTGAAATATCATCATATTTGATGAATAAATATTTGATGTAATATATTTAGTTACTATGTATACTATATAATGTACAGCCATATTGCTTATTTATAATTAATGTTTGTAAATTCTATACTTAATTAAGATTTATTATATTTGTAGGTATTCATTTTTGGTTATACCATTTTTCTGTATACACATAAAATTAACTCAAAATCATAAACCTCCCAAAACAAGCTATATATACTTAAAGGGGAGTTACTAGTATGCAGTGGCGGTGCGTCAGGGGAGACTTTGTGACGACGTCTCCCCAATAATTATGACATTGGAAAAAAAAATTTGTTTTAATTTGTTTTCAATTATTTTCAATTCTCTGTGTAATCTATATGTGTAAATAATATACTGTTGTCAACTATTTTTACTATAAATATATGTGTGTGTGTGTGTGTGTGTGTGTGTGTGTATTATATTATGTCCATCGTGGGGTGAATACGTATGATTCAATGAAAATACGTTCTAAACTATTTTTGGATTTAGTGATAAGGTTGGACTACGCCTGCCGTCGTGAAACGAATGAGACGGTCGAATGACAGTCTCAATTCTAATAGATAGGAGGTAAATAAAAGTTCCGGGGGGTAATCACATCGATAGTGGTTACTGTACGGAGTCCGTGAGACTAGTCTCTGCCAAAGTGCCAACGGGCGACACGTTATTCGTTGCGTATATTTGTGTAGTGCGTTATCTTGTACATTAGATCTTGTAGCGTTTTTGATCCAATATTGAAATAATGGAATTAAAACATTGTACATTGGATGAATTATTGGACAATGATTTTCATTCATTTACACAAAAATTAAGTCTCCCCATAAATTTTATTCACGCACCGCTACTTAGCAGTATGTACTTTTAATTGGTGTTTATCATGTTGTATATATATATATAATTTATACTTTTTTAAATAAAATTGTGTATATAAATAACTAACTCGTAACCAATATTTTAAATCCGTAACCCATAATATATTATAATAATAACCACCTGGATTCGTTTTGTTTGGTAAAAATGATGTCCATAATATTACTACCTATATACCTTTTTGGCGGTTTCGAGGGAAAATTAATTGTACTGCACACATGTACGCGAAATTTAGTTTTACTTTTTAACAGAACACTTACTATAACTAAAAGTGAACATTTCCCGAAAAAAAATCCGCAGGAGTTCTAATTTATTAAAAGAAAAAGTATTTTTTAATTAAATACCAAATAAAAAGAGTACATCTAAAAGTTGTTTTCAACTTTAACAAAAATTACAAACAACTTGAATGTTAGTTTTCTAGATTTTGACAGGGGCCGCGGAATTATATAATGCGAAAATTACAATATACCCTGCCACACTCGCAACACGTGTTGTCGACTGTTTTAAGAATTTTTAACTAAAAAAAAACTGCAGTAGTTATATTGTATAGCAGTACTCTGAAAAACTTGAAACGCCTAACCTATAAAAAATTAAAAACTTTTTCACTTGTCATCACTATTGTATTATCTTTGAAAGTGATTATCTTAGTTCTTTAATTTTGCAGTAAATGTGGATGGAAAACAACGAGTAAAAATAGACGCGACTAATGACACACTGCGTGCGTGTGTTTAGTGGCGGAAATGTTTGTTTTGAACTTTCATCGCCAATCTAGGATAACACGCAGTTTCCGTTTGCTGTTTAGTGATGAGCGAAATTGATTTTCAAACGGAAAAGATGTGTTTATAAATTATTAATCAACTAGATTTCTTTCTATCTCACGTGGTGCCCAACAAGTTCAAGAGGAAAAAATAAATATAAAAAATACTATAAATTTTACCGCCGGTATGGTACCTATTAACATTTAATATATATTGGTGGTATATTTATATAAACTCATTAATCGACAACAACGGCCACTATTTGTCTAATGCATCGTTTTATCGAGGCTAACGACCGCATAATCTACCGTGGCTTTATATATAATAAGACTCGTCAGACGCAGGCACAAAGGGAGGACCCGTATTCACCGCGGAGACGGATGACGCGCCAGAGCGTACGGTTTTTCTGAATCAATTTAACTTTGGAGTTTTCCATCTGGCCATCTCATATTCTCATTATCATATTCAGTTCAGATACGTTGTTTGATTATTGATATAATAGCTCTGCCCGGCTCTGGAGTACTCTAATCAAGAACCTGGTCAAATGTACAAACCACAGCTATACTGGCTATAGATACTAGTATCTACAGCCGTGGTAGAAACGTACATAGATTATGTATGACGAACAAAGAAAAAGATGGACAGCGTTCAGATAACTATTGAATTATGAAATATGCTAATATCACCACGCAAAACGATATTCGTATCCTATTCGCTGTTAAATATGTGTATGAAATTTAAAACTATGATTAATCGTTGCATTGAAAACTGGTGAAATTTCCACGCATAACTCAAATAATGCATTAATAATATTGTATACGAGGTAAAGAATAAAATATTCTTAAAATAAAATACAGGAAAATCCGAGAGAATCGACAATGTAACAAATGTTAACAATATTTCGTAAAGCATAATATTATTGCTATGACAACAGTTTTAGAAATATGCTTTTATCATTATGCAATATATTATCTACTTATAAAATCGTTTGTATGCGTAGGTAGGTGATTATATTTATATTAAGTTGTGTACGCCACGCTATTTAAATATAATAACTATATTATATTGTTGTTTACCGTGCAGTAAGTTTCACCTTGATGTCAACGGCCGTTTCGCTTGCCTACAAGTGTTTTACAACTCCGTATGCAAGTTAATGCATACCAATATTATGAGTGAATCGCCTGTAAAAAGATAATACCTGCGTTCAAACAAAAAGCATTTACCATTTAAGCCAGTGTTACGTTTTCGTTGTTCACGTATCGTATATACGATTTTAACGACTTACACCAGAATACCGATAATATGATATTATGGATAATATGTGCATGATAATATACATATTATATTGTATAGCAGCGTAACACAGCCGAATACATTTCAGATATGGATCGCGTGCGATTATCGTTTAGCGGTGTACTAAAGGGAGGTAAAACCTTTTTATTAATTTGTTGGAATAATTTACCATACAAAGCTATAATATGGTTAGAATGCGGAATTATTAATATAATAATGGTTTTACTTGTTGTGTCCCGTACAAGAATTAGTGAAATTAAACGCCATCATGTTTGAAAATCAGATCGTAATGATTGAAATGTACTACATTCGGATGTATATGCGAATTGCGAGTATATAATATACTTATATTTCCACAACCATATTTCAGAACGCACGAAAGGAATACATAATTGGATTTCATACAATTGGTTTTTGATTATTGGTAACGCTCGGATATAAAGAGATTTGTTTGTTTTCATTAAATATTTAATCGACATAACATAATATTATACATAATAGTTTCTGTGTAACAATTATTATTGCAATGAGTAGATTATACCGTAATGCGTATGGACATTATAAAATATTGAAATGGGTATCACATAATCCGTTGTATGTACACGTTTTGACATTTGATAAAGAATAATTATTTTAGGGTTATTAATTGAATGAGTTGACAAGTAATGTCAAATTAAGTTTTCCATTTCATAAGATTGTAAATTATAATATTGTTTAGCTTTAATTTGTATTCAATCCGATTTCTAAATGTTTGAAGAACAATGTACGCCTTATATGTCATTTTCTTGTATATAAAAGTAAAAAATAATATTTTCTCGATCACTATACGAAACGTATATTACATACATTTTTAAATCCATTAACTCTCATTGAATTTTTTATCAAAAGAAATAAAAAACAGCCATAGACCAAGATTAACTATTAGTTACAAATTTTTAATAAAAAATTTGGGAAAATTAATAAAAAAAAATTGACTTTTTGATAGTATTAACTTATCCAGTTTTCAATCTAAAAAGTTACTGCTTGAAACTTTTGCCGTTTAGACTCAACGAAAGTTTGATCACGTGAAAAAACACTATTATAAAATTAACGCACATTTACTGTTTTCCTCGGAATCTAAAACACTTGTTAAATGGGATTTTTTAGTCATTGCAATTATTTTTTCTACAGATTAAATAATACTAATTAAAATAATAAAATATGGTATTAAATTTCTAATGTTCATATACATATTTACATATACTATAATATATTATATTCATTATAAATTTATGTAAATACAATATTTCTCTTTGTATTTTATTGTTGGATAAGATAAAAATAATGAACATTTTAAATCTATAATTTAATCAAAATATTTGAAATAACTAAAAATGTCAATTTATCTGAGAGCTATTTAAACCAATAAGAAGTTATTATATATAATAATATTTCTAGATGAAATATTAATAGATTTTATCCATTTATGGAAAACATTAAAACATATTATGTTGTATAATATACCGCTATTAAATAATGTTATTTATGTATAAACATAATTCAATTATATTTAATATATATATATTATTATCTCTCTTTTATTAAAATTACTTTTAAATTAAAACTCGAGATGATTATACTATTCCATGAGATTAAACATCTTTACCCAAGCTTCTTATAATTAATTAGATTTTTATTTTATTTTTTTAAGCCTTGACTGAGGTTAAAATACTAACGAATACATTTTTAGTTTTGATATAATAATTTACAGCAAAGATAACGAATTGTAGATAATAATTTATTTACTCCCAAAATGTTATTATACAATCAAATACCATCCAATTTTTTCCCCCTATTTTTATGTTGAAGTATCCGTTTGAGACTATATACCTGCACTCAAATATTTATTACATTCATAATTAGTTTTGAGAAATATCATAATGTGATTTTATACAATTAAAAACAGATTGAATCATCTCAAGAAGTAACTGTTATAATATTTAAGTAAATAAATGTATTAAGTCATAAGTTGGATTGTGTTTTTCTTACTGCATTAGTATTATAGGTCATAAATAAATAAAAATAATACCAAAAGTAACTTGATTATATTATATTTTTAATGAGTTCTATTTCCTTGGTTTCGTATTTTATGTATTGTCCTCCTTTAGTCGTTGCAACAGTCCGAAATTCTAAATCAAACAATGTACCTTTAATTTCAATGATATTCTTATTATTTTTATTTTTTACATTGTATTTCATTGGTTAGACTTGTTGTGCACACACAGTTAAACTTCATTGCTTTGAACAATTCTGGCTTTTTCACTTTCGTTGTTTGCAGCTTCATTCGAAAATCGTGTACGTCAGACAGTTCCTAAGAAGTCCATTTTTCTCTTTTTCTCTACGCGAACAACACAATATTCGTTTGCCTTCTGATCATCATCGAAATCGTAGAACCTAGTGTAGTTGTAGTGCACTAGTGTAGTAATAATGCAAAAATACTGTCAATGTATATATATAATAATAATAAAAAAAATTTTTTTATGTGTTTCCCGTACCCTAATTGAGAGATATCAAAGTTTCTAGTATTTTGATGTATTTATAATGTAAGTATTATAAATGTAAACAAACATTTCATTTTATCTTTTTTTTTAATTTTTTTTTTTTTCATAACATGTTTAAAACTTTTAAAACACACGAAAATATCACCACAAACGTGAAATTACTGCAACATTATAACTGAACATCTAGAACATAGTAACTGCGCACGCGGTCCTGCAGGTAGCCGCGGTATGTATATAGCTGTTTCTTGTTAAGTTTGATTCGCTCCCACAGCGACAAAATAAATATAAATAATAAAAATAAGAAAACCCTGGAGGAGTGAATAGTGAAGGGGGTATAGAGAAAAATAGCGAAAATATTAATTTGCACAGTGATGTTGGTACAAGAAATTCGTCTCGAACATTGATCGCGCACCGAAAAAATTGACATTAAGAGTTATTTAACACACATGTGTATTGTATAATATTATGTAGGTATATGCGTTGTTACTTGTAAAATATATACGGTAGTAGTCAGTTACGTGCTTTTAACATTTTCTTGAGGAGAGTCTTGAAAAATTTTGTATGTATTTCTAACGCATAATTTGTACCAAAAATTTCAAATATATAACGTCTATAAGCGTCTGGGGAGGGGGCTTGGAACTTGGAAGTTCAGACTCAATGGATCCTCTCCGTTAATCTATCACTGGCAGTATAAAATTACGTACACAATGGACAATTGTAGCACATGGTACGCACAATGTCATCTGTGACAGTCAAGCGCAATCACAAGTATATATTATAATAATATAATCGTAGAGGTATTCTGTGTGATAATCACTGCGGACTTCACAGCCGGCACTACGGTATCCTGGCAGGAGATGACGTCTAAAAATCATCGTATACGTGAACGTATGCCGTTTACGCGCATTAACTTTGATCCTGCAACCAGGGATTATTGGCTTTGCACATCATTTCGAATTTCGATGTATTCGCAAAGTTTGAAATCTGCAGGCAAGCGGATGTAGATATACCACGCCTATGTTTTAATATTATGCGCAATGTTTGACGCGAATTAAAAAAGTAAAAAACATCTAGCACAACAGCTGTCGTTTATATGGCATTTATGCGATGAAGGTTTTTCCTCGTACGTTAGTGAGACGTAAAATCCGTTTAACTCATAAAATATAATGTGTATATCATTGAAGACTTCCGTTCTGCAATGCTTTGAAGTGAAAACAATATTGTTCCACGACAATTACACGTCATCTCAAACGATACAAAGTATAATAAAATTAAAAAATATTGTTCATGTTAAATGTTTGTGTGGCATAATACTATTACTATAGTCTAATTAAAAGCTATATCTTACCGTTACACAATATTATAACAGTTTATTTTTACATGTGAATTTTTTAAAATTTAAAATCTGAGAGATTTAAGTGCTAGAAACTCTTAACAACTTAACTTCTATGATTTATTATTAGCTTTATAAAACGTGAGTCATGTTTATTTAATTTTCTTATATATCCGATAAACAATTCGATAAGGATAATATAATAATAATAATACCTAATAAATGGATAATATTATAATATTATACCTATGCGTATACTAAAATTATACTTTTACCTATAAATATCATACCATATATAATATAGTAATGGTTAAATATTACCAACTATAAGGTGGTAAACAATTGATTGGTTAAAATTGTAAAAACGAATAAAACAAAGAGCGGAGGGTATACTTGGATATCCAAAATCACATAGTTTTGATTTATATTATCTACTAATCTAATAATAATAATTATTACTAACACCAGCTGAGAAAACAGTTTGAAACAGTTCCCAGTATTATTGCGGACAATAATGTAAAATGAACGATTTTTTCGAAATTAGCTCGCGTTTATCTATGTATTTGTGTGTAGATTACAGAAATTATAATTAAAATAAAGGCGTCGATAGTAATTTTGATAATTTCGTTTAAGGAAATCTATGGTATTCGTACATTAAATACGACAATATTTTCTTTTATAGTATTGAGCTTGTGTTTTTTTTTCGGAGTGATAAGAAAAAAAAACAATTTATCGTTACGCTGAAAAACAAACCATTTCAAACACTGCGATTAGTGTTAGCCTAAGCATTTTATTGATTATATAGTTGTGTTTTCTTTTTATTTCAAATCTTCGTCTGACGTTCAATTTTATCATTTCTTGTTCAATCACGTTTACGATTGTTCTTCAACTAACGTGTGTATTTTTTTTCAACTCTAAGCACAGGCAATTCATATGTATATAGGTATATATTATGCTAAATACGTGCTAGCTGTGAGTGTACATTGTATACAACACGTACATGAGTAAGCGTGTTGGGGTTTATGAGTACAATTTTGCACGTATGACCGTTCTATTACGTCATCATCTTTTCAGTGTACACATTTAATATATTTATATGCATACAATAATAATATAAAGATAATATTATTATTAGTAGTAGTAGTAGTATATTGTATACAGCCATATTATTGCAGGTGTTCTCAGAAGGTTTCGAAAAGAATACTGAATAAACGAGAGAATTTTCGTTTTCTCCATAGAAATACATTTATAATAGCATACATGCATTTATGCAATTTTATTTTTTATTTAATCGATGTTTATTTGCATTCGGTTGTTATATCCTGTATAATTTTTTTTTTCTCAGCATGCACAATTTCTTCGCTAAAAATATAAACGCATAGAAAATGTCATCGGCCGATTTTATCGTTATATTTTATTGCAAATGAGAAGGCGCATTAAAGTGGTTACACCGCGCAGTATACCGCATATTATACTGTTTGATATATATTGTATAATATAGTCTTGTGGGCTCTTGGAAACAAAACATAAACCCAAATGGTTTTTTCCGATTTTCAAAACGGAAATGTTGCATAACCGTGTCTGTGCATTTAATATTATACAGCAGCTATTTCATATATACATAAACAACATATTATTGTTATGAACCGATTTGCGACTAACCTGCGCCAAAATAAAAGATAAACTATAGTAACTTTAAACCGTTGTATTCAATTAGTATATTGTATATAGGTATTGGTGTTTGTGAATTAATCGTTAAAAATATTTGATTTTCCTCTTAATGAGGACGTGTTATAGATAACATAAAGCTGTTAATTAGACTATTAATGTTTTCATATTGTTTTGTCAATAGTGTAAGCAATTTATGAAATATGCTAATTAAATACGTATTAGAAATAACTTAATCTCGTTTTAGTATTATATAATTGATAATTATTAGTTGCTGACAATTATTTTTGAAATTATTGGTTTATCAACATATTTTTGTGTAAATAAATCTTAGCATAATAATATTCTAAAATGTATAGTTTATTAAAAAAATAAAAACAATATTTGAATCATTTAATTTCAATAATTAAATGCGAACACGAAAAAATACGATGTAGAAATGTACAAGTAAACCTATACTGTTGATTAATTGTGTAAAAATGATAAAGGTATGAATTGTATACGAAAAATTAATTATTTGCATTTGAATACCATTTTCGTGATATTGTGCGTTTTGTCCTTCATAAATGAAATCAAAAATTAAATAATTTATTTCGTAAACACTTCGAAACATCACGTACATCATGTTCATATCTAATAGCTTATTATATTATAGAGTATTATTCGTACATTTGTATGCGCAGTGTGTCGGAGTTTTTTAATAGTCACTGATCATAGTCAACGTGTACATATAATAATATTATGCGCTCATTGATATTTACAATGTCATATATTACAATTAAATCCATTATGAAACGAATGCAACACGCGCGTATAGTTTTAAAATCGCAAAACAATTATTTCAGCGCGAATCTATAGGTTCAACACAAATCCGTTGCGATGCAGCGCGTATATATAATATATAATAATATTATAATAATATATACGTTGTATTTAATATTATGTTATTGTGCAGCTCCGAGTTGATGAATGCATCTCATTTAGATGCGGGCAAAACAAAACGAAATAGTCAAGTTACTTATGTCTCCGATGTGGCGTGTAATTTCATTCATGAATCATACGAGAAACCAACAAAATCCATTATACGTATACAATTACGACAAAGCGGAGAAAGAAAAAAGTAGGTAGTGTAACAGAAGTTTCGTTGAATCCAAACAAATAACCGTGAAAAACTTGTCTTGGGAAACCGCACCACGTCGTCGTGAACCACAACTATATTACAACACACACACACACACACACACACGCACTAACACACACACATGTATACACAATATGTACACACGCACTATATCAGGCATCCGCCGTTTGACATTATGCATAAAACAGTAGTGTATAATATTCTCGCACCGGACATCTATCCGAAATTATTTCGAACGAATATACCCAAGGCGGTTGTTATATCCGCCGCCGCCGTGCGCTGCACAAATATGAAAACATGTACGATAGTATGATATATACGTGTATATACTCGTACAATAAATGGACGGCTATAATAACGGACGTTGGAGTGATGTGCGCCGCAGACGAATCTCGTTCTAAATCCAAAAAAAATAACGAATAGCAACAGTATATAATATACATATATAAAAGTGTACGTAGGTTTATCGAATAACTATTTATTCAATGTTTTATAGGAAAATGTGTACATTTCTCATGAAATATGAATGGAGAACGATAAACGCAACGCGCAATCCATACCCGTGATATCAGACATAAAACACTGCATGTGTAATATAAATATTTTACGACTGCGTAAAATATTGATAATGTCTAAAGAGTTACGCATAATAATCAGTTTTAATTAGTATGCGGAATTTCAACGACGTTCGACCGAAACCAACAAAAACTTTAGGTATTACTGAGATCGAGATTTGAAATAAATAAACTTGTTTACGAAATAATTAAATAATTTTACACACGATTATACATAAGTAACATATGTTATACATATAATTTGAAGATTTAAGAAGGTAACTGGAAAAAAATATTCATCAGGCCAGGCAAAAAGTGAGACGGGCTATATGCGGATTCCGTGGAGTGTCTAAAAACTTAGTTTCAAACGTTGGATGTTCGAGACAAAATATAACAAACATGTGAAAAACAATTATTTGAATATTTCAATTTTTCTTTTATCTTCGAAACCATTCCAAATTATTCACACAATAAAGGAGCTCTGATTTGACACATATTTTATAGACATAACGTTATACATTGTAAGGTAAATACGAATAATTTAAAAGGTTTCCGGTAGGTACTTAGGTGTATATATATTATGTAATTTATGATGGTTATTACAGGGTCACACTGAAACTCGTTATCACAAGAACATAATTTAACTTTTTATTAAACTTTTACACCTCAGCACAGTGCAGCAGTTAAAAGACATTAATACTGTTAATATTATTTATTATAAAAGCAACTTGTACCTAAACAATATGACGGCGGTCGAGATATATTTTTAAGCATATTTTAATAACCATATTTTAATAAGCATATATTTTGATCGAATAATTGCGTAGGTACGTTACAACATTTTATACTGCGCTTGAGTTCGATAGAATTTTTAATGTTTAAATCTACAAAAATATACATATAAACAATAGATATATTTAAAAGGCTATTTATAGATGTGATACACAAACATATTATTGTTCAGGCAATACATTTTAATATACATTCCGTCGTTAGATCGTATGTATACATATTATCCGTTTGCTTAATATTGTTGTCTGTATTTTCAAGTTTAATGCGCGGTAGTTCTATAAGACAAACATTGAAATTATTGAATAGTGTGCGAACGGTGGCGCAACAAAAATGTTTTCTTAACTTGCCATTAAATGGATTATTTTTCATTCCCATTGATGGTTATGTATACCTATTATTAATTTGTCATTTTCCCGATCCGTGCACGATCGTCCGGCGGAACCATGCTGCAGCATAGTGTAGTTTTTGTTTTTATCTTTAATTTCGGAAGTCAGTACTTCAGGACGTGCGGACAAAAAAATTGCATTTCCAACCTGTCAAAATAGCCAGCAAACGAAATACTATGGCCCGCGACGGTAATTAGACTCATAAATTCTCAGGATACTTAAGACGCCCCCGGGAAAACGTCGAAACGGCTACCTCTTATTTATTCTAGAACGCAGTCGCGTTGTTCTATATATATATACATACGTTTGTTTTGGTTATTTTGATCGCATCTCTAAGGGTTTTTCGAAAATTAAGGATACTACTTCTGAGTCAACGACAAGAATGTTAAACCAATGAAATATACGTTTACATGTGTAAACCGTCTGTAGTACGCGCGTAATATTTATAACTGTATAAGATGTTATTAAAATCTATATATGTGTTCGCAATGCGTGGTCTTTATCCCTGTAAACGGGTCGCACCGGATACTCACTCATGCGTTGTGTTTTAGATTATTTTGTTTCACGGATATTCATAAACGTAGTGTATGGACATGTATAGAATTAAATTATTTTCTTTTATTATTGTTCTCTATGACATGCTTTATAGATGCACTGCCGTCCAATAATATACAATGTAATGAGTTAGGTAGGTATTATAGTTGTGATAGGACAACAATACTATTTTGTTTTTAAATTAAAACGCACACTTTGTACAAGTTGTAAATAAGTATGCGACATTGTATGTACGAATATATTGTATCGCGAAATGTATAGCACATCTAACGTATTAGTTATTACATATCATATATTGCGGTACTGCTTCAGAACAATAGGACTACGCCCGCAAGCTTGGATCAAAACATCAACTATCTATGCACGAAGTTACGCAGAGAATATTAATCATTCGATCAGTCACACAAAAATGAGTTATTATATCACATGCGTCTCTGTGACTCGGTATAATATATACATACTCCGTAACTATATATATATACTATATCATGTTGAAAATACGCAGGCAGTGGCCAAAAAGATGTATGAAAGCAATATTAAACTTCGAAGGAAAGCCAACATCTGTAAACACACATTTGTGTGGTGTGTATCGAAGGGTAGTCGTTTGATTATATTTATTTTTTATTTTTTCACTATTTATTTTTAAGTGTTTACAAAATGTATAGTAACCACAAAACGTCGATAAATTGGATTTGAACTTGGACGCAGAACGCAGTCGTTCTAGTATATGTCTACAGAATGGACTTGGCTCCAGGGAATTTGGAATTAAGTCAACTCTGAAATTTATGCGTACCCGATACATTTGTGTAAATAAAATTTGTGGATAACACAATTTTTATAAAGTCAATAAGTGTAGGTACTTCTCGCATAAAGAAATTATTTTGTTAATAAACAAAATTGTTACACCGATATTTCGCAATGCTATTAAAATTTAGGTAATATAAACAATAAAAGTATTTAAAACTACATGCTATAGATAATGAACATTTTGAGCGGACTTAAAACAATTAGATATGCCAATGGCAATAATGCTTAGTTTTATGACTTTTTCTGCAGTAATATCGTATCGATTTTTTATTTTAGAGATCACAAAGTTGATATCTGTTTGCAATGTTTGCATTACATAAAACAGTCTTATTTCTTATTAATTCGTTTTTATCGTTAATATTATTAAAATCTTAATGCATAATTTAATATGCGTCATAAACCATTATTCTGTATAATAATATACATGTTGATGTATATACATTATATTATATAAGGTCAATAAAATGTATAATATGTGTTACAATATAATGTGTTGGAAATAGATTTTTATGCAATATTTAACGATTTCGTAAAAAAAAAAAAAAAACAATTTCGATGACCTTGTATGCACATAATAGTTAAAATCTATGTTTCATAAAAATAATGACAGTATACTGAAATATAATAATTATGTTCGTTTTTATTCTCTGATAAATCAATTATATATGTTTTTTTTACTTTTTTTTTTTTTTACGAAATCGTTTTGAAAGTATATAATGATACTGAATATTAATGTAGGAAACAAGTAACCTATAGTTAGTGGCATGGTGTGGCGGAACGGTTTGCCTCACTCTGTCACTCTCAGTATACTGCGGACTACGGTTATTCACCGCCAGCACTGCTAGAAGTCGGATGAGTGACCACACGACTTTAGCCATGTTGTTTGGATCTACATACATGACCAAGTGTTTAACCCTTACAGTTACTCTTATTCAAATAAAAAACCTACAAAAAATCCCCCGTGGAGATGACCACAGTGGCCGAGCCCTTCTTAAAAATAAATCAGTAAGAACAAAGTACATTTATTTGAACCATTAAAACTTAAAACATATAATATACCAACGACTATTTTAAATTTAAATTTAAATCAATACGAGTATTCTATATTTGACAGACGACGGTATTTAATTTATTATTCAATACGTTTTGTACTGATGTATTATATTCTAGAACGACTTTATAATATATATGTATTTTACAACCTTCGAATATCATATTTAATTTGACACATATACATATATCGATGTCGTGAGGGCATATAGTAGTTGAAAAACAATGGTTCAAAATAAAACCGTGTGCCTTATAGACATGTTTATAACATTATAAACAAACGGATTATCAAATATTAAGACGATACATTGTTGAAAACGTGAAATAATATGGTATGTTTCTTTTTGCATGTAGGTAGCTTATATTTTTTTTATAATTATTACCTCCTTGGGACCTACAAGTTACGCCCACCCCATATCATTAATTAATTGACGGCCAGATTAATTAATCGTCATAAAGGAAAAAATCTCGCATTTTCGATACCGACAAGGCGACAAGTATCTATACATTTATTTCCACGTTGGTACGTCATCATTGTGTGTCATCATTTACCTACACATATTTATGTGACACGCGATCAGGATAGAAACAACAGCTATATGTATTCGTAAAATATACAGAGTTTTATCATTTTTTTGTTGCGTTTTTTCGCGTTTTATTGACACCGAGTCTTTAACATAACACATGGCGGCACATCGGCGCGCACTTTTTTTCCTTTTTAGTGTTTTGCAGTGATTTCTTGGCATGTGTTTTAGCCAGGCAATATTTTTCGAAAGCTCGTTTGAGTGTGGTCTGAAATTCGGAACAGCGTGCGTGGCGCCTGCAACAAAGTGGAAGACGTGTTCGGCCAAACCTTTATTTTGAGTACAAGTCTATACTGTTTTCGTATGTAAAAACATACATCAGTATTTATAGTTTTGTCAGAGACAAAAATCAAAAACTTATCGGTGATTTAGGGGGAGGACTACATACATTTTTTACACCGTATAATAATGGATACGCACACTCTTCGTTTCGGACGGTAGTCGGTGAGACGAGAAAAGAGAGAGCCCTATACATAATACTACAGAATAAAATATATTCTACATAATGCGTTTATATAATATGTAATAATTATTATAATAATATAGACTATAGTTTACTAAAAAGTATTTAGTTTATGTATACACACAACACAAAACACATTATAATGTACCGTACAGTGTGTTTTCGATGTTTCAAACAAAACACGACATTTCATGTGACACTTATTTTTATTTTATATACACTCCGCACTTGTTTTGTAAACCGTCTAAACTCATGTTATAAACACTATTCAATACCACGAATTGAATACAAGATAATTATTTATTACATAATACTTCATTATTCATTTTTTTTTCAGTTTCACGCAGCTGTGTATCGACAACACAAATCATATATTTCTATAAAGACCCGCGCGAGCAGTGGTGTATTTTAAATTGTTTTTTTTTTTTGGGGGGGGAGGGGAATCTATAGCTTATGCGTAACAGTTAAAAATTACAATAGTTTATTAGTTATTACTTATAATATAACAATTACCTAGAAATAGTTTAAAGAAGGCGCAATTTAATATACATAGGTGTAAATGGAGTAATATTATATTATATCATTTGT
The DNA here is from genome assembly GCA_025469195.1 of Chaitophorus viminalis. Classification (NCBI taxonomy): domain Eukaryota; kingdom Metazoa; phylum Arthropoda; class Insecta; order Hemiptera; family Aphididae; genus Chaitophorus; species Chaitophorus viminalis. Next base: position 127,750 of record JAIPRK010000166.1, read on the forward strand.
CGCACAGAATAATAAAATATTATTTTTTTTTATTTTATAAGTTCTTTTACTGCATAATAATTGTATGAATTCTTATCTCTGAAGGGGGATCCAATACCTCCGGACCCCACACACAAACACCCATAAATACACCACTACATGCGAGCAATGGTGAAGAGTCTCTACGGACGTGGTATTGCAGTTTAGGTGTACTATTATTATTATATTTGTTATCATATTAATTGTTTTGTAGAACGGTTATGCAAATAATAATTATAGTTCATATAATAATGGTTGATAAACAAGTATAATCATTCATAACAAATTCTATGATCTTTCATCTTCGGATTTATTACACACATTCCCTTTATTTTATCATTTTTATTGCACAATTATTTATAATTTATGATAGAATAGACTATTTAATATTACTATAATTGAATAATATTTACTGCAGTGATGATTATTCGATTCATTCAATTTTTTTACTCAGAAATCGTTCAAATCAATATTCTTTCAAAATTAAATGATCAAAACACTCGGAAGTCGGAGTACTTAATTTATGCACTTGATTTTATTATAACGGTTTAACGAATAATAAAATATAATAGACACTCGTATAATATATTATTACGTCCAGATTACAATAGTTATAAATTATAAGCAATACGATAGTAAAAACGTCTACAACGAAAGTCGCATCATCGCTCGCCGACATAATCCATTCATTATTATTATTCAGCTTACGCCACACACTACACAGTATTATCATAATAAAATTACGTTTCGATTACATTCGGAATCGTTCGTTATTAGTATTTTTGTTCTAGGACAATAAAAAAATAAAAGGTCGTTGTGTATCAGTTTGCGGTCGTCTGAGCCGACTCGAACCGTTGATCGAGAACGCGTCATAAAGGAAACGCATTTAGCAGATGGTACCGATTGATGGGGTGACAAAACACGTATATATATATATAAACGACACGTTTTGTCATTATAAAATGTATCTTTTTATTGGGAGAATTCGATTTTATTCTACGGTCGGTTTCAGAAAAATGGCGGTTACGTGCGCGTTACCGGAAATGAAGTTCCCGTATCTGAATCACGAGGTAATCGTCCAACAATGATAGTACGACTCTGCTGCAGCAGTAGTGCGGTGTTGTATACGAACGTGTAGTAAATAGTTGCGCGTAGGTGTACGTTTTCTGCAACAGTAATACTATTAAATTATTCAGTACGACATTAACGCGCAATTGTTGTGCGGCGCTCGTTGTCGCGACCGAAATTCAACATTTATTTCCGTCGTGCACAGTTTCCATCATTCCGTCGCCTAGTCGAGATACGTCGTCTCGTCGTCGTCGCCGTGCGCGGAAATGACTCTGGGAAGAGACCGCGTTTATACATGATGTAATAAATAATAATATGTGCTTGCGCGGGCGAATATTATTTAAATATATCGAGTCGACTAACGTCACGTAAAGGTGATTTCTTTGAACTAACGAAGCCGCGGGAGTGCGGCAGCGTGACGTTGGAGCAACAGACTTAGATACATATTATTATAGTATACGATTTAGTATAGTAATACATTTTCACCTTTACCCGCTTTACCGCGCCAAAGTAATAATAAAAAATTTTAGCTAGCGGAATCATCAACTTTGATGTACTGTATACGGTCTACCGACGTAGTCGCTTTATACTCGTGTAATCATATGCTAAATTCATTATTTTTCCCTGTTATTTAAAGAGGCTTATTTTTTCGAGTCAGTTTTGTGTGATGTTATTGTGCTAAATCCATATGGAGATTTTGTTTCAAAGGTTACAATAAATTATATATTTTTTATCATGCACACTTGTGTAAATATAATTTGTATATAATATAAGTATATTCTTATCACATCATATTCATTATACGAAACAATTAAAATGTGGTATTGCCAACACGTTGTACATTTATACATAAATTTTAATAATATTTATAATAAATATTTATATTTTTATTTTATTGTTCTATTTTTATTTTTACGCTTTTTATATTTTAGAACATTCTTACCTACATACGATAAGGTATATTGATTGAAAAATATTTATATTGTGCGACGGTTAACCGATTTCATTACTCCCTACATTTATGGTCCACTGGTGTATATAGCAACTAACCAGACTTTGTCTATTTCAAATTTTGATTAAAAATATAAAATATTACAGATTTTATGAAATAATTTTTTTCTATTACATTGTTTCAAAAAATTTTTTTTTTATTCTGGGAATCAAACGATTGATTAAAAATGCTATGGCTATTTCACTTCTATTCATTAAACAAATAAAAAGGTATTTGTTTAATGTTATATTGAAGTTAAAGAAATTTTATAATCATATATATATATACGTCCTACTTATAAATACAATATATATTATACATATAATTAAAAACTATTAAGCCAAATTTATATCGTAAAAGGACCAAATTAGCTTATTGCAGAATTATTATAATTCTGGAATAATACAAGTACACACGTTTGGTGTTTATGTGCGGAGTTGCTGAAATTTGTGAGCACACAGCAGAGCTTTTGAAAGTCGTGTATGGAAATTATAGTAATTGGTGTGAGTTCTTTCCAACGGCATTGTAATTTTAAAATAAGTTTTGTTTTGTTTTCTCGCCTACTCAGCTTGGTTGAAATGTTTACCTACGGTATTCAGTCGATAAATTGCATAAAATTAATTTTGTATTCACACTGCTGCAGAGGCAGAGCTAAAATAAATTTTACAGCACGAAAAAATGACAGTAGAGAGTTTGCTTAAAGCAATTTTAGTGAATAACCTTTTGGATACATGTAATCTTTGTTTAGTTGAGCTCGTAAAATATTTTATAATACTAAAACCTCTGCGAACAAAAAATTGCAAAATAGTTGTTATGATAATATTACCCACAAAATGTTAACAAGTTATTAAATATTGTAGTTTAATTTAATTTTAATTTTATCTCTTATATACTAGTCTTACTACGTAATTTATAATTTATATTTAAATTTCGGCTACATATATTTTTATTTTACCGGTTATTTAAGTAAAGTGCTGCAGCACTTTGTTCTTTGGATAATCAACATTTTCATTTATTAATTTAATCAAACGAGAACGAATACGATCGTTCGGGCTATTATCACAAAATATTGTAAAAAATCTATTATTTGTTCACGACCGTGGGTGTACTTTACATTTTCTAAATATATATTTTATCCTTTTTTTAAAAAAAAAAAAAAACTATGGTATTATCTAGGTATAACAAGCTCCGAAACAAATTGCAGAGCTGGTTAATTATTACAACACACATAATATATTTTACAACTTGAACTATGTTATCGTATAACCTACACACACGCGCGGCACTGGCATTTACGTCGTGATATGTGTAGAATATAAAGTGTATGTTATTAATATTAATAATTTAAGCAGTTATAGAAATTTGAGTATAGTACAGAGTTAAACTTTTATTTATATTACGCTAAGTATAATTTTGTGTTTTATGCTGTTCAAGAAGTTTAATTTCATTAAATATCTTGTTATTACCGTAATGGGTTATAACTTATAACTGCATACACTTCATACATACGGATAATATTTTAGGTAATTTATGGATTCTAGTTGGTCATTTAGAACTTGGACAGGTGTGTTATTGTTTAAAAGTTTACAGAGTGTAAATTAGTATTAAAAAATAATAAACAGTAACTAAACTGAGTTATTTTACATTACGTAAAAAAATTTAAATCCCATGAAAGAAAACTTAAGTAATTACTTTTTATTAAAACATTGTTAATTAAAAAAAATTTGAAATTATTGTAGAAGTCGTATTGTAAAAATTCTAGCCATTTTCAGATAAAAATAAAAAGAAAAAGAAATATAAAAAGAAAAGCAATAAATAATATTATAATAACAGCACAACATTTGTATATGGTTGTATGTTGTATCATATTATCTATCGCAGTTGGCTTTAATTATTTCATGTTTGTAAATCGAAATAAACCTCAGAATACATAAATAAAATTATAAGACCTATATAGGTAATATTATGTATTATAACCTTTTAAAATAGATTTTTTAGAAATAATAATAGGGTGTCAGGGTATTGGAAGTATTTTATTTGTTGTAAATGCACCATACACATAATCTCAGAAACACCCAGATTATAAATTTATATGTTCATAGAGGATGTTATGATTCATGACATTATTAATACTATATACTGAACGAGGTTTGTTGCGTATTATATAGTTAGTCAGATTGTATATTTTAAATTAATTTAGATATTATTTGTTCAGCGGTATTGACTTTTATCTCTGAAGTACATTGAACATTATTATAATATGCGTTTTAGAGAACTTCTACACAAATCTATATCATATATACACACGCATACGTTTAGTGGACATTGTTTATAGTACTTATATGTTGTTTAGCTAATTTGTATTATAGCACAGACAAAACCAATTAGTATATTATATATGCACTGCACATATGTGGCCGTTTTCACGAGTACTCGGATGGATATTATTATATTTTGGTTCCTTCGGGACCCGTGTAAGATCACGCATACGTACTGCAGTGTTATCTACTAATGTATAACCACTGGTTTAATTTTCCTGACAATTAAGCTTGTTCAGCAATATTGTAATACCCATGTATTACGTTTATATACATAATTTATCAGTATAATTACCTATATGATTATAAAACAACGTTTTATTTTTAATTGCTACTTACGATGATAAGTAAATTAACATTTTATTAAAAGAATTATAAAATTATTTTTGTTTTCAGTACTCCAGAACTAATTATACTATTAAACCATCATCGTTCGTTTGTAGCATTCATCAGAGGAAGAAAACCTTTATAGTTTATGGCATAAAAGTGAACGCAAACAGACAACAAAATATTATGTAGATAGGTAATAATAAACGTAAACAAAACGAAAACATAACTTTTTACATAAGATAGTTAATGGCACATAACGTTATTGGATAACATGATTTTAAATTTATTGTATATTTTTTACAGTGATATAATATAATGGATTTCACGCGAAAAGTAGTACTGGAATTAAGCTGTTTTTGACAATTCCTGTTTATAAATAATACGGGTAACGCTCCCTTAGCGAATAAATATTAATGTTGTTAGCTACCTATGTACACTATCCACACGGCCACTAACCAATCAAAACATTCACAAGGGAATTTACTCTAGAAAACTTATACATTTAAGTTATTTTTTAAAAACTTTTGTCTAAGTTGTAAAAGTCGTAGAAAGGTCACGCGAATCACAATAACAAATTCAGAACAATGATTTAAAACATAAACATTTTTTTTATCAATTTAATCCGTTTGTTAAATTAATTTTATCAAAATGCGATGAAAACTTGTACTGAAACATATTATTTATTTTTATGCATTTATTTCGTATTCGTTAGACCACGTAATTAATCATGATAACTTACTATACATTATGGATAAATAATATCGCTGTTGATAATATAACGTTGTTTATTTTTATTCTTAAGTATATCGTCGTATGATGCTTATCCACGTTCTTTTGAAACCACAGAAATTATGTACGGATTCTTTTCCATTATCAGAAACCTTTGACTTGGTCAATGACTATAGCGAACAAAGAAACAAATAATATAAAGCTTATTCGTTTACGGACATCGTTTCGTATTTGTATATATTGAATACTTAATACACTACTAGACCTGTAGTGGAAACCTATATGCGGGATTGGTTAATTGTATTTGTCAGTACTCAGTATGCAAGGTGGGGAGGTGGTGCGGTCTGGTTGAACTGCAGTGTTTATACGTTTACGGAGTTTGAGGTCTACAACGAGTATAAAAATAACAATAAACGTTTTAAATTCTTATTTCGACCAGCAAACACAGTGGAAATTCAATTCGTTATCGTACAGCGAATGCGCACGTCTGTGTGGCTGCAGTGTACAGACCAGAGCCAGAAAACCCGGACAATAAGTGCACGGATATTTTCCATAAAGCGGCAATTGGGGAGCAGCATGTTTTCAGAAAAAAAAAAAATGTAATAATGATAAAATAATATAAAGTGATGAATTTCGTATCAAATGGTAAAAATAATACAATATTATCAATAGTATAGTGTTTGTATTTCTAATATCATACATACATTTAAAGAATAATTAAAATGCATCACAGTTTTGTGGGCCACAAAGAGCTGTGTTATCAAATAATAATATTTATAGTAATTATAATATTATAAAAATAGGTTTGATTATTGTCGAAGATGATAGACACAATAGAGTGTCGACAATAGTTATGCACCATCGAAGTCGTATAAGTACTACATTCAGTTTTTCTCAATAATTTAGAAAACTGCTGAAAAATCGAAATAAAAAACCTTTAGACTTTATTTTAATTGTACGATTTAACACAAAAATAATATTTACCTTTGATAAAACCAGCAATCATTCCGATCGAAAACTGTGCTAGCAGACAGAAAAAATGCCTACCTGTTTCATATACAATATGTATTTGTATTTACATTTTATTACCTGGTTATTGCCATATTGAGCCACAAATGTATTACACAAAAATATCGGAATATATCAAACGTATTAATTAAAATATCAAAGCATCATTACATTGCAATTTTAACAATTTTATCTTGAATAAATATACATTGCATTAATACTATACTCGAGTAGTATAAAGGTACACAAAATCAGTCAACCATTAATTGTATATTATTTTATTGAAATCAATTATACTGTGTACTTTTTTTTTTAAAAAAGGTGGACCGATTTTCGGGTGCCTCGTGATAAGACCAAAAAAAAAAAAAAATTATAAAGTGATAAATATGGTACTGCACCGGGATGGTAATTTTGCTTAATGCGCACGCCTCCGTATATTAAGTAGGTACTATGCATATTCTGTGGCACACGTTGACTCTGTATATTATAATCGCAATACGAGTAAATAATATTGATAAATGTTGTTCGACCAACCGTGTCTAACTCTGACGTGCATTTTATGAGGGGGTGGATGAAGCGATTTAGGCCCGTTTCACCGAAATCTATTTTGCCGAATTTCTTTTCGCTGGAATCCTATTTTTGGGAATGATAAAATAATAAAATGTATGGGCATAAATATATTTATTTCTAATTTTTGTTGAATAATAAATAATAATAAAAATAACAATATAAAAATATATTATTAATAATAATTGTAACTAAATATTTATAAAACATAAAATTCAATATAAATTCATATTCAATTTTAAGAACTTTTACTGCAACAGTGTTACACGTCTAAATATTGTATGGTAAAGTTGATTGCAGAATGATTATTCACATGTGAGTGCACTCGCAGTATCCAAAGAACCAATCGTAATTGTAACTATTCTGTACACTCGTAGATAAATGCGATAAGTTTTTTTTAACGGTCATCGATAAGATAACAGAACGATAATTGTGTTACATAAGTTTTATTGCGGTACAGATTGATTTCCAAAACGCAACTGAGCTTCAGCCGTGGCGACCGACGACTGTACCGCGACAAGGCAGCTAGTGTATCACGCTAGCCGATGACGACAGCCGATGACGACTTTTTTCATAGGCACAACAACAAAATGTTCAATATATTTCCATTGGAAAATGACGAAATTGGGGGCGTGCATCAAAATACTGGTTTTTATTTTTATTTAAATGGTATTTAATAAACATTTCGAAAAACATCACCTTTACTTTCACGAAATTTATAAACATCGTCTACTGGTTTTCTTTTACAGAAGTCTCGAAAAAAACCCAATTTTAGTGCTGCCCTTCCTTCTTTAGTTGTTTTAAACAAAAGTTCAAAACAATTAGTGGCCGTGGCCAGAGCCGCGTCTTGGAAATCGCATGCTAGTTGGCGATGTAACTTTGATTATTATACCATACGATTTATCTGTCGGTGAAATGAGCGTCGTCGGTGAAATGAGATTCGGCGAAATAGGTTTTTTTTTCATTTTTTTTTTTTTTCACTCAATCCGTATAAAACCAGTTTGATTGTCTCGGCGAGATTGGTTTCGGGGAAATGGGATTCGGCGAACTGGGATGACACGGGATGAAGCGCCGGCAATACCTAAGTAGGTACAAGCCGGATGGTGTGTACAAATAATAATTATTGATGACAGCCAAGCGCGGCGTCGCGGTCGGTCGATCAGCTAGCTAAACGTTGGCCAAAATGACGCGCGGATTTTCATGTACACGGCCGAATAAATACGTACATAATATTATTATAGACGACGAAATGCGTGTATTATGCGAAACCATCCGGGTCAAATGGATTAACCTTGTCGCCGCCGCCACCGCCCGCACCCGTAGCACTAGATATACGTATTAATATGTGCGTGAGGTTCTGCCATCGCGATTAACTTTTTTTTTTTCGCACCGTTATTTTATTATTTTTCACGTTAAAACGGTTTCAATTTATACTTTGTCATTAGCATATCGCACAGTCAAATGATTCATTTTATACCAAATGATTCCGGTACCTATGTAAGAAAATGGGCGATTTAACTGTAGGCACAACCACCTATACTGCAGACGTTTAACTAAACTGTCTATTACACGAGCTAGATAAATCACATACAAAAAAGAAACATTTTTTTACTGTATTTTAATTTTAAATCTACCTTTTATTGTTTCAGTGTTATATTGAATTAATTATTTATTGTTATTCTGATTTTAATATAATTACTCTTAAATAGTATAATAAAAAGTAAAATATAGTTTAAAATATTATAATAATAGTAATTTTTTATTATTTGCCTATAGGTGGGAAATTTAAGTTGGATAAAATTTAATTCTTTGACCGTTTACCTTGGTATTTAGTAAAATGCCCGATTCGACGATATATGCCCATCGCATTTATACCTACATACATATACTTAATATTGAGGTAGTGATATCGCATTCATATATTTGGAATTTCTATTGTGTAGTAGAAAATCAAAGAATTATTGGAAACACGTATTGAATAGTATTTTAGTATTACTGAGAGAAAGCGACGGAAACCTGTATCGCAATATATTGAAACGTATATTGCAGTGGAACATTGACATTATTAATACTATTCGGTTATATTTTTGGCACGTTAGGTTTGTCAATGTACCAACAACCGTTACGAGTTATTCCATAAAACAAAAATATCTAACGAAATTAACATTTATAAAATCGATTAACATAATACAGCGTGCGACTGGAAAGCATATCAACGAGATTTGAGTACTCGAATTAATATGTATAATTTAAAAATATGAAATTATAAAATGCTACCTATTTGTTGAGACAAATGTTGTTGAATGCGTTTCTTAATAAAAAAAAATGTTAACATTATAAGAAAGTATAATTTTCCTCGTCGTGAATCTTATTATATTATTTTATTCCTAGAATAATGCACATACAAAACAAACATGGAAGTACAAGATGAGGGAGGCCCACCAGTGTATGGAACTATTGAGTACTCTCTGATATGATGAAAGTTAGTCAACAATCAGGATTCAGGAGATCTCCAAGTTGGACTTCAACACCAGTTTTATTGGATTGTAAGAGATATTTTTGATTATTATTGAGATTACAAATGTGTTGAACCGTTTCGATGTCGGAAGTAAACAGATTTATATGATAATGCTGATCGATAAATGTTTGTAGAAAAAAATTATTGAAGATGTACCGAAATTATATGATTTCCTCAGTATGTGAAAAAACGATTGTGGATATGATATCTAAAAACTAAAGGCACTTTCTCGAGCATGCCAATAAATAATAATATTACGATGAAATTTACCAGTCGATGGCGAACGCGGATACATCTATACTATATAGGGCTTATATACTATATATACGTTGGAAGAATGAGCTATTAATCAAACACTTTATGTCGATTATTGCGCTAACTCGACGAGACATGTCGAGAAGTTTATAAGTTGTAAGTTATAACTGATAAGACATTTGATATTTATAAAATATAAGCTATAAGTTAAATATGGGTTATTGATCGACATTGGACACACGCGTTTGGTACATATAATATAAATATATTTCACTTAAATAATAATTATTATTATAGGCCAATGAAAATGTACAATTTTTCATTCGCGCCATGTATGACATTTTTCCATGATAGGTATATAAACCTGTTCAGTGGGACTCATTTCTTTTCGGTGTAATAAATAAAAATAAATAATTATTCATTAATGTTTAAAACTAGTAAAATATCAAAAGCCTTGGTTTTGGCACTTAGGCCCGAAGAAATAGTCGAACCTTTTGTAACGGATAAATACAAGTGAAATATTTATTTGACAAAAAAAATAGGATTTCTTGTAATCTGTTTATACATGTGATTAGAACTTTACGTCATTAAATAAGCAATGTTAATGAGCATGTGTGTATATGTGTAATAGTGAAAAAATCTTATTTTGATAAGAAAAAAACATTTCTTATTCCTTTTTTCAGTATTTTGGGAAAAAGAAAGTCACGTGTGCCGAGTGTTTATTTATATATACAATATACATACTTATGAACATCTGTCAGTTTCTCACTCTCTGTTGTAGACGGAGAATGCCTTCCTTCCTCGTCGTATACCCGCTTGCATTCGAATCGGTGTCATTTATGATCGCCGCAAAATGTACAGGGTATCAGGCGCGTCGGTTGCGGTGGCGGCGGCGCGGCGGTAGGGGTGGCATATATTTTCTCGGTAAGGATTCGTACGGTGTAACATCTGTAGGATTTTAACGTCACACAACACCATAAAATTACATGTAACTATTAATGTAAGATTACAAGTTTTCCCCGTCGCGAAGAGCTGCAGTTCGAAATTATACATAAAACAAAACGTACAGTAAAGGCGACCGCGAACGGCAGATGCACCGGTACGTCACATAATATTATAATATTAGTTATGAGCACTTATTCGTTGACGTTGCCATGCGGCAGAACGATTAGTTAGAGTTAAATACGCATTAGTCGTGATAATAACAATGGCCGCGTTTCAACTAATTAAACGTGTTTATTTCCATGCTGCGGCGATATGAGTCATAATATTGTATTTTTTTTACCCCAAAGAAGCTATACTATACGCCAGGGGTCTCCAACCTTTTTTATGGAGGGCCAAATTTAAAATTTGCTTTGGAATCGCGGGCCAAAATTACTTAGAGATGCATAGATAAAAAATTTAATCGAGGATGGACAAGAACTATTTTCTAACAATTTAAAATGATATATTTTATTTTAATATAGTTGTAAAAAACAACATCTGAAAAAATGAATGTATAGTCTATAATTTATAGTCTAATAAATTATTTTTCATATAGAAAATTAATAATTTGAAAATTATTATAATATTTACATAACAAAAGTTAGCTTGGCGGGCCAGTTAAAAAAGCTTGACGTAGGTTGGAGACGCGATACAAACCTGTGGACAAGATATATTGTATAATATTTTGTATTTCTAACATTGCGTAAAATATCAATTGGAAACGTTATCACCGGTGTATGATAAAATTAGTATCAATTAGCATTGTCCGCGTCCCGTGATGTCTTAATAAATTTCGTATCAAACTCATCGTTTACCTAAGTCACACTTTTAAATAAAACCAGCCGTTATAATGCCATCAAACAATAGAAAACGCGTGGTACACGAAGGATGTCGGTTAAAATTAAACTTAAACGTTGTTTGCCGGTGTATAAATCATAATTTACGATTTGAATGCGTCCGATGAAAAGTTTAAAACAGACATTACGAGAAAAATATGTACTAATTTTTTATTTTTTTTTTAACATTGACCACCGGGAAATAAATTATACGGTTAACGTCGTTGAACACATGTTTATTGCAGCAGTCTTTCTGTATAATAACAGTCGACGGACGTTTTCCGCATGTACACGAATAATAGAAAATATTATTTACATTTTCTCGAACGAAGGGATACTATACTGTATATTATTATAATAGAATATATTATCATGTTATGTATAAGATTTAAGAAAGAACCGTGTAGTATACGAAAACGAATATTGTTTTTACTGTTAGCGTTTTACATGTACACGCCGAAATTATATTATTACATAATTTAACTAGACGATTTTTGAGTAAAACAAAATCCTTGTGCGTATACACCACACAATGTTTGCACTGGCGTTTCATACCGCACGTGTTATACGTGCGTTATAATTTATAACCTGCTTCATCGTTTGGCGGGGTTTATAATGAGTAGAATAGGTACGCATCCGTTTAGATTCTAGACAAGACGTAATGACAAATTTAGTTTACGTTTTCTAAAAATAGCGAAGAACTACGCTTAACGAAAGTACCCCGGTGTAGGTACTTAACGAGAATTGGTGCAAGACGAATAATATCCATTTACTTTTCGTGCTTTTTTTTTTTTTATACTGCACTTTGATGGTTCAAGACGACAATATTCATTGACGAGCTCTCCTATCACGACGTATACGTTATATTATAGAGCGCAGTACTATATAGTATTATAGACTTTCAATTAGATTAATTATTTATGTTGGATTTTTTATTTTTAAATTTTTTCAATTAGAACGGAGGAAAAAAAAATATTAGGTATTATCGTTTTCTAATCAATCGGTAATTTTTTTTTTATAAATGCACTACAATTTAATTGGTTTGGCGGTTTATTACATACATAATAATACTTTGTTTGCACTTTACTCGTTACAGTGATATACGCTCTAGCCGTGCGGTGAATTACATTTATGGCACGCGTTTTGGCATTACATAACATTATAGTAATATTACACCAACGACGGTGCGTAGTACTACATAGGTATACGCGTCGTTTGTCGAACTTTTCGTTTTCGGCGAGCAGCAGCAACCCGCGTGTACTATGCGCATGAGACGTAAATGTTTTATCGAAAATGTACATCGGTCGCGTCCGTATATAGCACACACACGCGACTGTACGTTTTAATAATGTATCGGAGTGTATAGCAATATTAATAATATGATAAAAACTGAAGAAATTACTAAACACGGTGTACTTCGCGAGATAATAACAGCCCGGTAGCAATGGTACGGGTCTATAAATCTGTCACTTTCGACTTCACGATGGTAGATTATTATTGTTCAACATCGCGCCGTGTCTCTTATCACTACTGTTAACCTCCTCGACGTAGTGTCGTGCAACAATGTACAACCTGTACTCAGTTATAATATTATTATTATAATCATTATTACTATTATGATTGTTATCATTATTATTATCATTATTAATAATATATTTTGTGCCGACGACGCGCGGCGCGGCTGATACGAGTGGTAATAATTTTTAACTGCTAGTACCTGCATTCTGCATATTATTATTTTGTTTACTGATTGCCGCCGTTCCGACTTGGCTTTGTGTGAGAATATCTTACCGTTTTCATCGCGGTCCAACACAATTATTGTACCCGTTCTACCTTTTTACACGAGAAAAACGCAACCGGATCGCACCCGTCTTAGCTTTTTACCTGTAAAGATATTGTCTAATACACTATTTAAAAATATCAATACATTTTGTGTAAACAAATCTCGGAAGAAACAAGAAGGAAAATTGAAATTTATAATGCAAATTTAGAAAGAATTAGAACGCAATGAAATATCTGTTTTATTAATATTTTAAAATAATGTATTTTATAGTGTAGATTTTTGTTAGTTTTGAGCCTGAAATAATTTAATAATACAATTATTATCTTTAAATAGTGCATTTATTGTCAGCTCCAAACCTGAAAAACATTTTTAGCCAAGCCGACAATGTAATTTTGTTGTCAGACAGCATGTACAATTGGATAGGAAAGTTTTTAAAGGAGCAACACATTACACATATTATTCCTTAAGCGAAATCGTTCCATTTTTTACTAAATACTAATTGCGTCTTTCAAAAAGGTATATTTTGGAGGTATTAAATACTAAATTCAACAGGTAATTTATTGTGTCTCATTTCGCAACTGTAGGAACATATTATTCTTGTTACCTGCCATAATAATCATAACCAATTTGCATCCTCAATGTTCATGTATATTTTGGATTAAAAATAAAAAGTTGATGAGATATAAATATAATTGGAATTTTTTATTTATCATTTAAAAATATTTTAAAAATCTACAAAAAATTACAAAGGGGTTTTACCAGCCCCCGCAGGTTTGGTTTTAGTTTTAATATATGTATATATATTGTATTTAATACAATAAAGAAACTTCGTTTAAGTTGTAATTAAAATAAATAAAATTTAACATAAAAATGTAGTTTTGTTTATTAACATTTAAAATGTAAAATCGTATAAAAAATGATTTTGATTAAGCAGATATTTCAACTTTTAAAAATAAAAAATTGTAAAAGGCTCCGCTGGCCCCTGCAGGTTTAGTTTTAGTTTTAATAAAAGGTTTATATTTAATATAGAAAAGAATTTAATTTATATCCGCCCGTACCTGTATCATACGGCAGTAAATACTACAGAATAGTTCTTCATCAGCTTGCGTCGTAAGTCGGCTCCGCTTTCCATTTCATACACTTATTGTAATAGGTGTATAATTGTATAATTATATTTCATAAAGAGTAATGTACATACTTTTATGTCATTTCAAAAATTTAAATTTAATAATAATCAAACATAATTGTAATTGAAATATAAGGTAAAAATTAATATTAATTATTTCGCTTAGTCGTTGAACTTAGAAAAAAGTACAATTCTTTTTTATGCAATTAACTAGATTATTATAATGTACGGCCCTCATTAAAATCTAATTTAGTTTCTCAACTCTAAATGAATACATAGTTTTGTACTTACCTATATAAAATACGAATTATTAAGGTAATGTACGGCGATTCGATTACCTATGTATTATACAAAATACAAAATATTATAATATTTATTATAAAATTTGTATGACACTAAATTATAATTACTACACTCACAACACGCCACCGGCAGATTATAATAATGCGCATTGAAACCAGAATAAATGAATTTTCATTCTAGTGCTCGGGAATCTGCAATATAAATTATAACAAATTTCAACCATGACGCGTATAGACAAATAATAATTAGACGAGGATAATTAGACATAAAATACTCGTATAGACCGTAGTCGTATTTCTATGAGAACACTACTTTCAACCGTTGAAGTTCAACAGCTGTAACCATGGCCGTATTAAGCTTACATTTTTTTTTTTGGGGGGGAGGGGGGTTATTGGAATATTAAACTAACTATATCTTCATTTTTAAGAATTCGACTTATATATAACCATAATACCATATTATTGCCAATAATATTTACTTTATTATTCAAAATACATAGTTTTTATATTTATTTAATCTGTAATAAAAAAAATTCATTCAATTTACAATAAACCAGTTTGATTTTAAAGCAACATCATTTTCCACAACTGTTTTGCAAAACGATTGAGCCCTTCATTAATGATAATCCGTTGAAACGAGTTTCACCAGTCGAGTTCTTAAGATACGTTTTCAATATTTTTAAAGAAGAAAATGTTCTTCCTGGTGTCGCTGTTGACACAGGTACAGCTAAGACTTGTAAAAGTTTCCATGTGTTGGGAAATAATATGATGTTAGAATTGTCAAGCCCTACAGTATTGTTAAAATATTATATTAAAATATTATTGATATTATTAAAATATCAAAAAAATCCATCCAATAAAACACGGCTAATGGGCTAATGTTATTATAAGTTCATATAATATTACTCATAAGTTGGATAACAAGTAAGGACAGTAAGGTTACTTTAATATTAAAACTAACAACACAATACTTCAACTACTTAAATATTTTGTCATATTGTACTTAGACGGTGACAACACGTGCGGGTGTGGCGTCCTCTTAACCATAATACCCACATGGTTTACACCCATCCCTGTCACCTGGAAAAAATTGAGCTCCGTGCTTCAAATGAATAACTTTGCGTTGCCACTGGTGTACACGGTACATTATAAGTATATATTGCCCCGATTTTCATTGCCTGCATGCGTGCAGCCTTAAACATCGCAAAAGTGGTAGGAAAAAACAATTATTGCGCGGAGTCGTATACGAAACATCGATTTAAATAACATTGGCCGTCATTCATGTATTATTGATGTCACTCGACGGTCATATGGTAAAATTATCGGACCGATGTTTCGTGTCGATCTGAATGCAAGACCAATGATGTAGAATTTTAGAACTGTATATTAGCTAATTAATTTGGCGTACCAGTGAAACGAGATAATTATTGGTCCGTGGATGGGCAAAAATACGGAAAAAAGTCATTATCGCTTGTGTTGGCGGTGATGCTTCATTTTCAACATATAATAATGTGGGTCGTTCGGTTTAGCGGTAATGTTAATGACTGTACAACATTAACCTGGGCCAGGAGAAACATTATAATCGTCACGGTGCGATCGTATACCTTTTTACCTGTACAGCCGTACGAGCTCGAACGATGTACCTAGGTCAGTTTCGATGGCACAATATAGTGAGTGTACACGTCTGTAAGGATTTTGATTTTATGTAATTTATTCAATTAGTATATACTGGTGGTATACTGGTATGTCTTGCGTCGAAGAAAAGTTCATATTTAAATGAATACTCGAACGCTCGTATAGTTTTGCCGACCTGATTTGAGAACGAACACGTATGAAATGTAGCCTAAACGCGAATCGTTTTTGCAACATTCAGACGCGGCGTTTTTCTTGTGTGGTCTGACTCTTAGAAAACATTTATCATAATAAATTCAATGCTTCAACGTAAGCAGTTACTCAAGTGTTCCTTAGGTCAACAATTAATTAACGTCGAATCAGAGGACGTACTCTCGTAATAAACATTTTTTTCCAAGTAACTAAACGCATTGTAAAGACGAAAAAACACTATACGAATTATGGAAAATGTTATTTGATAAAAATTTATGGAATCATCATGATCTCCAAATTAGAAATTTACGAGTAGGAGATTTTTTATGTAAATATGCTAATTTGTTTACTCATGAAAAAAATGTTATTTACCCTTTTACATTTCAAAATTATTACCTATAATTCCGAGTATTATAACTACCCATTGAAAAAAAAAAACATTTATTATACTTTTTATTATATTATTGTGAATGATTATTGATTAATTATATAAATGACTTTTCCAAAGATATATTTTACATTTTAGTATTAAAAATAGTATTGTTATAAAAGGATATATTTAAAAAAAAAAAAAAAATACAAAACAATGTTAGTGTAGTAGGAAAAGTTTTTATTTCAAACGTAGAGGAATATATTGTTTTTGCATTAAATAATTGTTTGTTGCTTAAGTTTTAATTCGTTGTAAATCTTTTTAACGTGATTTATTTTGTCAATCATGTGTAAATATGATTGCATTCACTAATTGAATAAATTACGAAAGTCATTTTACTACATAATTTTTTTTCTTCGTTATGAACATAGGAGAAACTAACATTTCTCTACTAGTCTAGACAAGTAACTCAAAATTAAATTTAAAGAACAGTGTGGTAAAATTTGATGGCCGCTACTTCTTAAAATTTGCACTGATCCAATACGAGATTTTTCTTATTTGCACACACAAATCTATAAGTACCCACTTTTTAATATCCGAAAAGTGTTTATTTTTTTTAACGCTGCGTATAATCTATGATCGATTAATATTATACTGTTGTACAAGTTTAATGTAAGCCAAAATGAAACAATAAACCATTGCAAGGCATATAATGACGTGTTCTTTGTTCATTAAGTTAAAACATTTTTACAAAATCTATGACTTTAGAGATATCGCAGATTTTTTATCAAAACGTTGACTCATACCTTGGTCATGCACGATCGATTTTAGCTACGGAAAATGGATTGTACAATTATCCATTATCCTACGGTTCAAGGTTTAAGCAAGATAAATGGATCACTTACGAATTATTAAATTATTAAAATTAGATGTTCCCGGGTGAAATATAAATAATCAAGTTTTTAGATTTATTTATTGGTTACAAATACTGAGTGTGTATACGGAATAGCTTAAGTTCAAAATAAATTAGGAAAAGCAAAAATAAAACTTGAACAGAGTAAAAAATAAAAATATTTAAATTTCGTTTATTTGAATTAATGTTCGGTTCGGTTTATCAATGATTATTCACATTTCATTTAATCACGTGAAAGGCAAACTCGAAGTTTTTTATTTTAGTCTGATTTTATATTATATGTTTGTTATTCAAATGATGTTTGGATGCAATGTGTATATATGTATAAACATATTATTCTTTTATTTATATTTTAAACATTTTTTTTGAAGGGTTTAAATTGGCTATTCTTAATATTCCAGAGAAAGGCAACATGATTTTTTTTTTTAGAAATTATAATTTATACATAAAATTCATATAAATATTTTCTTTGAATATTTTAAGACATTGTATATTTATAAATTTTATGTACATAGCCGTCGGCAACACGAATATGTAAAATGTTGTAATATCATGTTAGTACAGTGTTTAGCGTTCGTTATAGTTTGAACACGATGATTATCAGCTATTATCATCTGACAATTTCTGCATAGTTATTATTTAACCAATAGTATTATCATTATTATTATTTTAATATGAACTTGATTTTGACCAATATTTTTCGGTTAAAATTCCTAAAAACAGTAACATAAATCCTATTTTTAAGTTGAAGAAAATTCGATGCAACATACTACTTTACATTTTATATGTATCCTTTATGCTTTGCTTAATTTCTGTTGAATCAAAAACAAAATGTCGTCTTTTTAAAAAATTAAAAATATAATATCAGAACTATTTTTTTTATGGTAGGTTTTGAATATCTACAAAATACTATTGCATGTCTAAAAGATTTAATTCTCCAATGACACAGGTATAAATACGTAGATTATTCATTAATAATTAATGACCAAAAAGTATTTTCAATCAATAAGTTTGTGAAACCGACATGGTATTACGTTTGACACATACCTACAAGTAAACTAAAACAAAATGGAAAACGATAATCGCGTGATACTAATTAAAGTTGTAAATAAACAAACACTACAGAAAAATATTAGTCTCAAGTTCTAACGAAGTGATTAACAGTATTTTGAAAACCACACTGCAAACTGTCTCGAACTGTCAAATTTACCAAATCCTTTACAATCGCTAACAGCGAGGTTACAGATATATATTTTCCCAAAAGCTTACTGACCACCTCATGCTTATATAGAGGATTCTTCATCTACGACACCGAAAACCATTCGTCACTTATTTATATAACTCCTCTTGATTATTAATATTTAAACTTTTAAACCATGTATAATAAACGGCAAAAGTCGCTTTCAGCATAATATACTCTTCTTAGACTCACAGTAGGCTGATTATGATTAGACGGTGGTTGGTGGAAGCTTCACTCTACACACCTATCTATTACACCTACTACACCCATTAAACACCAACTATTCACGGACGCCACCGGGTTGAATCTACATAACAAAGATCAAAATATCACAATGATAAGATCGCTTAGCTAACACATATAGTACATATTAATTTAGTCCAAGTTATAACGAACACACGTACAATAAAATGTTTCATTGTTAACCTCGCCAAGCATCCTATACATATGGGCACATGACTCCAAACACAGACACATAATATATATGACTATATGAGCTTAAGCCAAACTCCATTTAATTACAAAATCTTAATTTACAAATCTGTTTGGTCTTATATGGTATTCAAATTTGTGGTTCAGCCAAACCATTCGTTAGTCTCCCATTTCGCAAGCCTTCAAATTCTAATACATTAGTCTTAGACGCTTAAGCGGAGCTCCGTGTTGAATCACTAATGAATGTCTTCACATCTTAATCTATCTGTAAGTAACTTATAATCTATGTTACGCAGTACGGTGAAATAAATTTCAAAAGATTTTGTACAAAATTAAAAAAACAAATAATAGTTCTTCTTGTCCGTATTATATTTCTCTGGAAATATCCAACATTATCTAAAACACAACTGATAAAGATACCATTAAAACAAATTGATTACAAATAATGAATAGAAAAAAAAATGTGACATGAATAAAAATAATTATTTGGAGATGTTGCCTGTGAACCACTCAACTACCCTTTATCGTTTAACTCCTTTAATAATTATTGTAGCAAATTGTTTAACAAACATGATACTGCATTCAGATTTTTAAAAACTAAAAATTCGAAGATCTTGCTAGGTATCACATTAATTCTGGGACAATATTCTGAATATAATATAATACTGGTGAAAAAATGATTGGCTATACTTTTTGACAACTTTTATCGTTTTAGTGCATACGAGCGTTTTAAAATAAATTCATAATATATTTATTTGAAAAAAAGAACCGGATGGGCCTCGGACCCTTGAGAATACGCGCCGAACATTCGACACGTAACCTTTGGGCCACCACCACCTTGTATTTTCTTTGTAATTTCACATCTATTTAGGTGCAGGACAAAAACAAAGGTTAAATTAATAACGATAGATATCATTGTATATAGAAAACGATTCTAGACTGAGATGATTCTTTAGTCTAGAATAAGTATATAAAATATTATAATATGCTATATTAAAATTGTAATATTATGTCAATGTTTGCTTTTCAAATTGTGTTGTATCAAAACGAAATTTTGCGTACAATTTTCCAGACTTTTTGTCATTTTTCTATGATTTTTTTCGACGCTTTTGAAAAGTATTGAAAAACTTTAATTTTTGACATGCACAAATACCATCTAAATTCACTTTACTTTCAGAAAAGTTATTATTTAAGGAAATTGAAGCATTTTTACTGTCCCAAAACGTGATGACAGACATAAAAAAAAAAAAAAAAAATTAGCAATAAAAAAAATAAAAAGAACTGGGTGGGACTTGCTCTACTGGGTTGGAGTGAACCTCGTTCAGAGGATAGGTCATTGCAATGAATTAGTTAAATTTGAATGCAATGATAGGTATCATTGTATACGAAAAACGATTCTGAACGGAGATGATATGTTAGTCCAGAATAACATAATATATTATGTTATATTTATATTATGTCAATAACTGCTTATCAAACGCTTATAAAAAATAATTATGCCAACAGATTTGAATAATTTTGAAATGACACTTACAGCAACTTCTGCGGAACCTTGTATTAAATTTTCAAATAATTTGTACCAGCCAAAATATATGTATATTGTTAAGAAAAAAAAAACAAAAAAAAAAAAACCATATTATATTATCTTGAGATCAAATAGTTCATATTATAGATGTTTTCGCCAAAATTAAAAACAAACTATATGAAGTTGTGTTGTAAAAATAGGTTTTTTGCTTTAAAGCTTACTGAGAATCATGATTTAGCCTTACCAATTAAGTCTCTGAAGCCACCCTGTGAACGAATGTCAGGAAAACGTTCTCGGCAACACGCATCACAAGAGTGGCATGTATAGGTACGATTGAATTCCAGTTCAATGGCGTCCAGTCACAACGTCATCAAGTTTTTCACAGGTCCTTTTTTCAGATCAAAGTCTTTTCGCGGCCCGTGCATTTCGCGGAACATGCTTGCGCTACAAGAACGGAATTCCGCAAACTTACAACTGCTCGTTTGATCGTTTTTAGAATGATTTTAATGGAATAGTTTTAGACGAGTTGGAGACCCGCGCAACATCCACGACTAATTCCTGTAGTTAAACTTTATAACGCGTATAAAATGTCCTGTGATTTGCCCGACTCCGGATTCGCACGCAGCTCGGAAACAACAGCCGTAATAGTGTAGTATATAGTATAAAACGGCCCAGGGTTTCGTAAAAACAATAAAAAATCATTAATTTCGTGCAAACAATTTAATAATAATATCGTGTGAGAATAAAATAATTGATCCTATTTAGACACGGTTCATTGAACGGCACATGACGTACAACTCGTGAGGGGAACGGAAAAGGGTTTAAACGCAAGTGCTTGCACGTACATAATTATGATTACATAATATAGTACACGACAGCTGTACCAAGGGACGGGATCAGTCATCGAAATAATAATTATATTACATGTATTTGTTTATAATTTTATCTGGACCGAAAACATTGGTATTGTACATATTTTCAGTTATATTCGTATAATAATTCAAGTATTGTTGACCGTGTAGATACCCCTAAAAGAGTTTGTTAAAGTTTAAAACGGGTACCTTTTTTTTTATTTGTTAAAGGTTTACCTAGTACAGTTGCAGTGTATTATACATGTAATATAATAATAACATCAGCTGTTTGCATTGCGCGTACTAGTTTATTAAAGTTGTATAACGTTCGTGAATGTATTAATAGTGCGAAAGATGATATTATGTCTGTATGTAAAGGGTAGTTTCAGGTTAATGAATATTTAAACTAAATTGAAACAAAGTCGAGTCAAGTTAAGTTAAATAGTAAAACCCGAAAATATGTGCAAGCTTTTATCTAATTCTTCGAGCGACTTTTATAAACTATATAGTAAAATGATTAATATTTATTCGTATAATATTATATTATAATTTATAATATAGTGTGACGTGGTGGGAGACTCTAAAACGCAATTAATAAAAATCATTAATTAATTTAAAAATGTAAATACAATGAACTTTCATCAAAATCCCAATAAGCAAACTCATCGTTTTGAAAACGGGCTCCAGGTGTAGTACCTACTTTGCATTTCATATAACAATATTATATACCCATCTTTTGAGGTAATTAAAAATAGTATCCGCAGTCAATGAGGTACGCGTATTTTTTGGCATTTATACTGCAACGCTGTCTGCAAAAGATAGAACGTCATCACAAAACAAAATAATATTGTAACGAAATAGCTTATTTTCGCTGTAGCTCTATTGGTAATATTTAGCTAGCGTTAACTTTAACCACACAAAGTGGTACGCACAACCATGTTTGATCCACGACCTCTAAAATTTGCTTAAATACTTCGATACAGCGACTCCCTGTGCATCAAACAATATTAATATCGTTATACGTATTGTATTATGTACAGATTTTTCATTTGCTATTGGTGACCTCTTGTTACGATAATTTAGAGACCTCATTAGTCATTAGTGATCGCGAATACTTGGTTGCGCACCACTGATGCAGATTCTTATACGTGGTTTAGACCGTTTTACCGTCATACCAAGCACGCCCAGTGATATTATAAAGGCGTACATTATAGTTAATAATAACAATATTCTCTTCGTGCACATAATACGTTTATAATGAAAAAATAAAACAGGCAAGTATTGTACGTTTAATATGATATTCTGACGTAATGTAATTAGAGTTTGGCACACACGTGGAGTTTCCCGTGGTTCCTGTGTGACCCTATATAAGAAGTAGGCGTGATGGAGGCTTAACATTTCAAAGCGACAATAGTGTTGTGTGCATGGCCTTTCGAAAACGATTTCGAACGGAGTTGACTTGCTGATAAATAATTTATACTTTGCCGTACAACAAACTTTATTAACCCGCTAAAACAAACAAACGAAAACCGATTCTCATAAGGTTTTTCGCGGGATTATTATCAAAAGTGGGTGGTATACGAAACGG
This sequence comes from Chaitophorus viminalis, assembly GCA_025469195.1. Lineage (NCBI taxonomy): Eukaryota > Metazoa > Arthropoda > Insecta > Hemiptera > Aphididae > Chaitophorus > Chaitophorus viminalis. Next base: position 151,326 of record JAIPRK010000166.1, read on the forward strand.
CACGCGTAATCCTTGGAAAACATTTTAAATCGTTATTTGGGTAGATTTGCCCGTGTTTATCGACACGCATGGTTTGTATCGAAAACATTAATATAGGTAGTATACAACACGGAATTAGACAATGTGTTGTACGAAAAAGGCGTACTAAAAATGTATTCTTACCATCACACTAATCCACTGATTGGTATAATTATTTCGTGAAACACATGTGTACGATTCAGTTAAAATGCATTTGCATCACATCTGCATATTCACGATAAATCGAATATTATAAAATATGCTGTATAATATTATTATCGATGACCACGAGAAACTGAAAAAAAAATAATCCAAAACATAATTTGCCATATTGTATGACGTAATCTGTTTCAATATGAACAATGATGAACGGCAAAAGACTTTACCCCACCGACCGACCGACAAAGCCGATCGCCGCCGATTACGTCCTAGCTACAAGGTTTATACGAATTAATATCGCCTGGGCACCATGTCCGCTGACCGTCGTCGTAAATAATTCAATGTTTAAAATGGCTGCGACGGCGGCGGCGTCGTCGGTAAATCGTAATAATTTTATACGTCTCGCGCGGAATAGCGGTACGCGTTTTGTACATGACATGCAAATCCTGCGATCGAGGATTATTCCGCGAACGTCTGTAGCGGTTCTAAATTCCACGCGATTAACGTAAACTCGACTCGCGTTTGCTCACCGGTAGGAAGCGAACGGGTGTGCAGGTCGGTGCATCGATGGTAACGGGGTTACGGGGGGAAGGGGAGAATGACGAGTTTCAGATGTTTCGGAACAAAGTTTGAACATTTGTCGCGATATCGCGCGTGCACCTTCGCGCCCTCCGCCGCCGCCTCACGTGAATATCCTTTTCCACTACTACCGACCCTATCGCCGACGTCGCTTGCCCCGGGAAATATCCGGCCGTGTGCGACGTGCGTACACAGTGACGTATTCCAGTGTGCCGGATTTAAGTGTTATAACTTATTATACAATTGGAGACCCTCCGAAACGGAAAAACAAATCGGTCGACATAAAATATCGTATTTATGTATAATATACAATAATATGTATAAGTATTAAAATTAAATAATAATTTTTTGGCCGATGAACGATATTATAATATTTTGACAGACGATTTATTATTATTTAATATTATTACACATTATTGTTGTTGAATCATTGGTTGCTCGCTTGCTTGGAAATAGGAATCTGTTGAACATTTTCACGAGTTTCGGGTGTGTGCTCGGAGTTAAGTTAAACTCCTGAGAATAGCGCCGTTATTAGTGGCCTTAGTCGGAATCTTTCCACCGGACCCATAGGTTAACCTATTGTACTTTTTAAATAGCGAGAGCATGAATTTTTGTTTTTGTACACTTGTTTCACTACCGTATGGTTATTGTTTTCTGAATGCCCAAGGTTTTTAATGAGTTTTATCCAAAAAAAAGTGTGATTGTCCTGAAAACAGTTTCTACTAGATTTTGAAATTAGTACCTTATGTGGGTCTGGAATTAAATGATTTTTGTTTGAATGTACATTTTGTAAGTACAAGTATCTAATTTTGTTTTAACGGAAAGCGGACTTTGGTGGCATACGATTGGATACAGAGTTTATTTAACCCTTTTTGTTTTTAATGAAACTTCATTTATATATTTGTTAAAAGGGAGGTGGCTGGTTTAAGTATTTTTTTTTACTTTTTCAGGATGTATTTTTTTTTTTATTTCCTATTGTTACAATTGTTTTCAATATTTTTAGTTTTTTAAATCATTGTCTCCAATATTTGATATTAAGATATTTTAATATAATATTTTGCAATCATAATGCATTATTGTATGCCACCTAGGATCTGTATCTGAGGCATTGGTGCATCGCGATTCCGTCGAATCCAGCACTGCGATATATTACACGTGCGTATTTACGCGACAACGAGTACACTATATACCATTACACCACGGTGCTGTCGTTTACCTGCACGGGTAATGGTTTTCGATGTTTGCTGAATAATCACCAACGTAATGAGAAATAAAATAAAAAAAATTACATATAAAAATCAGTACGTCGACCACCAGTGTGTTTTTTTTTCTTCTTCTTTCCGAACCCAGATCCCGTTTACCGTGACCGTACGTGTGTATACGGTGTGCGCGACAAACACTATACATAATAATATATGCTCTCTATTATGTTAGTATGGTGCGCGCGCACTGTATTCGTCCTTCTGCTCCCGTTATCCTCGTCCTTATCTCGCCTGTCCCACGCACTCGGCTAGTCGTCCTGCAGCTAACGAGCGTTTTCCCGCAGCCTCATCATCACGAGACACTAAACGGCGGCGGACGGGAATCGGTTAAATCCCGCAGTACCTATATATACGTCATGTGTACGTTTGAACGCGCGCGCGTTTACAAATACAGGCGGGAAAAGATGTACATTAGAGGGGCGGTCCTTAAATGATAAATTTTAAAAAAAAATTGATATTTCTCAAGTTAAACCCCCTATATTGGTTCACGTGTGTATAAACATATTATTGCATTACCTTATTTTTTGATATGGAGTAATAATTATAATTTATTATTGTAATTGTTAAATAATATTTTTTCAAAATTCCTAAAATCGATAATGATAATTTGTTTTTTTAAACATAATATGTCTAATTATCTTAATGAAATGTAAGTTTATAAAAACAAAAAAAAAAAAGAACGGGTGGGCCTCGCTTTGCTGTACAGTTGGAGGTGAAGTGTACATCGTTTATAGGATTGATCATTATTACAATGGATTTGTTAAATTTGAATGCAATGTAGATATCATTGTATACGAATAACGATTCTGAACGGGGTTAATATGTTTGTCTAAAATGTGTATATAATAATATAGTATTTTATATTTAAATTGAATTATAATGTAATTTCGTAAAAATTTAAATTTAAAACAGTCATAAAATTTTTCCTCTAAAGTCTGGTAGAATTTTTTTTATACATTTTGGAAGGTAAGCTCATGGATAACCTAGTGTTAAAATTTTGAACCTTATATATAAACAGAAAAAATTTTATGAATTTTCAACTACAAAATAACTTGCAAATTATCGCGATTTTAACATATTTTATACAAGTTTGAGATTTATGGGCTCATAAAAAAAATTTGAATGAAATGATCTTCGATATTTTTTAGTGACGATAAGTTAAGCTTATTATAAACCTTGTAATAAATTTCATAAATGTTAAAAAAAAAAAAATTTACAAAACTCGAAAAATTAAATTGTCTATAAATATGTCAAAATATGTCAAAATACTTTGAAAACTTAACCATGTATACAGAACACCAATATAAAGATTTGGTGACAATTTCAAGTTGTTGTGGTTTTTCGTTTTTGAGTTAGAGCATTTTAAAAAAATGTAGTTTGTAAAAACGTGATTTTGCGTAAAATTTCTCGTTTTTTCGTAATTTTTTTATCGTTCTTTTCGATTTTTTCAAAAAGTACTTAAAAAGTTTGATTTTTGATTTGCCCAAGTACCATCTACATTCACTTTTCTTTTAGAAAAGTTGCTGTTTAAGCAAATCGAAGCATTTTTACTGCAAAAAAAGGTGTCGTCAGAAAAAAAAAAAAAAAACACACACATCATTGTAAAATCAATAGATTCCATCACTTCGTTCAGAATCTAAAATTTAGAATTTAAACTATAGAAAATGTTGTGCTTGTTTTCTACAATAAAGTTGTATTTATTTTTTGAAAAAAATATTCACCTTTTGAACTAAAAAAATGTGTTTTTTTTTGTTGAAAAATCAAGATAGGTATATAAATTGTTGACGCTCTTGTGGCACACAGGTTAATTATTTCCAATCATTCGTAAACTCTACATTAGTAATTGTTATTATTATTCAAAGACTTTGGGGGGTGTAATCTGAAAATTCAGAGGTCGAAAAAAAAGGATCGCACCCTTAACTGAATACTATATGTACATTATTGCAGTGCGTATGTGCCGTAATAGCAATAAGTAACTATATTACAGCATAACGGCATGTAGTAGTAGTAGAGGAGTTAGCAGTAGTAGTAGGTGCCATTCGACACCTGGTACGGCGCGAGCCGATATTTTAGACTTCATCGTTAGGAATAAATTAATAATTACTCGTAACTTATCTCCATGCAGATTTTCAACCAGAAATAGATCAACCACCGTCGCCGCCAAAGATTTCCGCTCTTTACACGTATACAATATGTATATATATATATATATGTATACACACACGTATAACAGCTATACACACCCGTCCGGTACATAAGGGTAGGTAACACACTCACCACGTGTTTACGGTTTCACTGCACAATAACAATAACTACATGTGTATATACGCATCATGCGGTATACACGCTACGTGTACTGTGTACACACGCGCGCACCGTTATAACGTCCCTTAGTGCTATATAATGCTACGTGCGTATTTCAGTAAAATCATTATTCTTTTTACATTTCAAGTGGAACGAAATGAGATTGAATCCCTTAACATTTCTAATATTGACGATTTTTTTTCCTCGGTAGTTGACAAACGTCTTATTTTTCTTTTTTCGTATTATTATTATTATTTTTTAATTTAAAGGTTTCCTCATTTCAGATGTAAACAACGTATATATATACATACATACGCACATAATTTTAAAAGCTCAGGACCGTCATAGGTTCGTGTACGTATATAATAATATTAAAAAAAAAAATTGAATTTCAATTTTATAAAATTATGTTTTCATAAGCTGTAGTGCACATCGTACTTCGGTTTACAACTAAAATCTACATTAATAAGACGATTGTGTTGATAAATGCAATATAAAAAAGACAGGAAATAGCTTTCTGTTAGATGTAGGGAGTAGTAGAAAAGTTAAGATTTTTTTTTTTAGGTTCCATTTAACGAAATTTTAACAATAAAAATATAAAATCACTCTAATTTAATGCGGTGGAAGGGAAAAAACCATACTTGGCAAAAATAACTGATTGAAATGTTATTGTAATTTGAAAGTTAATTTATTCGAAGCGTTTACGATTACTATTTGAAATGATTTATACTTCAAAATACATATTATAATATACCACGGTTACTGTATGAGCTTGCATCACAAATTTAGTGCACATGCGTAATCTACAGTGTTGTGTTCTAGTTGTTGAGAGCTAAAACACGCGTCAGTTATAAATGGCTTGCGTGATATTGGATACGATTTTATAGTTATGAAAAAGATCACAGGACTCTTCGCGTTGATCATTTTGGACGAAGTTGAATATGATTCATGGCTTTACGTTCGTCCGGCTCAAAGTACATCGGTACTATAGTATGGGCTTGACGACTTTACGAGTTCTCACGCAGCTGACGAACAGTAAAAAACAATAGGTGATATCAACTGTGCACACAGTCTGAGGAAAATTCGTTATTTCGGAGATTATTAGCCGAGGCGACGGGGACGAACCATTGAATTCCATCTTCATTCGTTTGGGCCGCATGAAAGTAAACCCAAGGGCAGACATTTAGAAGCGTTACGTACATATAGCCACGCCGACAGCGTATATTATATACTATGATATAATACATATTATTTGTATAGTGGTCGCTACAGTCCGAAACGATGACGTTACATCATTACATATTATTATTATTATTATTATAATACACCTTTATCGCTTCATTCCATTTGTACGTACACCCTCTGTAAACGAACCAGCTGAATATATATATATTCGATTATAATATTTGTGTGTGTGTGTTTGTAATATATACGTATATACATTCTAAGTCACCGGTGGCGCATATATACATACTGTATATAATGTATATTATATACATAGTACAATGTGCACGCATAGTATAAATAATTTGTTTGCTTTATTCCAGTTAGTATTTTTTTTTTCTTCTCTTTTATTCTTCCCCTCCGCCCCGTCACCTTTCTCCCTCGCCGATAATCGTGAAGCGACGCGCAGCTAGTAGGTTAAACCTTCTTCGAAAAGAATACGATATTTTAATGTACCTACTCGACCTGCAGCGTGTGCAGCTATTTTTCTAGTCCCGCACGAACGTCTGCGCTATCTCGTACCGTAAAACTATGCACCTACATTATAATATTATATGTTATTCTATGTGCCGTGTGCGTATACGCGTGTATAATGGTATTATCATGTCGGTATAATATATTATGTGTACCTATTGCGAAGATTAATTAATATTTGTGTTGTATGCGTCAACATGAATAAATATAATATATACATGTGTGTGTGTGTGTGTGTGTGTGTGTGTGTGTGTGTGTGTAATAATGACCCCGTAGAATTTTAGACAGAGGGCAGGGGCGAAAAATATACGCGCGATACACATCGGGAGACAGCAGCAGTAGCAGCCGCTCGAACATTCGTATAATGAAAAAGTCAGTGTGTACGTAAATGATCAATGCCTTTGAAAATGATAAAAGGACCGTTTTTTTTCTTTTTTTGTCTAAAGAAAGGGGGACCCTTTGAAAAAGTTCTGCGGATTACATCCGGTCGAATGCAAAAGATGTCGGTTGTGTTCGCGCTCGCCGAATGCTTATAATATTTACGTCGAGTCCTCTACTCTGCTCTTTCAAGCCCTCTCCTTGCACCTACTTCTTTCTCAACACCCTGTTTGTAAATAATGTACGTTTGTGTATAATCCCCACTCGTCCCGACCACTCAAAAGTCATATAAGGTTCGGATTTTACACGTATTATTAGAATAACGTGTATTATATTCCTACAAGTGCCGCGATAGTGTGGCGTTCGTGTTTGCATACGACTTGGGACTTGCCGTTTCATTGTGTTGGACTGGGCGCGTACATGTGAACAATATTATACAGTACGTCAGTGTACAGCTTAACCGTTCTCCATAATATTGTAACACAACTTGCGTGAAACATGTATATAGAAAAAAAAAAAATGAATAAATAAAAATAATAAATAAATAATAATAGGAAAAGGAGGTTGTAGCCCATAAGCGCAAAATATGACCGAAACGCAACCCAAAAGCGCAAAAATAAATATCCCATAAACGCAAAAAGAATTACCTCTTTCATAACCCATAAGCGCAAATTAATTTTATAAAAAAAAGTGTATTTTATTATAACTATAAGATTTTAATCTTATACTTATTAATATACTATGTTATTCGTGATTATAAAATGTGTATTTCAATATAAAAATATATAAATAATTATAAAAATTTAATTTAATTTGATAGCAACAACTAATAGATGTTTTGTTTAAGATCAATAAAAAATAAATAAATAATTAAGTACCTTAATATTAAATTTGAAATTTGAAGCCCACAGTTGTTAAGTAATCCAATCTTGAACTATTTTTTTCTATGTATAAGTTCCATGCTTTTATATTGGAGTTGACTTTAGAGCTGGTAATACCACTACTAAGGTAGTAAGGTGCAAAAGCACAAATTCGTTTTGCGCTTTTGGGCTATGGAAAAAAATTGACCTTTTGCGCTTTTGGGCTTCACCGGAAAAGAAGGGACATAAAAATGAAACAAAAAAAAAAAAACTAGCAGGACGTCGACCTCGAGTCATTTTTGCCTTTATTCCTGCGCTGCGCAGACCGCGGTGATAAATAATACAAATAGGTATACTTATCTCTGTAGCGTTTATTATAATGCATCATTAACAGCCGCCGGTTAGGACCATCAAAGCGCGTAATATCATTGTTCGAGCACACAGCAGTATTCGATGTATTCTGTTTTGTGTAAAATACGTTGCTGTTCGTTTGAATTGAACAGAGTTGACCGGTACAACGTGCGCGTCTACACGGGCTACGGGCTAAGGGACTGTTGAGAGGAGGGCGTTTTATGGTCGAAAGAGTGCCGTCACGCAATTTTATGTATAATTATTATATTATACACACACACACACACACACACACACACATATTTCTTAGTATTATAATATGTATATAAAAAAAATACCGTACACGCGGATACCTCACGAACAATCCTTTTATTTTAATGGAAAATATGAAAACTGTGCCACACGATTGTTTAGTAAATTTCAGAACCCTCGAATTTAGTGATTCTTATAAAAGCACATACCTATGTATGAATACATTTTGTTTTAAATGTTTTTTTTTTCTTTACGAATATACCGGAATATCGCAAGCAACAATAATTATTCATGCAAATATTTGTATAATAAATAAAAACAAATTACTATACGTCTTGTATAGGCACCTACGTATATGTTCGTTAGGGAAATTGCCGTTATTTTATGTATTTTAAATAATAAAGTTACACTGACTGTTGTACACGACGTTCATATGTTTTACAAACAGTAATTGCACGCGAGCTACTTTTGCTTTTTGCGAAATTTCTATAGAGTTCGTAACAATCAATAATTCGTAGAAAATTGTACATAAATCAATTTTCCATGTAATGTTCAACAGATGGACTTACACATTAAAATTTTACTTCGTTGTTAGCCATTTTCAAGGAAATCACAATATAATATTTACTCGAGTTAATATTCTCATATAAACCCTATATTCTTCACTTATATTTAATGTTACAAGAGTATTTTTTCTCTTGCTATACGAATTATTTTAAAAAATACATTTATTCATGATTTTCATAAAATCATTTACTAAAACAAATAAAATAATTCAATTTTCAATTAAAACGTATAAAATCTGTAACTCTGATAATCAGAATATGATTATATTTTTTATTTTTTAATTAAAAATGTCATTCAGACACTTTGTTCTGTATATTATTTTAATTTAATATGTTTGTGATTTTTTTTTTCTTTGTAAAACGAGAAATCGAACACTGTTGGTGTTACTCAACAACAATAATTATAATATTGAGCTGTAAAAGTGAATGGAATTTGCCGATAGAATTTATGGTCATTGATATTCTACCATAAACTGTACACATATATTATTTGTATTTGATGTGTTTTTATTCTAGTTGTAATACGTAGCATGACGAGTTGTGTATAATATTCACTGGTTAAGTATTATGTAAAATCAGTTTCATTTTGAAAAAAAATAAACAAACGGTTTATTTGAATAAATCGAAAAGAATAAAAAAAATGACTTAAACACTTTTAAATTTTATTTAAACATATAAAATGGATAACAATTTAAAACATTCATAACATTTGAATAACTTTTGTATTCAAACCGTACGAATATATGATATCATATTATTATAATATTATAACTACTACACAATACAGAAAAGTGGTTTCAAAATGCTTCCTTTGCTTCCGTTGTTCATCTGATAAATAAATTAATAACGTTATCCCAAAAGTATCGTGATAATGGACACAACATTGCTTATTGATGCTTAAAGGTATTACGTGTAATTAATTTTTAATGATTAAATACAATATCAATATTATTGTGTAAGTATTTTCGTATATCATACTGCACGGTGTTTAATAATAATATGCGTACACGAATATTGAAAAAGTAAAATATTTTAATTATTATTACTTTATAATCGGATTATTAATATGCGTATACGACGTACACTGTTAACATTTAATTTGCTCATTTTAATTAGTTGTTAAAAATATTAAACTCTTTCATTGAATTAATAATATTATTATACGTGTATAGGCAAGAAACTTACGGCAAAGACCGATGATCTGCTTTGTAATCCGGGACAGGAGTTGCGATTACAATAAAATTTCTATATTATTGTATCTAGAACAAAAATACATGTCGAGCAAATTAAAAAATAACAAATACAAACCACAATAGGCTCACTTCCTGGGTGAAAATCAAACACCTCATATTTTTGATAAAATGATTCATCTTAGGGGTGGTGCAATATATTTTGTATTGTACGCCCGCGGGTATATCCGTATACATGAAAGGTATATAAAAGTGAATTTATACGATATAATTTAAAATACAAACAAAACGTATCTCTGAGCGTAATCATTTGTGTATAACAATATAACTGCATAATTAGAAAATTTTTAAACACAAATCGTAACAGTGAAACGGAATGACGCAATCTCGGTTTCCGTTCGAGACGAAGAATACGCGTTTCCAAACTGTATACGCGGTTATATGTCTTTTCAAACTTTTTCGTTTGGGTTAAAGAATTAATTTCAGAAAACGAATTTTGGATGCTAGTATGATATAAATTAAAAACAAGTAAGTCTCAAGAAATGAGATTGCCTATACAAGAATGTGTATAGTTGTGCCAATACTTTTTTAATTATATTTCACCGTCTTCTATAGTCTATATTGTAATACTTCGGGGTGAATACCAATCGGACGCAGGTATACTTCGTATTAAAGATAAATGTAATATTTTATTTTTTTGTAATTTTCTTATGATATTTCAAGGAATGAACAGCATGGGCGATTGTTGAAAAACTACTAACCACGACGGGAAACTCGCTGAAACGTTTTTATTTCAAGTACAACACTTGCAATTGGTTTTTATCGATTTATTTTAACACGGGACAATAAAATGACAACGTTTTACGAAAAAAAGAAAGAAAAAAACAAAAGTTTTATTACACTTTACTGTATAACCGGCGTATGTGTATTAGTGACCATGTGCGGTTTATGTCATTGCCATTGCGTCCCCAAAGTGCACCGCAATAATGTAGTCGTACGACTTTCGTTATACGATGTCCACCCGTATTTTTGGCATATTTTAGGGGAATTTTTTTTCGTTTAATTTTATCCGTATCAGCTTTTCTTAACAATGTGACTCTTTTGAACACAGTTATCGCGTAGTTTGTCCTTTTGAAGCCATGCCAACTTTAGCATTCCATATGGATTTCGAAATAGAACGCAGGAAATATTAGAAATACCTACACCAATGGCATACGCATTGTAGTACATTGTACATGTTATGTATACGTAGTTCAGTTTAATAATAATAATATTAAAAATGTATTGATTATTCAATATTTTTAGATAAAACGGGTACAAGTCTAATTTTTAATACATGTAGATAATTAGAATACGGTGAAGTTAAGTTAAACAAAGTGCTCAAAAATAGTAAAAAATAATTTTTTATACATGTGATACTTAAATTAAGATTAGTGAAAAAGACATTATAATTTTAGATAGGTACGATAAAGAAACATTTATATTAATAAAACGATGACCACAGAAGGTATATCATCTGTTAGTATTAATAAAAAATAAATATGTAAAGTAAAAACATTCAATGATTTGTGTAACTTGAAGTATTTAAACATTTAATAAAATAATAACAATAATTATTTATCAATGCAACATGCAAGAGTGAGTAGTTATTGATGTTTAACATAACATACTATATTTAATAAATAACAAATAATAAGAAAAGCATTGTGTTTTAATTTCAGTGTTTAACAGCAAGACATAATATTTTGTGTAGTACCTAAAATAACGAAAATAACTTATTTAGCATGAGACCGTATTGGGCATGACTGTTACCAATTACCTATAAACTGAACATCGTAATTCACAATATTTACGTGGAATTCGTAATTGGACAAAGTACGCTAAAATTGGAGTTTCAAAACTATGGCTAAGGATACATATTATTAGTGGCGCCAAACTTCTAAGAAAGTACTCAGGCCAAATTATAATACAACGGCCTCAACCTTCAAAGTATAAAGTATGTACGTGTCTATGTACAATTTTTTATATTTTATTTATTTATTGTATTTTAATTTATACTCTATTTTCATCAAGTAATCATGCATATATTGGTCTAAATTGTAAACGTCAAACGAAAACCGATTGGACTTTTCAGTACTCTAGCCACATTTTTAAAATAGCGGTCAGGCGATGGCCCGATTTGTTGATATTGCGTTCTGCGCCACTTCATATTTTAATACATTGTTATTTATTATTGTTATTATTAGTAGGTATCTATAGTATAGTGTTACGATTTACTGTTTATATTAGATCGTTTGAAAAGTATATTTATTTATTCATGCATATTATGGCACTGAGCTTAATAACATATTTAAATTTAAATTGAACAACATTAATAAGTTTATGACATATAATGATATGGTATATGATATGGTACATGCGTAGAGTATAGGATAAAATCGACGCGACATAAATCAAAACAAACCAAAAGTTTGATAGGATATGTTCTTTAAACTTGGATGTTAGGATCGAAAATCCAATTCATCTTTAGTCATTTGACCATCGTTGGTCCACAATCATGTAGTGCTGCTATTCCTCCTTCAAATTTTGTTCTTTGGCATTCCTCAGCAATACGGTTTGTAGTCTGTATTAAGCTGCACCCACACAATGGGGAATCTGTTATACCCCATTTATGTAATAGATAATTACACCTACCTTGCCTAGAAGTATATTATAATATATATTAAATACAAACTTAAAATATATTAACGTTATGTATTAACGGTTGTTCATTATTGTTTAGTTTCAAATCTCTATTGCGCAAACGGACGGGGGTACTGTAATGCAGTAATAAATACGGATTGCGCGGTGATAACTTAGTCAAAGCCAAATGAGTGATAAAAGAGACTGGTAAGTATTCCAAACATGCACTCCGAGGAAAATGCTGAAATTTTAATTTGCCAGAGCTGCCTTTCGCCGTACCGTAAAGTAGTGTAAACGAACTAGTATATAATATGTATAATAATATACCTCGTACCTCTCGGTAAAAGTTTACGTTTAAAAAATAATTTGATAACATTGTTTGTGAAAACACCGAGAACTTTTTAAGAATAACGCCATGTATATACATGAATGCAAGCAGCTTTTATAGTGCCGTAACAGTTTAAACGGAATATTTAACGTATTATGTAACGGAGAACAAAAATCCTTATTTAAATAATTTAATGTCTGCTGATAATAACCGTAAGGAAATACGACGATGACATACAATTCAATTAGGGTAGTAAAAACTGTATACTGTGGGGATTATTCATTTTTCCAACAAAATGTAATAATTGTTTGGATAAAGTATCCAAAATTCTAGATTAATCCGTTAGCGACCGTTATAATATACGTAGGTATACATAATATAAAGTTATACGCGTTTAAATCGCGCTTCCCCGGTCGATTTTGTTCGGATTCTAAAACATGAGATCAAAATTAACAACAGCGATCTAGATTTTTCAAAAACATTCGTTTATGTAGCTTGCACGTGCATGTTACGTGTATAGTAGAATGAATCAATAATTGTAATATTATATTACTCATACGAGAACACGGTTTTATCGAATTATTGTGCAAATGATACGTATAGCCTGAGCGTACACAGAATTCGCAATACCGTTTTCACGTTAATCACACGTTCAGCGCATAGCCGCCGTCCTAGGCGGTAAACCATAAAAACTCTATAATAGTTCTGATAAAGTAATAAGCCATAGGCATTGAATTCTTGTGACCCAACACGTGGAAAATGCATTCGAACGGTGTACGAAACTGCAATAGCGCAAAATGTACCGTGCACAGGAGTTTGAACATTAATACCTGCGTTATAATACAAAACAACTGCGATTCCGTGGATCAGGAGAGGATCAAGAAAATAATATATTGCATGGGGTGTTCTACTATATTGTTATAACTCATATGCAGTAGTCATACGTATTATCTTGTACATTTTTATATATATATACACCCACTAAATAACAAAACAAATTATAATATTGAAAAGCAATTTTTCTTAATTTATATGAAAAAAAAATAATAATTGAAAAAGTGTGCAATTTAATAATAATATAATAATAATATGGGTCATCGAAGGCCAAGATAGGTGCTAAGCATGGTTCGCTCCTGGTTCTTCGAATCACGGACCTTGACGTTGTAACATATGCGTGCGTCATTGGGCCCGATCGTTAATGTACCGGAAAGAAAGACACAGTCGATACGTGCGTATACAGAATCTATGGAACTTTTTCTTGTAAAATATCGGCAGGAATTAACGTTGACCTGAACACATAATTCCTTGGCAGTCGGTAAGGAAGTATATTTTATTGACAAGGTATAAGGTAAAACACGGGGATGAATTTAGCGGTTAAAATATAAAATTTCAAACAGGAACAAAAAAAAATAATAATAATAATAATAAAATAAAAATCAAGTAAAAATAAAATACTAACTCGACGGAAGAAAAAAGTGATTGAGGCGCAGCGAAACCATTATTAAAGATTATTCAGAAAGGGTTGAACGTATAAGGTCCGACATGCATCTCCGTTCCTTCACTACGTTTTGTACGATGTTTACAATATACGCGTATTTTGTGTTATGACATACATAATGCCATAATGGGTACGTATTAGAAACCTAAGTATAACAGGGAATAATTAACAGTTCTCCAGAGAGTGCCGCTGAACGCATTATATTAATATATGACTTAACCGTAAAGGTTTTCTATATTATGAACATGGCATTTATTGGAGTACAATCATTTACGCAGGATGTGTTCAGCACACTATACCATCTAACACCACTACGGAAAGACCAAAGACGCTGTACAATAGATCATAAATACAATTAAAGTATTTAAATGATTATTTATGGAGATTTATCATAGTCTGATAAATTGAGCCGATTAAATGCGTTATACACGATTTTGTATACTGTGCTGATAAAAGCAGTGTAAAATACGAATTGCGAATCCTGTATATAAGTTGCCGTTATAGTTTATTTTTACGATAAAATCTCCTTGAAAATGATTACCCGGGCAGTAAAGCTTTAAAATTAATTAATATTTTAAATGGATGCAATCGAGAAAGTTACGAAAAATTACGCTTACTTCATGTTTTGTGTGTATACACTTACCTACTTATATAAATATTTTTATTTAAGAAGCGTTTATGTTGCTCGAGTAAATAATCATAAGAAATATTATGAAAGTTTACTTGTTGACATTGTGAAAAACGTCAGAAGTTTTTGAAAAGAAAAGAAGTTATAGATTATTTAAACTTTTACAGATAAATTTAATTTTTAATTTTTTTATTATCAATGTACAACTCTTACCTATTAAGTAATGCAATACTATTACGTATAAATGTCATGTTTCACGTAATCCACTGAGGTTATAATATTATATTATGATCAGCAAAATTGGGCTTGGAGTATTTTGCAACGACGTCACGAGAGCCTTTATCTTCTGCAACGGGTAAAGATTTTGTTTGTACTCCCGAAATTATAAAATCAAGATAGAGTGAGAGAGAGAGGGAGAGAAAGAGAGCGAGGGAGAGGGAAAGAGAGGGAGAGAGAGAGAGAGAGAGAGAGAGAGAGAGAGAGAGAGAGAGAAGGAATATAAAATTTGAATTGACGTTGTCCTGAGAGATAAAACATCGATATTTTTTGTGAACCAATGAGTAATTTGAAAAACTATAAGTTGTATCCATAATATAAAATACTTTTATTTTACTTTTTTTATATTATACTATTTTTAGTTTACACTACTTTTGCGCTTTTTTCACCTAGTAATTTGTTATTGAAGATAATTAAATTACGTATTTTGTAATTTGTAATATATTCTTTTTTTTCGAGTAATTTATCCATTTCTGACTATATATTTTGTATATGAATTCCAATTAAGTAATACGTACCAATTAATGTACCATAAGCAACATCAGTGTTTATTTCAGGCATTGAGCTGGAACTCCAATGGAGGTGTAATAAAGACAAAAACGAGCTTGAATTTTAAAATTCTATCGAATAATATTTATATAAGCTTACCAACGATAGTTATTTGTTTCTGGCTAGATAATTTGAAAGGTAACTTAAATTACAGCAGAATATAAAATAAATAATATAATATTACGTTCTAATTATTATAACTGATTACTTGTGTCGTTAATAATTTCTGGACGCTTGTATATTAAAAAATATAAATATTTTATCATAATAGAAAAAGGCGTACGCTAGAATGTGGCAAAGCTTGAACCAGAAAGAAAAAGTGCATCCTTGATTCCTTGAGTATTGTAACTTTCGGTTTGAATATGTGTTTATTTCTGATAGGAGAGACGTATGAGTCACGTATTATTTGTTTGTTTGGAAATGAATGATTTCTAAGACCCATGCGTGCTTGACTATTCTTTTCGGTTCTGCCAACTCGTTAGGTTAGTTCAATAAATAAAAATAATGTTAAATAAACTTAAAAGTTGAAAGAAAATATTCGCATCCAAGTGAAAACTATTGCAAATCATAAACTACGATTCTAAGTAAATGTGGGTGCAGTATAGGTTTATTAAATAAAACATAAAAACTTATGCTATAGTTAAATAGTAATAGTTACTGTATCAAACAAAAATAAATGTTTTTATATTTATATTTATGATAGGTTTATTAAATTTTTATTTTTTTTTTTAGCAGTACGGAAAAAAATATTGTACAATTTTCTGATTGATTATAAAAAAATAGTAACAGGTAAATTGGTCCAATGATTAGACTCGCGTTAGACCAAGTTAACAACAAACTAATATCAATAATAAATATAATATATTATATATGTGAAATTACACATCAAAATACATAATATGAACTATTGTTTGTTGAAATTATATATTGTTTCCTATTTATATATCTGTTTTTCATTGGTATTATTGAATAAAATAAATGAGAATATACTGTCATTCTATTCCAGTCGAATTTCTAATATAACTAACTACCTTATGTCTTATAAGGTATATAACAATTAGTGAGATTAGTAGTATTATACCTATTCCCATGTCTAAATGTAAAAATAAAAGTTACATTAAATTATAATCATTACATTGCTTCACTTACAATCTAACATATTTTATCTCGGTTTATAATATTTAAAACAACAAAATATATTATTATTAATTATTACGAAACTCTAGTTTGGTCGAACTTATAAACTGTGATGGTTTTTTACCGCTGTGCGATATTTTGTTTGGTTTTTTTTTTTCGTAAGCTTATGCTGATACTATATTGTAGCGAAAAAGGGGAAAGAATGCCTTAGGTTTTCCTTTTCTACATAAAATCCAGTACGCACTCAAATCCTATGCAGCTAGTGTTTATTTTATCTTTATCCAAACGGACAATATCATTCTGGCTTCCCCCTTTTTATATCTCCGGTTCACCTAAACCGTCCAAAAGACATAAAACGCGTGCTGGGTGATAATTTTTGTTTTTAGACGTTTTAATCACCACGTGGCGCGTATGAATTGAAAGATGCTTGGGGATAGTTGGGCGAGGATCGTTGTGGGGTGCGGAATAGCGATGTTTTAATTACTGAGTATTCTTTTTAATGCTTTTAGCTTAAACCAAAGACGCTGGATATACGATAAAATAGTGTAATGGCATCAATTATAACTTAGGTCTAGACTCTAAATTCTCCAACATGACTTGAATTTGACACAGATTGTTTTTTAGAAAAAATCCTTTTTTTAATTCAACTAGTTTTCATTATCTATATTTAGTTATGAGGGAATAAGTTTTTGAAAACTCGGTGTGCCGAGTTATTTTATAGTGCAATATTATAACGTTTCGGGATATTTATAGAATTACGACAAATTAAACACAAAGCATGAAACTTTGTGTTTAATTTCTTACCAGAAATACAGAAAAATTATACTTCCTAACTATCTTGAAATATTCTGTGCTTTTCTTCTATTTTACGTTTTGCTATGATAAATGATTAGAAACTAACAATTCATAGGAAAACATAGGAATTTAGACTTTTTCTATTTCCAACGTACAATTGGTACAATCGATCAATTATTACGATAAGAATTCTGAAAATTGATTTGAATTTGTTATGAAGTCTTCTTTAGATCGATTTTCTATTTTGTGCTTAATATACCCGAAAATTAACTTTTATTGATTTTTATGTTTCCAATTAGATTAATTCTATTTTATGAAATTTCGGTGGACAAAATCAAAAAAGTGGAATAGTCAATCTAAAGTAGACTTAACGTAAAATTTAAATCAGTTTTCAAAATTCTTATCGCATTATTTGATTGATTGGTACGTTGGAAATAGAAAACGTTTAAATTCATAATATGTAGTGCATGTGATAGACAGAGACAGAAAATCATGACAAATTATCATTAACTCGTAATTTTTTAATAATATTCTACATCTATATTATTGAACGACTTGATTTGATTGAACGATTTAAATTAATGGTTATCCATGTATTTTTTGAGTATTAAACTAGACAAAACAAAAACTAAACAGATCATAGGTATAAGTGATTTTATAATCATATACAGTATAAACATTTTACTCATAAATTGTTCACAAATACTGATCACGGACAAACATACATTTCGTTTGAGACGGCTTTTCAACTTACCGACGATTTTCTCTGTGATCCGCAGACTGGGATGAGTTCCGATAGAGACGATTTCTTCATTATACCAACAATATAAGGTACTCACGTCGTATCGAAATTTCGGTTGGTTTCAGATGCCAGTCGGTACAAAGAACGTTGTACACAACGACCAATCCGGGACGAACCACAACCACGTTTCTGCTGCATGAGCTCCAATTTTATGTATTATATTCTATAAAGCCGGGTTCTCATTACACCGCGTCGGGTAAACTTCTTTCCTCTGTTTGGCTGAACCGTACGATGGTTGCATTTGATTTCTCAACTATAGGTATACATTATCAAACTTCCAAGCACACACACATAATAACCTGAACCCATTAACTTCTAATCTTTTGTCTGCCACTATTCCCGACAATCCCCCTTACCGTCTCAAACGGAATTGGTCTCGTGACTTACTTACATAATCAGCCAATAAATCAAAAAAAAAAAAACAAAAATAAAGAATTATTATTGAAGTAGTGTCACTGGATGCATTCTTCTATCACGTCATCACGCCTTGTACATATTACTCTAAAATTTACTTATTGTATCAATTGAATACAGATTGTAAATATTTCTGATAAAAAAAATAAAATAAAAGGTATACGTTGACAATATTGGTGTACAGCAGTAGGTATAGTGGTAAACCAGGACAGCACAGAATGATTCGTACACGTTATTACATACACCGTTGTAATATTATAACAGCGTAGTCGCGCGCAAGACGTACGCGACGTTTCGGATTGAAATCATTTTGTTATCCGGAATCAATGATGGGCCCTTCTGCGAGGTAAAATGTGTAAACCGACCGGGGCAGGTTTATTATTATTTGTCTGCTCGGCCGGGTTGAAACCATATGGGACCCGAAGTAGTGCTGCAGTAGTACACTAGTACGTAATACATATAGCCAGGTACTGTATAAATATTTTATGTACTCGCACTTGTACGCTTACACAGTGTATGTGTGTGTGTGGGGGGGGTGAGCAGGATAGTGGGTGGGCATGAATCCGTTTATAAGTACCTATATATACATATACGTTTTGGATACGGGTAAACCACAAGATAGATTACGCGTCTCTCTCTTTATCTCCCTCCCCCTCCTCCAACAACCATGCTAGACCTTCGACCGACGCGTGTAACCGTGGGCAAAGGGAATGGGGCTACCGACACGGTGCCCCGTAGAAGGAGCAGGAGGACGAACGTGAGCAGAAGACCGAAGACGCAGGACCGGTAGACGGAAGGATAAGAGAGTAGGCGGCAAAGACTTAAACTTTTATAAATAATAAAATACGAGGCGAACGTGCACGTGCGCGCGTATACACGCATATATTTGTATAATATATAATATTATAATACGTATACCTGCGTGATAATATGCACAATAATAATATACACGTCCGGGTCTATAAAATAAACGTCGTCGTCGTCATCGTCGTGCGCGCGGTCGCTGCTATGCCGCGTGCTTGTGCGATACCGTCATAAACATTATGTTAAACGTGCGTGCACACAAGCGGGTGTGCTATCAGCGCTTGTTCAGGCGCGTGTGTCGCAGTTCTTATAGTTGCCGCATCAATAACTCCGAGGCAGTGGTATGCGTGCGTGTGTGCGCGCGCGCGCGTGTGTGTGTGTGTGTGTGTGTGTGTGTGTGTGTGTGTGTGTGTGTGTGTGTGTAGGTGAGTGTGTGTATGTGCGTGTAGGTGAGTGTGTGTATGTGCGTGTAGGTGAGTGTGTGTGTGTGTGTGTGTGTGTAGGTGAGTGTGTGTATGTGCGTGTAGGTGAGTGTGTGTATGCGCATGCGTGTGTGTGTATGTGCGTGTAGGTGAGTGTGTGTGTGGGTGGATGGGGAGAGAGAGTTTGCATGCATGTGTGTGCACAACGTGTTTCAGTACCGGGGATGTAAGTTTTTGAAGTCAGGAAGCCACGGTGTGCAAAATTGCAACTATTGGAAGTAAAAATCGGGAAATTAAAATAAAAAAAACAATCTGATTGACATATAATTGTAATTTATTTTATTAACACAATATTATATAATATTGAATGACAATAATATGAAAGAAATCAACGTTCAATAAATAACATTTTACAATTTTGTTTTGCCACGTATAAAACGGTTTTCCGCGGTATACCTATGACTCGGAGCTCGATACGGTAGAAAACCGCGAGAGGATAACGCGTGCAAGTTAAAGCTGCACGAATAGGTACTCGGAGGACGGGCAGTGACCCAGTGACGGATTTAGCATCAGACAAAGTAGGCAGTTGCCTAGGACGGCAGATTTTTAGGGGTGGCAATTTTAGGCCAATATTTTTTTAAAAATACTAAGTTTTTTAGATTTTGTATTGTAGGGTGAGATCACTCTGAAGGATGGCAAATAAAAAATGTTAAATATTTAAACATAGCACATTTTCGTTAGTATAATTAACGTATCTTCTTTATAATACATAACGTCCTAGTCAATTATCGACCGACTCCCGGGAAACTCAAAATCTGAAGGCTCGTTCGGTCCTGGGCATGGTATGAACTTAACTATGGTTGTTCTTGATTTTTTTGAACCTGCGTGAACGTCCACGTGCATATTTATCATAAAGTCTTCGCACTTGACTGGATAGTGTGTACCGAATCACGAGATCCGACTTATATGAACAAATTTACGTTAAGTTTAGTTTGAATTGAAATCTAAACGTGTAAACGTGTTTAAGGTACCTATCGTTGTCGGCGGATATTATTAATAATCGATTCACAAGCATACGCGTCACATGTATACACACACGTTTCGAATGGGCACGTTCGCGTAACGAATTTACCGAATTACCAAAATCGTGCAAATATCAAATGTATTAATGTATATATTACTAATAATATGTTGTTGCATATTGTTCGTGAAACGTATACAATCTAAACGATGTATAAACAATTCAAATACCTGCACTCATTCGCTCACTGATCAGTGTACGGCCAAGACTGCCATACCGATTTGTTTAAAATATTCAGGGAATGTATACCTGCTTTTATGTTACTATATGTATGGGTGCAGTAGAGAAAGGATTTTTCGAAATTCGAATTTTTAATGGTCCAAACAGTTTTGGGTTTCGGGGTTGGACTTAAAAACGTTTTCCATACTTAAATTACCTACAGAGATGTTTAATTTGTGTTCAATTTGATAATCATCGATTGAGGTGTATGTAAAATTAATACGGTATAAATATTTAATATATCATAACAATGTTTAACGACCATGCGCTATTTAGTCCATTTTATTTATATATATATATATATGTATTTTTTTTACTTCAAAATATAGTACTTAATAGTTTTAATCTAAAAAAGTAAAATATATCTTCCGGTCAAGACCAAGTAATTCAGCTAGTACATACATTCAGGACACAGGTATATAATTATAATATGCACCGCCATATACATAAGTACGTATGTAAATAGAGCGCACCTACCGTGATTTGATTTATTATATCGAACTTCGCGCTGCTCGTTTTTCTCGATCCGGTATGCGCGTAATTATACAACTGTCTACATAAATAATCGAGGTTTAGTTTTCTTCTGTGCACATACGAGTATATTATATGTTATAATATATTACAATAATATACGTACGCGGTATTATTCATCTTCCCAGACTTAACGCGTTTACCGCCGAAAACGATTTTATCTACGTGAAGTGCGAACACCGACCTTTGGGAGTTTTAATATTATGTTATTATTATCGGCACTTACCTTCACAATGCGAACAATTTGACGTTATCCGATGGCGATTGGGGTTACATTGTTATAAGTGTTTCGGAATTTTATAGTTGGATAATAATCTACAATAGAGGTAAAATGTCTGATGTAAAACGATATTAAAATACGTTTTGATTTATTTCGTTAACAACGACAACGTTACAGCACCTTTACAAACATGACTAGGTATAGGAAGTGAGTCGTCCATTAAACTGTCTCTTGATTCTTCTTTCGAAATACATTGAAAAATTCAACGATCACGTGCGTGCATAGAGAGTTGAGTTTAATTTTTTACGAGCTTTTGTTGTCGTATACGGAACGGTATTTCGTTTTCGTTCCTTTAAAGGGAGAATCTGAGAAAAGCCATTATCAATTAAACAACAGAGTATTTTCCGGCTTGATAATCGCTGTGCACACAAAAACTATTTTCAACGAGATCCAAAAGTTAAGTGCAAACTTCGGAAACTATTGGTTTTCCTCCAAATTCTTCGTCGATGTATTGTTCGATTGTAACACAGCCAGTTTTATGTGGCTGAAGAAATTTAATGACAAATAATAGATTCCCTCGGTGTGGCTGCGATTTTTTTTCCACCCCGTATATATTCTCGTGTGTATTATAATCTATTTGTGGAGTTTTAATAAAGAATTTGAAAAAAAAAATCAATATGAATGTGTTCACAATTAGGTGTGTACATATATAGTGCTCATAATACACACATTACATGATATACTGTGAGCATACGTGTCCACACTGGTGAACATTTTTATTATTTTTTTTTTATGTTTTTAGGTTGCATAATCTGTAAACTTTTTTTTGTACAATAAGCACAGGTGAAAGTTATAGCAGTAGGAAATAATTGTTAAAACAAATTAAATAATATAAAATAGAATAAATTTAACTATTCATGTCGAGGCTGCAGACATGGGTGGAGGAGCCATTCATCAATGAAACTTTTGCAGAGCACAGGGCAGTAGGAGTTGATCATTTAACAGGTCACGGAATCGTCTTCAGAATAGATATGTACCTTTTGGGTGTTATCTGAGACAGTGAGGACGGATAATTACGTAGAAATCAGTGGATTGCGATGGTTGTGGGTGGTGGACATTGGGCGATTATTGAATGTTTTGGTAACGCTTTGGACTGTTGGAATGGAAAGAGCTTCATAGATTTACGGAGACTATTATTAAGCACCGTAGAACTGGGCTTTGATTATTTGGCAAGAACAGGTGTGTAGATCAAATGATTTTTTAAGAGCATAATAATATAAATATCGTCACTCGAGCTTTGATAGATTTATCCCTGCAGTGATATATATCACTGTATGGGTTCCCGTGATTCGGAATTCGTTAGAGATTTTTGTTTAAACACACTATACGACCGCAGACATAAAGTGATCGAAAAGTCGTATACTGTTTACGAAAGTAAGTAGTATGAGTTATATATCTACCGTATTTCTTAGTACCGTCAACATATCAACCGCATCGAGAGCAATTCCCGTGTTTGAAAAGCGTCGGTAAGTACGTGATATAGATTTTCAATTTAACTTACGCACAGACACACACAGTCGTATTTTATGCACCGATAAACATTACAGATACGCTTTAAATATATCGTATTGAATATGTTATTTATTAATTGAATTAATTTTTTGAAAAGGCAAGTTAAATTATTTATATTTGTTTTACGGTTTTTCTGTTTTTACAATTATTTATTTTATTTGAACGTACTGTAATGATCGACAGTTATCATCAAAACAGCATTACCGTTAGTCACGCTATTTAAATGTCTATAAAGTTCATTGATAAAACATGCGTATTATAATAATTCAATTACATGGGTAGGTGCTCGTATGTTATCTTCACATGTGGATACATGTTAGTAAAATATTTATTTAAATTAATTTAAAAATACACCGTTATTTTTACTTGTCATGCGTTCCGTGTTTTAGTCAAAAAATACGTGATTTGATTAATCTGCATTACTATTAGGTACAATTCGGTTGAACGTTGTATTTTTATGATTATTAATACGATTAATAAAAACGGTTGATTAAAAATTCATAATTTTTAGTTTTTAAAACAATTTATGTATTTTCAACGGGTTTTTTTAATATTGCATACAATATAACCCACTCATAAGATATACTTATATAACATAGGTTCACTAATGACTGGTAAAAACGATCTCACCCCATTTTGGAATGTTTTAAATAGGTTTTTTAATTTTAATTTTTTGTAACATTTCCTTTCCGTTTGTTTTAAGCATTTTTTAAGATATATTATATACATCACAAAGGTATTTTATGTTTGAATTTAACTTAATATTTATTATAAAGGACAGTGGCGGATTTTCAACATTTTCTTTATGGGGGATTCTGAAATGTTATATGTATTTCTAGCATATACCACATATCAAATACTCAATTATAATCATGGAGACATGGGATACAATCCGTATAATATACAGCCATCGTTGATGGATCATTGTAATTATGATAAAATTGAAATAAAACTATAAAAATATATGTAATGTATGTATAAAATTACACCGGTGTGTGGGCGAGGGGCCTATACCTTTCCCCCGTAAATCCGCCACTGATAAAGGATAAATGATGATCATATAGTTTAAAATGTTCACCGATTTCATTTAAAACAAAAAAAACCTATTCTAAGAAATACGTTGTTGGCATTAGATCTGCATTTTAAAAGGAAAACTTTTATAGGGTTGTTAGATTGTATTAGAAATATTATACTGATATTCGATTGTATCACGTTACAATCAACTGAAAGTAAGATTAAGTTAGGTTAAATCAAAATAGCCTTCAAAAAATGTTGATAAAAATTACCATTCAGTTAAAACATGTATCTATTCCACTTGCTAATCATATTATGGCAATATTTCAGAATAATATAGCTTTATTACAAATTTATTGTAGTTTATCAATTAATGATTATTTTATAATTTGTGTTCAACCCTAAAATAAATGAATTTTTTTTTAAAATTTTTCTCCTGTGTAACTCCTAATTAGAGAAAAATAAATACTTCATAATATCGACGAATAATAACAAGCAAGTGCGAGCATATCGTTTGTGGTAGGTAGTGTACCATTGTTACTATTTCACCAGTCATAATCGTTGTTAAAATATATAAAAGCAAATACACCGCGAAATGGAATTATTATTATTATTATTATCATTATTTCATTAAAATTAACGCCGCGTAATTAGAGAAGAGAGATACGAGTACTTGGCGAATTTTACGCATAAAATCAAAATTGTGAATATTATTATCAGATGTGTACATAAAATATTTGCAAAGGACTGTGAAAACATTAATTTTCATTATGGATTAGGACAACACTGACGAAATATGATTTACCTGTAGGTTACTCGAAATGAATTCTACTTAGGAATATTCTGAACAATATAATAATATAATAAACATGTTGCGGTTTATTATATTAGAACACCGACCCATGTGCACGACCCGTTATATATACATTATAAATATATAGGTAGGAGTAATCAGACCCATCCCTGAGCGGGCATTTATACTCGACGATCCTAAAACCGTTTATGCGGCTTATTATGATTTAGTTTGAAATTCTCTGAAACTTCTAAGTAATAATACTCTACGGACCGTTTTGAAAATTAATTTTCCGATATAGCGGTTGCGTTAGATAACAGTAAACTGACCGCGTTATATTATTATCCTGTACCTCTATTGGATAATATCGTTTTCGTCGGTCCGAGCTTAGTAGGTGAATTGAACTAGAGATATTTTATTGTTTGTAAAATATATATATATATATATTTCCTTCCCCCCATCCTTACCACTTCCCCCCAAAACTTTCTACTCAACTATACGATCGGTCGCAAGCATGTGCATTTGCCATTTGGTTTATCAATAAATATATTATTTTCGATCTAACTTTATTTTTACAGACAATTCGATTCAGCTTTAGCGGCGAGCTCATTCAATTTTACAAGTTTTGTGTTCAAATCGAATGATTGGCGAATCGACGAGTTGGTCTATACAGAGACGTTAATCAAAAAGCCACAATTGTATCGCGGGCGTCGGCACGTCGAAGTAAAACCCGTGGTGAATTAGACTGTGCGCGTAGGCTATACGCACTTAATGCGGTCTGTATAAGATTGTATTAATCGGAACGAATAAGTCATTGTCACCAACAAATGTCGTTATGTATTATTTTGAACACAATATAGATAAAAATATTGGAAAACATGTAGGTGTAGGTTGTAATCCGTGCGAAACAACAAAAGTGATTAATAACCGAAATCCAGTAAGCCGCGTTAATTTTCAATAGTTCTCCAAGTTTTAGCATTATAATAACACCACCAAGTAGTAGTAGATATACGCGCGTATTATATATTATTATACCGCCGCAGTAAAACACCGAGTCAGGTTTATCGTTTACATAAAGGACGACTACGCATTAATTAATATTCTTTCGCAAAACTCATTAATATAATAATATATTCGCTTATAATTTAATGCGTTTTGCACTGTTTTGATTTTAAAGGAATAAAAATTAACTACGGACGCGCGTAGTGATAAATGTACACCAAATGCAAATGCGTGTATAGCATCTTGCTATAGTTTGTTAATTTCTATAGATATGATAAGTAATATTTTAAATCTTAAATATTTGTTACGTAACAACAAATGTGTAACGATAATTTATTAATGATGATCATCTCGGTAAACCATTTTAAAATTCGTATTTTTATTTATCGAAACATTCATAATAATGTAATTATTTTGTCTCCAAATGTCGAGCTAAAAATATACCGATGTGTGTAACAATAATATTTTATTTTAAAACAATAATTACAAAAGTTTTCGATTTCAGCATGTTCATATATAATTTTATTAAGTAACTAGTAAGGGTCACTGAATTTTTATTATATTATATTATAGTCATTCGGTGTTTTAACTATATAACATTACTGGAAAATACATTTTCTATTGAAATTTTCTGATAGAAAACCTTTACGTTGACCTTGTCCGAACGTCAACGTTTATGGAAAATAATGGCATTTTATTGAGTGTTATTATGATATACATATTTTTATATCACGATAAAAGTAGCTTTTACCCCATCAGCTATTGTTATTTACGAAACAAAAAAAGTGTAGGTAATTTACATTAAATCCATCGTTTTATTTTTATTTTTATTATGATTATTATTATTATTATTATTTTTTCAAACATTATTTTATTAAATTATAATTTATCGAAAAGCCAATCGCCTGGTACAATACATGTAATCGATCGGTTAATGTTTGCGTTGTGTGTTCATAATTGAGCCTATATGTTTGACTGTATTCTGACACGTCCATATTATATAACATAGAATATTATGTACGATAATATTAATCACACCAAGTCAAATATTCGAGTATGCTGTGTACAATGGAATGTGATATTCTACTCGAAAGATGGACATTTTGTGATACATTACCATACGAATTGCAATTTATAATACATGATATAAGTGATTAAAATAATTTCGTAATTATAATATGGCTCTCTCTCTCTCTCACTCTCTCTCTGTCTCTCTATTTCTTTATTTCCCTCTTCTGTTTATATTATTCAAAATTTCATTGTCTAAAGGTAAAAAAAAAGTTTCCTTTAAAACCTGGAGTTCTCTACGAAATAATGATTATACTCACACACATACACACACACACACACACATATATATATATATATTTAAGGTACACGCGTTCCGTAGACGATACTTTATAACGCCGGCAATCTCTTCTTGTTTACAGATTATTCACCGGCACGCAATTAAATAATTATTCGCCTCAAAAGACAACGATAAGATGGTACCTTCTTGCGTTTAATAGGGAATCATATCGAGCCATTGTTCTATACGAGCGAAACAATAATTAATAATATTATTTATAAGAAAAAACCACGTTGCACCATAATCTCTACGATCAATGATCTTATACATGAAAGCATTTTACCAGATGATAAAATATTACAATACTACATTCTGCAATACTTTTTTGATACTTTTGGTTTTTTTTTGCGGAAAAGTTTAAAAAAAAAAAAATTATAATAACATTAATAAAATCACCTATAGCGATGACACACTATTATTTAGGTTACATTTCTTCTTGACTGAACGGATCGTATCGGCTGTGCAATCAATTAGTGTCGGTTGACAGCAAATTTTATGGTATAAAAAGAAAGAATGAAAAGCATAACTCACTTTATCGGTGGCGCCACATGAAAAACAATTGGCCAAAAAATCATTACGCAGACACAAGTTTTTTATTTTATTCCACTGCGACAAGACTTCGGTGATCTGTATACGGTAAGGAGGGGAAAGCGAGCGACTAAATGTCTTAAAATATTTATCGTCCCTTTCGGTGACGGTAGAGGGTCGAGTGATTTATGCGAGCGCTGCGTAAAATCGCATCTGTAAAACTGCAATTGGTTTAGAAAACTGAACGGTAGTGACGGTGGCAGACAAAGAGATAAATGAAAACTAAAAACTGATAGGAAGAGGACGAATAATAGTAATATCAGTACTGTGTGTTTAAACTCGCTTTATTCTTTACATATTTTTTATCGTAAAACTAAAATTTGTACCTTTTTTAAAAGTAATTAATGATTTGATTGGTTTTGATGTATGAAAAAGTGCTAAATAGTAGATGGACGAGATTTACGAGATGGGTAAGACATACAATATACACGCACTGTTGTGGATGTGTTTAAATATGAAAACAATAATAAATCACTGCAATCAAAAACCCATTTTGAACAGAGCATGATGCCACAACGTAATATTATAATTTCCGGTTATTGATTTTCAGGTACATTTGAGGAGAGTATAATTTTTCAATATAAATATTCGACATTACAAATTTAATCGGATTGAAAATTCAAAAAGAATCCAAAGTGTTTATAAAAGAAATAAAAAAAAACTGAAAAAATATTATCCTCCAAGTCTTTGGGTTAAGGTTTTTAATGTACGTACACCTCACTAACACACATTTTGTGTTCGATTTATAATTGATTGATGCTTTATTAAGCATTCAGTGCTGTCCTATAGCTCGATAAAGTGTCAACCGATAAAAAAAAAAAACAAAAACACATCATCGTTACAGCAGAATATAAAAAAGGTATACTTTACAGCTGAAGGCTTTAACGTTCTTTATATATACACAGGTATATCATTATAAGTGTAGGTCATATTTCACTATACGTATACTTATAAGATCAAATAACCAACCATGTAGATGAGGTTTGAGGTTCAAATACTTTTTATAAAAACGTTCTATATTTGATAAAACAAAATTTTTGTGACACACTTTGTGAACAGCTATATTTAAGATTTCAAAGTTCAATTTTATAATAATCGCCTAGTAAATTTCCAAATGATAAATGATAAGATTAAAAAAAAAAGAATTTTTCAAAGTAATTTGTAATCAGGTAACTATGTAAATAAAATTACTGTATTTATTTCTGGTTGTTTTCACTAATGTATTGGACAATGTTTTAATATTAAGTCATAGTGTTTATGTATTTTAGTATATTAATGGTTGTTATAAAAACATGTATGTTGATAGAAAAATATTATTTTTTTGGCATTGCGGTATAGTTGTTAATTGTTATTATTAGAATTCTTGTGTATACTTTTGCCTTTCTAGTTCTTTTAGCTTAAAATTGTAGCTCTATTGGTTTTCACTTATATTCTGTGATTTGTCAAAAAGTTCAAAGGAATTTATTTATTGCGTAACGATTTACACAATGTCACCAATGTGACAGAGGAATCAATTTGCTGTATTATGTACTTTATAATATAATATATTATAACAATAGATGTTGTTTTCATTGTTTTTATGTAAATCAATCTGAAACACTGACAGTTACAAATGTATGTTATGAGTTATAATTTAAACTTGTACCATTAAACATTTCTCCGTCGCCGCGTTCGAATCGAATATTATTATTGCACTTGAGTAATATCAAACATTTGCCGGATTCAATGTAAATTTGAAAAAAAAAAAAAATATATAAATATTTTACAGATTTTTAAGCTTGTCATCGCAGGACTTTATTTCATCTGAAATAAAAAAAGCTCGTCAAAAAAAAAAAAAAAAATAAAATAAAATAACCGCAATGGTTTAAAATGTTTGAACGTTATAGTGTATCCGTTATTTCAATAAATCAATGGAGCATGTGAATAGTTGAAACTGAAGTAGCTGTGAATTGCACTTTAAGCGGCACACTGATCGTACAAGACAACACTACAATATTATACAGGTCGGTACG
Organism: Chaitophorus viminalis; assembly: GCA_025469195.1. Lineage (NCBI taxonomy): Eukaryota > Metazoa > Arthropoda > Insecta > Hemiptera > Aphididae > Chaitophorus > Chaitophorus viminalis. The sequence continues at coordinate 181,658 of JAIPRK010000166.1, forward strand.
TACTATTTTCTGCACACACATGCATATAAAGTATAAACCGTATTAAATCATTTCTAGTCACGTCGGTGTACTAAACGATGTGTATATTCCATTCCAGGCTGTTTAAAAATGCATTTAAATTCAGCGCATGGACAATAGATAGGTCAAAGGGGCGTCGTGGCCAACTTAAACAATGTGGCTGTGTCTAAACGCTCGGTTGCCGGTTCGAATATACGAATACGTTTTGCTTTCTAGACGGGGCGACCGCCCAGAAAGAAGAAACTAACGCCTCCCGCCCGTCAAATGCTTAACTCACAAAAACAAAAAAAATAACAACAAAACATGATATTACCGTTCCAAAAAAAAAACTCACACGGGGGGCTAACGGCTTCGGTTACTGAAACGGATCAATAAGGGAAAAAATAAATTATTAGGATAGCTTGTGTTTTCTTAGTTTCTTTCTCTCTTCTCGTTTTCAAGTTGCCGTGATTCAATAGTGGTACGAGGTTTAACCCGGCGTTAGTCGCGCTAGTGTATATTACGTCGTTCGTCGCACCGCAATCTTTTTCACCGCGTTATAATTTTCAAGAATATAATTATAAAAATCGTCATTTCATACATGTTTAAGTAGTAATTTTATTAAATTTTATTAAAACAAATCTATTATCATGCAACTTTAATAACTTATAATTTTATTTACAAAGAAAAAAAATCAAAACTCAAAGTTACTTCCTTATACATAAATTAGGTACCTAATTTAAAAAAGCAATGTACAAATTTTATTTAAATGTTATTTTTCTTAGTTTAATCGATATATACGAAACTCAATGTACTTGGAATATCATTGTGTTATTTTTAATAACATTAATGAAAGGTATATAAATGTTTTATTAAACATGTAAAAAAAGTGCGGTCATTTTGACCATAGCGCGACTAACGCCAGGTCAAAGTTAAGACACGATTTCAAACAGAAATATGTGTCATAATTCGATGAGTTCATCATTTATGCATCAGAAATCAGAAATAAACTATAATATTGTAGTCTATTATTATTATTATTATTATTATTATGATATTGTTATAAGCTCGCAACATTCCTTGTTTTGCAAACGTATGCAATGTAAGACGTACACGTACGTCGATCGTATATTATAATATATTATATAAGTCGACCTGCACCACCGGATCGATACATATAAGACCGATAATTTTAGGCATGGGATGGAAAATTATTGGTTCGGAGACCACCACATTTCAACGTAATTACTGTTCAAAAGGTCATTTAATTAATCGTCGTACCTCATCTCGCGCACAATGTACTCTATAATGTAGTTTTGCGCACGCATATCCGTATAGTTGGATGGCGTAGCCGCGTCGAGTGAGTCTTGGAACCGCAGGACTGTCAACCATGGTATTATTGTACGCACGGTGTTTGTATTCCGCTCACATTATCACGTTATCCGCGGCAATCCATCTTCGAGCACATACTACGTGGGGACAGAGATCGACTTGGGGAGATGCAGAGGAACGGAGTACCCCAACTAATTATTTAGAAATTTCAGCGTACCCCTACTTTTATTTTTAAGGAGAACGCACGAAACGCAACATCAATATGCATTCTTATCAAAATGCACGTTTGTCATTACATTTTGTTTTATAAGTTAAAAATATAATAATATACAATATAATATTTACAGTATTCTTTTTCTTTTTTTATAAATTAATTATTCATAAATATTGTTTATGTGATTTAAAGAGGGGCATTTGGGGGTATGGGTGCATAGCCCCCACAGCTTGATAATGTTTAACAAGTGATGAGGACGCTCTTTTTTTAAAAGTTAACAGAGTCGAGCACTGCGTAGGGGCAGTGCCGCAACTAGGATTCTTGGGGCCCTAAGGTCTATGTATATATTAGATATATATATATATATTGATTACATATACAAAATAAATAATGATGGTGATTTTTTTTTAAAAAGCCTAAAAATATAATTCGAAGGCCTACAACCACCCACTGACCAGTGTATTGATATTAAAATGTAACTACACTTTTAGTGTTCTTTTTTTATTATACCTAAATATTAATTAAAAATTTTGTAAAAATATATGATTCTAAAAAAATTATTGCATAGCACAAAGATTGTGTTTAGTATAAGGGTTTAGCATAAGTGAGTAAAGTGAACAGAGCTGCGGAGCGAAATTACGTTCAATGTTATAGAAATACTTAACTTCTTTAATAATGGTTTCCGCTAAAAATATATTCATTTTAAATATTAAAAAATTCTAGAAAAAAAGCAAAAAATTAATTTGTTTGTTGAATTCAAACCAGAAACCCCTAGGGAATCATATATCTGGGCATCAATCGCACCACTTTACTTTAATTTTACGCAATAGTCATATTGGCCATATAAAGTAATTATTACTTTAAAAACGTAAATTTAAAAATGCTGTAACTTTCAAACTAATAGTTTTCGTAGAAAAATTCAAACAGTTTCAAAATCAGCATTGAAAGACACAGTTTTTGAAATAAAAAAAGTAGTTTTTTGATATTTTTATCGTAAATAACACGTATTTTTGAAAAAATTAATGTTTTATAGTTTTTTTGGTATAACTTCCAAAATAATAATTTGCGAAAATTTTGGAATAAGACATTTGTGTTCAGTGCTTTCACACTAGATCGAAATGGAACGGAAACGAATTGTGTCTGCACACTGTATCGGAACCAGTCGGAATTTCGCGGCCATATATACTTGGTCATTTTGATCTCATCGTTCAAGCTCGACGGTCGAATTAAAGCTTATTGCTAAATTATTTATTTTGAATATTTTCGAGTGTTTACAAAATATAATATTATAATGAGTCACACAATGAATGTGTAATGAAGTTACAATGAATCACAAGTAGTGACAAAGAAGACATGATATTCACACTAGCTCTTTTGTCAGAAGCTGAAGAAAACGAAAAATATACGACAAAAAGACAGTGGGTTCATAGCATACATTTGGCAAGTGAAAAAGAAAGAGAGTTCTATACACTATTATCGCATTTCAAACAGGACCCAGCCAGTTTTTTGTTTCTATTCTCTCGAACGAGCTTTAATTTTCTTTTTGTAGCCCCGCTTAAATACTACCGTGTTGACGTTATTAAAATGAGTTTAAAACAATAAAAAATACAAGTATAAACTAATACTCAACACTAAACCACGCTTTGAAGAAGTAAGAACGAAGAACTAATGACACCGGAAACGGGCAGTGATTATTGATTACAAAGATTATTTCGAGAATCCCAATTCCACACATAAAAGTAACTAAATAAAAATGAAACAATAATACACTATAATAATTATATATCTAAATATAGATGTTATTATGGATCAATAGGGGCCCCTGCTCTTCGACAACAAATCAAATAGCTGAATTATAAATTATAAAAATAAATATTTTCAATAATATTTTTATTAAATATATTTTATTTGTTTAAGCATTAGACCAAAATGCAATTATTTAAAATATACGCAGTTCACGTCGGGGCCCCTTGAGTCAACGATTAGTGGCCCTCTACAGGGGCATTGCCCCTGCTGCCCCTGTGGTTGTTGCGGCACTGCGTAGGGGTACTTAGTACTACCTACACACACGGTGGGTTTATGTGTTTTCCATTACATGCGCGATTGGCGACAAATGTTGAATCGCCGCGGAGCTCGCGGTTCGACAGGAGTAACTGAAATATATGGTTTCGATATTATGTGCGGGTGACACTACGTCCCGATTTTAATCCGTTCCTTCAACAGCGCTTAGGTAAATGTATACAAACAAACACCCTGTTCACACGGTGCATAATAATTGTATACTGCGCGTATACTCAGTGGCATATTTTCGGGGGCACCCGACCCGGGACTTGACCCCCCCCCTCTCCCCAGAGGAAAAACTTACGTAGGTACAAAGAACAAGAACATTAATTTATATTACGAGTTCGTATAAATCACTTGGAATTAATTTTTTATCATCTCATATGTATTTTTATTATATATTATAAACTTACCTATTTTCGTAGACCCCTCCCACGAGATATTTAAAAATATGCCACTGCGTGCGTACTATTGTTGGCCAGCGACCCGTGTGTCTGACACAAAAGATCACGGCGCCGCCGCTGTTAACGATCCCTTACACGTTTCGGCGACAGAAAACTGTGTGCTGCGTATCGTCCAAAAGTTTTTCTCGCGGACGAAGTACACACGCATCGGACGACATGACTTGTATACATGTGTATATATATGTATGTATTATATGGTGTTTCAAAGAAACTTTTCTTTTCTGCTCTCCTTTTCTCTATTTTTCACGTACACGCGACGCCCACCACCGACCTCGTAAATAATCCGATAACGTTGGCGCAAATATCGCCGTCGTCATCCGGCGGAGATACGCGATTTCATTACGTGCGATAATCGATATTTGGGCGCAGAATATTTGTACGCACGTGGCCGCGGTTCATAATTGACAGACAACTCCCATACTAGAATTTATAACACTACTCGTCCGTCGATGGATCATCAATATGGAATATTGTGTATTATGTTGTTGTATATAATATACGTCACGCGTTCACTTTTTTTCACGACGAAACTTTTCACTTTTTCACTCACCAATAATTACTATCAACTATTTTACAGCGCGCTAAAGCGCAATGCGAGAAAACTTTTTGAAACGCAGTCTCGTGCGTGTGTCGCAATCGAACATCGGTAAAAACTTTCAACCACCCCTTTCCTCTCACCTACCGGTAATTATAAATTCAAAAATATCAACAACCCCGGAAATGATTAATATTGTGATCGCTTATCAGGAATATATGACCGTATACTTTTACTTAGTTGTAACTAGTACCGTTAGTGGTATTGAAATTTTAATTATTATTTTTTATAGGATAGATATGTAATATAATATGTGGTGTAGGCTATAGCACAGTATAAGTATAAAAGATTACGAATCGGTACTGAGGAGAAATGGTCTGATAAGAATATGTTGAATAAGGTGTGTGTGTGGTGAACATAGGGTTTGAGCTAATTCTATAGGTTTTCATTAAATTCGTATGGTCTAAAGAGATTCCACTGCGTCCGTCGTAGCTCTGTGCAATTTTTTCATACCTCCTCGTAAAAGCCGATTTAGACGTTTTTCAACGATGTGTGTTGCAGTCGGATTTTAGTGATTTCCAAAGCATAATATGTCGTGTTTTCCCGTATCCTGTAAGGAGTATATTTATACTAAAATCTAATACCTTTTACTTTTACAGGAACATCAAAGCTCGGTACTTTCAGACTTTCTCCGTTGGAATTTCGATTACGTTTAGTTTTTCAGGGTTGCTGAATTTCGGTATTCCATTCCGTGTTTGCATTGATTACAATTTTTACGAGATTAGCTTTTGTACAAAACTTCAATCAGCTTTCCTAGATTTTAGTCTCTCTTCAGGATTAGTATTATTTCTTTAGTATTATACTAACTTATACATTGATATATACTGGGTGAAAAATTTTGAAATGTATCGAATACAATGTAAATGAGTGTATTTGCTGTCCAAATCTATTGTCGAATTTGTCGTTTATAGTTTCTAGCCGTACAACTGGATAGACTGATACTTTTTATGTACCATTTAAGTTTTTACGGTATGAACTCCCCTTCAATCAGATTCATACAACATGTAAATAATATTGTAATATTGATATTTTTATTTGTAATTCTGTTGTTTATTTTAATGTATACCTTTATAATGTATCCACTTAAAATATTGTACCTCCATAACAATCATTATGTATATTATCTTTGATGTACATTATTTTTAAGGTCCACAATACAATTGTGACTAGGCACGCCCGTTTGAATTCAAATAAATAAATAGAAATAAACATTGCGTAGTACTTATACGTCACCCGTTTATAATATTACTTAAAATTAAGGAAATTATACCCTTCTCTGAACGCACCAACAAATCGGACTGTTCTAAACATACACCAAAGCGGTCAGTGAGTTATTAATAATAATACTCGGGAACATTAAAATGTTATATCGTTGTTATTTCGATAGCAATAAAATAAAACGCAGACGTGTCTCCGTTCCCGAGTAAAATAAATATGTATATTTGTCCCGTCGTAAAATATGCAGTTTGGGGTTTATGTTTATTCACGTGCTTGTACATCCTTGTATATCTCTATACGCGCGCATGTTTCGTCATGGTCATTATACAACGATTTAATACGTCATATTTCAGATTTAGATGTACCACAAGAGACGCTGTAGCGACGATCTTTGCCAGGTCATTAAATTATTGAAATCGTGCGCAACTCAACGAGACCGTCTAATTTTCCATGAGCCCATTTGCTTTAGATTCGTTTATTATTACTGTTGTCATAGTTGTTATATTGTACGGCTTGGAAGCGGAAATGTGTTATTATTTACATGTTGGGGACACAAAGTCGTATTTAACTTTAAAATGCTGGAGGAGCTGGGGCACTACGAAGGATATCAAGTACCTCATAGCTCACAAGACTATGAAATACAGGTACACAAATTTATTTAAATCGTCAATGATGTTGTACTAAGACATCAAGCGATTTCATTTTCATTGAGAAAACTTTAAGCTAATACATTTTTACATCGATAAAGTAAATTTAAGTTGAAACTTTTATGCACAACAAAAATTAAATGATTATTTTTTAAGTATTAATCAATAGATTGAACATTTTAACATTTTCAATAACTATTTAAAATTACATTTAAACATTTTGTGTTTACCTATATATTTTTTTAGCTACGACCACTTTTTTCCCCGTCGTAGTATATGATTTATACATACTTATATTTATTACTTAGACATTCAATTTATTCTCGTATTTTAAAAAAAAAGATACTATAATACGACTCAATTGATTACAACATTTTGGGTTCTTTGATCATTAAAATAGTTTTTAGATATATTATATAAGTTTATGCAAAACACTACACTTTATGGTATTGAATAAACCAAAAACAAAATATAATTCACAGATATTGAACACTTAAACATTTCTTGAAATGTGTTCTCTAACAAAAATGATAGCAAATATCCAACATTTTATAATAAAATAATATTGCCACATCAGTTGAATCTGAGATGCTAATAATGAGTGTGGATACGCTAAGCACCTTATCTATACATGCTAATTATTGGGAAGATTGAATTTTTTTCGAACCTAAATTTTCTTTCGAACTTCTTTATTCACGAATTCGTAAACATGTATTTCGTCGAACCATTACTTACTTGTTGTGATAATAGTAAAGAAATCCAACAACCACATAGACGTGCATGCAGTGGACGACGTTACAAGTTTTTTAAGATTTAAAGAAATCTACGATACATTCTGTGTAATATGTTTGTGTAGGTTGTTTGACGGCGGAAAATATATATGCATATATTATTAAGAATCACGGAATTGGGAATATATGAGGAATTTATCGGTGACACCTGGCATTAATATTAGAATAGGAGTCAAGATAATCAGTAGAGCAATAAGTAATTTTGAAGACGAAAAGTTACTACGATAACCTCGAGAATAATTTCGTATTCAAATGTTGTACAATGTAACCGCGGCACCTAATAATGATGATTGTAACTCGTGATGTTGGATTAACAACGTTCGGACGTCCGTCCGTCTTAGCCATCCATGCAGTTATTTCGGTGCTCGTTCGTGTAGGTACAATAATACTTACACGGATATAATAGTATACGCGTGGGTATAAACAACGCGAAACAATAATTATTATAACAACAATAATAATAATAATAATAATAATAATAATAATAATAATAATAATAATAATAATAATAATAATAATAATAATAATAATAATATGGTACACACAACATTTTATTTCTATTATTCGGATCGACTTGTTAAGTTTGTTTGGACTTCAGCGTAGGTATATATGTATTGTTATGCAAAATAGAAGTAGAGTTCTTTTGTGATTTAGCAGAGAAGTAATTCGCGAAAACATTATAATGAAGGTCGAATCCTATCGGTGGAATTCCGAAGATTCACTGATGTACTGGCCGTGGAAATCGTTCAAGTACAATAAATCACTATGGAAACCGTACATGTTTGGCTGACAATGAATATCGTCAAGCCTCAATGATTTTCATAAGCCAAATGTGTTTATAAAAGAAAAGCAGGTAGACAGAGTATCGACACATTAGACGTTGATGGAATATTTTAAAATCCGTGGATAAAGAATATGTATTATGATAATATTTTGTACTACTCAAGGTCATTTACATATGTAAGGGTACTATTTAAATGTTTAAAATTATAATACTCGTATTATTGTATAATTGATAAAAAAAAACATGTTTCTTAGTAACGAAGTAAACTGTTAAAAATATAAACATGAATTATGTTTATCTATAATACACATTTATTGAAAATGTGTGAGACGACAACATTTCCTTAAAAATTTAATGAAACTAAATTTTAAAAAAATAAGTATAAAAATAATGTTTTACCGGAAAATATAAATAACATTTTCAAATAATTTTACGAGTGATTATTACCGATGCGTGAGATTTTAATTATAAAAGTTATTGATTACTCGGTTGTTTCTGATTAGAGAGAATTTAGAGTGAAAATACTTATCGTAATAGTTATATTTAATGGTGATTAACAAATTAATTTATAACACAAACAAACAAAAACAATGGCTTATCGAAACAAAAACAAAATAGTTGCTTCCAACTTAACATCATAATTAGGGCATGGCAGCGAGATATTACAACTGTAGCAAATCATAAAACATGCACGAAAAAACTTTTAAGATTTACCCTAATTATTGGAAAATGCTAACAAACTACAAATATTTAAATAATAATTGTTGTGAACGAGGTTTTTTCAAAAAATAATTGTATTTAAGACGAAACGAAAAGTACGAATAAATTACATCTTTAGGATTCTAAAAATCTTATATTTTATGTTTTAAATTGGTCATGACGTGTTCACGTCTTATTTAAAGGTTTACAGAGTTTTTCAATAACATTGAAAACGGATAATACTATTCTATCGGTTAGATACCACGAAAAAACTACACGAAATTATAACGATTTAATAATAATACAATTGGTGCGTACAAACGCCGGAGTCATGACGGCATAACGTTTCACGCAAAGTTCGGCAAATTCGCCAAAGGTTTCCTTATCCTTAAGCCATACTACGCTTGAATAATATTTGTGTTGTCACGACCCTGCGTTTCGGCACGGTAACACCAAGGTTCTACGCCACTACTAGGTATCGCACGCAATCGAGTAGATGGTTTACAAGTAGGCGAAATGTGCTTCAAGTCCACGGCGGTGTTGTTGTTCAAATGTACACTCGTCGCAATTATACTAAGAGTTTTGAGTTTCTGCGTTTTCGCACGCGTTACTATATTTACGAGTAAAACGGATCGCACTATATTTTCGGATACATAAGGATATTATGCAGACTTCTAAAATGGCGTCTGAAATAAAAGATAATATCAATATGTTTTATTTATATGATTAAATAGTGTACATATCATCCGATCCATCTTCCGACTGAACCCAACCCTTACGTAATTAATCACTTCTGTGAACCATCTAAGACGTCTTGAAAATTACAATTTCCTCTATCTCTTTCTCGAATTTACTATAATTTCCAAGTTATTTTGTAGTTAACACTTCATAAATTGTTTTCTATTTATACTTAAGGTTCAACATTTTAACACAAAGTTATCCATAAGTCATTCTTGAAATAACTATAAAAAAAATTCTACTGGACTATAAGGAAAACATTTTATGACCGTTTGAAATTTAAATTTTTACCAAGTTGTATAAAGTAACGATTTTACATATTTGTTATTCAAAAAGTATAAGTTGCAGAAACTCGAAAATTTTAACAGTTGTTTAGATTGGCATTTTCTTAAAGTCATATTTTTTCAAAATATTATACTGATATTTAAGAAACTTATATAAACATTTGAAATGTTCGATTTTTTAAAAATTATTTATTTTTAATTATTGATTAAAAAAATTTGGCTGGTACAAAATACTTGAAAATTAAATAGAAGATTCCACAGAAGTTTTTGTTACTGTTATTTAAAAATTATTCAAATCCATAGGCATGTTTTTTTTTTTATAAGCGTTTGAAATTATTGACATAATATTTCAATTTAAATACGAAATAGTATATTACATGATATACCTATTCTAGACTTACATATAATCTCCGTTCAGAATCGTTATTCTGTAGTGTGCGTAACCGGAGTATGACTTCATTGATAATTTATTGTATTTATTTTGAATTATTCTTTTTTTCTTAATCCTATGATATAATTACAATTATATTTTCCATTAATAAATAATCACTATTACATTTCAACATATTATCATTATGCATATACATAATATCCGATTTAATATGTAAATTATACGAATAATTTCGTACTCAACCCTAAAAATTCTCCCTTTTGAATCATTGATAACTCCCATAATATTTATGACATTCCTTACATTTTCTTTGATTGTTCATCTCAATCTAATTATCATCAATGCCCACGATTTTTGTCTGTTTTTAGTTTATTTGTCCCTATATATTTCAAACGCAGATATTTACGAATATTATAATATGTTTATGCTTTTTTAACTGTACAGAATTTTATTATTTAGGTTCAGTTTTAATTGTTAATAATTTATTGTATATTATACATCAACCGTATAAAGGAGCTAAGAAAAACAAACAAATATAATACTATTATGAGTTTTGAATTCCGCGAAGTTCCATTAGTTGTGTTTTTGATCTGATGTTAATTTCCTCAGGTCTTATAGTTATGACTGTTACTACTGTTTTAATTTAATTAATATAAAAACTCCAGGGTTTCACTAAATATCTTGTAGTTTATTAAAATAATTATTGTACCATTCAAAAACATAACATCAACATGTTTGATTAAAATGTCATCTCTGTGGTGTGTAATATCCACTGTATAATATATATATAATATTAATTTGATTACCATAATCAGCTCCATCGATCGACACCGTTAATCGTGACTGTAAACGTATACACGGTACGCCCATCAATTTTAACCAAAATCGAACTGCGTCGAACAAGTTAATTCAACGACTTTGCAAACGTGCACCGCATGTTTATGTATCGAATAAAAAAAAAGAATCGGAATATTATATATTACCATGTAAGCTCATATGGATATGATATAGTAACACGGATTTCTAGCTGCTTCTTGGCTCACAATATAGGTATATACGTTAAATAATTTTTCAGCCATCACTCAGGTACACGAATGCAGTACAATAATACCACGATACAAGTATAGGAGATTTGCAAAAACATACTCAGATTATTTAACGCGAATGCCATATATAATAATATTATAGGTACGTTGTAAGTAATATCATAAGTAATATCAACGAAACGTCTTCTTCTCATGGCTCGGTATAATACGTATAAGGCGTATGTATAAACATAATAATAATAATAATATGATATGATATTATGAGTGATAAACAGCTTTTCAATTTGTAGTGTTTATTGAATCTCGAAAGGGTGCGGAAGTCGTGTATGAATATTTATAAGTTATCGTTATATCCCTAAGTAGGTTATACGTGTAAAGGAGAAATGGAATTTCAAAGTCAATTTAGGGTGTGCGGATATGGTAGAGCGAATGCTTCTACTAGGGAATGGCGCTCACTGATGGAATTTAAGAATAAAGAGTACTATAAAGACGTTATCTTGACGTTAAAAGCACTTGGTTTTTTGAAATATGTCAATACTTCTTTTACCCTAAATCATCCACGTGGAAAACAGAAGCCGCTTAAATCAATCGCAAATCGAATAAGAGATCAACATTTAAAACACTCCACGACGAACTCACGTGTTCATTTTGATTGTGATTTGAAATCCCATTGTCAGTGTTCATTAATAATCAATCGTCAGAGTTTTGGGTGCATTAAATTCTCATAAATGCATTATTTCGAGCACACATCATAATATAATATTATGCATCTGCTACGTCGATAAATAGTTAGTGGAAATATATTGGGCTTTGGGTATACATGCTGCGCCCTGCAGACGAAAACCAATCGATATACACACCACAAACATTATAATATTATTGTAACGTTTTACCGGATTTTCGCAAGCATACGATATACCAACCGAAACGTACTTGATGCATTATTGTTTACGATATCATGTTATCACGTTTATCCTCGGCCTTATAGAAACGTTCGAAAATATTATTTCAGCACATTACCTTACAATACCTATAATAATGCATAGGTCACGAAAAAAAAGAATACAGTATAATTTATTTGCCTCGTTTATTTCGCGCATGTACACGCTGCGTGTTAGAAAATCGATAACGAACAGTGTTTGCAGTGTTTGTACCAACAAAATATTATTATTACATCTATCGTCATTGGTTCGCACGTATCATTCGCAGTGTACCTGTTCGTGTACACCTACGGGTGTATGTATGTCCGTACGGTTTGTACGTGTTCACGCCATATCATGACGTAGATAATAATACGTGTGTGCATGTGCGCATAATATATGCACATTGACGGACGGTGCACATGATTATTATATGCGAACTATGCGAACAAGATAACGCGATGACGGATCATAATAATATAAGATTGGTCGGAAAAGAAATAGGAAAAAAAGGATAAACGGATGGCGTGAGTTATGTAGAATCATACACGGCCGATCGTTGGACGTGTGCGTTAAGTATATACACCGCGCGTACAAATACGAGTGACGGCTGAAATACGACTCTATAATGTATATTATATACGTATGTGAGCTGTTCTCGTCTCGCGTGTAAGTAATACAAAGGAATAGGATAAAAAAATAAATAAACTGCACTCGCACGCAAAAGTCATTTGTATTGTAAGCTGTATATAGGTACTTTATATCGTGCATTTGTGTTATTATTATTATTATTATATAACCGTATAATCGTATACTCCTTGTTCTCAATTCTAGAACTCTCGCCGGAAATACACTTATGTCTGTTGTACCGGGGAAACGTAACAATAATATTATTTTCCTCAGCACTGTTTGCGACGCGACGACCACAAGAATACCTTATTGTCATGCGGGGAGCACATCATCCGCAACCCTGCATATTCGTCAAGTGTCCACAGTGTAGGTACATTAATTTATCCGAGTCTTACATACAACGTTTGGACGAGAAATTAACTAAATAATTGAATAACATGAATAAGATACACTGATACGACTGATACGAGTATTCTACCAGAGAAGAATGTATACCAACACGGAAAATATAATTAATATCAGGTAAGTAGTATAATTTTCTTAAAATAATTCTTAAAATATTCGGAATATATTATATCACGTTTGTCACTATAAAACTTATCAGATAATTATACGAGAAATGTATGACAGTGTGATGAACGCATTTTTTTGCTATGATTTACCTATCTACCAACACGTGGTTGATAGAACACCTGCAGTTGAAATGAACCAGCAGTCTCAAAGGTCTATAACCCAAATTATGAACAAAAACTCGTCCGAACCATATATTAGAAGAAAATATATAGGTGACTATATAAATTTTGCTCAAATCATATACTTAATATAGAATATATATAAAAATTCAACAAAACCATTTGTAATTTTACTTTTTGGGGCGTTCGCCCTGAACATGAAAGTACTTCGTTCACGAGAGTTACGGCGTAAATTGACAAGATTTTTGCGTTCTGAAACAAAGTCATCAAACCGATAAATATGATAATGAGTAACGAACAAAAAAAATTTTCAAATTTTAGTTGCTTAACATGATGGGCTTCTATATAATATGTATATTATATAATCGTTGTTCACATAAAATATGGCAACAATACGTATCAGTCAAGGACAGATGGGAAACAGTAAGTTCTTACACGAAAGTCGATTCGTGTGACACCGATAGTCATTAAGTGCATATCAATCCAAGAGATTGCAGTTTAATAAAAGTATACCAATTTAGTTTACCAAAGCTCTAGGCACCAAATACTTTAAATTATTTTTAAAATCTATTGTTTATGATCGACACTATAAGCGGACGGTGCGTTTTATAGTGCGCAGAATTGTAGATTATCTGCATCGTATGGATTCATAGAATTGTTTTTGTTTTTATTTTCACTAGAAAATCTATACCGTTTGAGTTTTAAATGTCAGTAAAATTTTTGTTTCAAATCCAAAAACCATAATATTCAAACATTTCAAATCACCGCGATTCAATCTCGATAACTCGCGCAAAATAATAACATACTCGTATTATATGCTGTTTTCGATGATTATGATTGTTTTCTTTTCCGTAAGAGACTTAAATTATGTTCCTTAAAGAAAACACTAATACTGAAATAATATAATATATCCGCCGTATATACGATTCGAAACACTGCTGCAGTGTACACGTGCTGATCTCCAAGAAACCATTTGATTTGTAACGCAAAGACATAATATTATATATATATATATATATATATATATATATATATATATATATACTCGTCGCGTCGTCTACACAAACAAATTTATTTGTGTAAACATACGTTTACTGTTACGGGATCCTTAATATTATTGTAACGCAATGTCCGTCACAACGGATCGAATCAATAGACGTTGGACCGTTTGAAAAGACATCATACTATTATATTATATCGTATAATACACTGACGGACGGAGGCCCAGCCTATGCACGTTTACATATTATATTATTATTTCGCCGACGCACACACACACACACACACACACACACACATACATTTATATGTATATGAACACGGTGGTTTAATAGGATAAAATCAATCTCGCTCGTAAGCCGGAAATGGCCTCGCGCGCCGGAATGGAAGATTTTGTTCATCATAACAACAACGGGAATAAAGAAGATATAGACAGGCAATAACACTTTATCACGAGAGTTGCAACGGCAAAGAGGTACGCGGGACCGTTATAATATTGTTATAGTCTCCCGTGTTTGGGGTTAGGTTGAAGCATCCCTCTATTTATCATGTACATACATATATATAAATATATATATATAAATATATATATATATATATATATATATATATATATAATACACAGACAAACGTATACGATTATGTATATAATATGTTTATACGCGCATATTCATATACATACATTATACATGCATATGTATGTAATATATATATATATATATTTGTATATAGTTATAATATGTTCTGGCATTCGACCCCATGTGCACTCTCGTTACCCGCGCTACAACGTGGCTGTTTACAGATGTCTTTATTATATTATCTGTGCTGTATATTATGTGCATGTATGCATGTGTGTGAAACGGCTTCTCGGCAGACAAAACGCGGGTAATTTATCATCGATACCAGGATATTGCGCGTTCGGGATGATTCACTCTTCAGCATATACACACCGATCGGTTAACGGAATCGCTAAAAGTATTCACGTGGTGATAGTAGTCGTCGTCGTCGTCGTGGTTCGTGATTTAAGATCAGCCGTAGTGTAACGCTGTCGCGCGTACGCCCGTAAAACGAGAGCAAAACGATTTGTGGCCCAGTCCAAATCCGATAGCGCAAATGCGCGCATTATAAATCGGCTGTACACACGCGTATTACATCCATACAATAATACACGTTTACGCTATACCGTATCTAGCACACTGTCCGCAGTGCCGTTGCACATTCGTGTTAAACCGCGAATCTGATGTACGAATATGTATATGTTTACGGGTTAGTGTTTTTACACTCGCGAGAAGAAAAAAATGAAAACGAAAAATACGCAGGTGTGAATATTTATCTCAGCTCATGGCGAAACTTACTCTCGTTTCAGCATACGATGTTTATAACGGGCACATATTATAATCTCTTCATTAGCCATCCACGAATTAATCGTAAATAATATATAACATGCATAACGTTGCGGGGAGGAGTGATGATGCCCGTGCGAAAACACACATTTTCGTGAAATCACGCGCGAGTCCGGTATAGATTATAGTGTAGTACAGATAATAGTTGTATCATAATGAGTTACAGCGAAGGCACCTATATATTTTACGCGTATATAAGTGGGCTGCAGATTAATTCTAACTGGGGTCCCTTGCCCCGCTGATATCTTGCAGTAACATAAAGTTCCATCTAAATTCTATATTGTAATCATTGCAATTTATGACATAAATCCGAGTATTACGAATTTTTAATTTTTGAGTTTATAAATTGTTGAACCTATAATACATGTGGTTACGGTTTCGATGTTTAAAGATAATTATAAGTATATATATTATGTCGTAATAATTCAATTTATTTCGCGAATTATTATTCAACAATTTTTCGGTCTGAATTTATCCTTACGGTAGGTATTTCATTTTTTTTTTATATAAAAGTGATGATTATGTATTATATAATATGAAGTGTAAACATAAAATATTATACTTTATTATGAATTACATGAAAATACTAATATAAAAGGAATGATTTATTTATAATCCAGTATAAAATCACATTGCGTTATTATTATTATTATTATTTAGCTGAATCCACTACTTTTGAATATTAAAATACAGATATTCTAGTATAAAGAAATATGTATACATTTAAACAAATTTGTTGATTAAAAACTCACCATGAAACAGCTATTACAATAAAAATTATTATTTTACGGTCAAAATTTGAATGATAATATGTACTTATAATAATTTGTATTTCAAAGTTTTTGCTTGGAATAAGAAAAGTCTATTACCGGTGAACATGCAATTACATTTTTAAGGTACATATTAAGAACGGAATTTTTGTGTAGTTATACTTTGTTATTTCTGTACACGAAATATTATTTTAATATTTATTGGGGGGATTCTTCATACGATTAGGTAAAAACTTTCATTTCGATTTTCTTATTAATAAAATACATAATGCGAAAAGCACGCGTAACTTAAGTTCTATATAACAAGACCACGCAATTAGAAAAATTTTTACCGAAGCAAAAAGTTTCTATCTATTTGAACACATTGAAATGAAAATATTTTATAGTTATCATATGAACGATTATTATATAAAATAAATGAACATAAATGAGGTTCAGTTCTTGTAATGTTTTTAAAAACTAAGCGGAAACTGCAATTATAAATACATAGTGGTAGCGATAAGTTATCAGTATTAGTTTTTAATATTACTTAAAAATAATCAAATAATACCCATGCTGTAGAAGTACAAGCACATATGTGTATAATATTTTATACTTACCATACCATGCGTCGTATTTATTGCCCGAATGCTGAGTTTGCGTCTTTAAAATTAATATTAATTAAATGTCCTTAAGTTCTTAAGGATTTGATAATGAAAACTATTACGTTTATATTCGAAAAAAATTTACTACTAACATAATATCTTGTGGAGGGTTAAGTATTATTATTTGTTATCGCGTATTTTATTCAGTATACTGTTAACGAAAATACCATAAAACGTATATTGTAAAATATTAAAATATTTAATACTTAAATACATATATACACGATTAAGTGTAGGATATTTTTTGTTTAAGTGTTGCATGAAAATGTAATACGCTTGAAAGTTCAAAACTGTATTATTATATAAAACTTTTAGTTTTTTTCTTTTTTTTTTTTTATCAGCACAATAGCTCAATATATATATTGTTTCGATGTGGGGGGTGAAAAACGCGAAGGAAAAATCACATCGCACTTCCCTCGTCTCAGAAGTAACCACATTTAAACTCTAAATGATAACACTACGACTGTTTATGTATGTATAGTCTGATCACAATAGTGCACAAAGCGCATCGATAGTATAATGTATGTGTTTTGGCGGAAGAACCTCTCGGTTCAATGCAGATATCGTTTTCACGATTATAAACGTTCACCGTAACCGGGTTACTGATTGCTCGAACGCGTTTTGTGATTCTGCTAACAGTCAATGTTAAGACTTGGTTTCAGAGCTGGTGTTTACCACGATGCGGTTCCAACATTTGAAATCTGATAGGAATAAAAAGTATGCATTACACTTGTTCGGCATCTGATTACTGGGTACATTAGACTACAAAAATACAACGGTTCGGTGACCACATTTATGATAATACGTTTTGGCGATACAGTGAACGTGTTCTGTGACCGCTTTGTATATAATACGTTGTATTCATTAAACAGTTCACTCCACCAAGACACTGCTAATGGCACGTGTGTATCACGGGCTAATTTGTTCGGATATTCGAATGGTGAGGCGGTCTACTTAGCCCACTCTTTCTTTCAACGCGCTGGACACGACGAAAATTTTTGCGAAAAGACGTTAATTTTTTTTCTACCGCAAAATTGATTCCGACCGGCGGCGGCAGTGGTGAACGATGACGCGCACGTGAAAAAAAAAAAAAAACGTTATCGGTATTACATTTATTTAAAGCAAGACTAGTTATAGGTAATTAAAAATGTAAATTTATTGATATCCATTGTATTATCATATTGTTTTCCATTACAAAGCGCCACGTGATCAAAGGTGTATTATTCGGAATTTGACAGCTGCAGTGATGTTTTAATAATTGGAACGTGCTATATTATTATATTTAAAAATGCTACTGTAATATGACGGTCAGGCGAGACCTGTGTGTCAAATGTATGGATACAAATTAATAAATGAAGACGGTGTCCGACCGACACGCCATATGGACGGCATATGGCGACGAAATCAATAACAGCATACGTCGCCGTCGATGTGTTCGAAATAATAATAAGTACCTATATATATATCATATTAAAATATATAAAATAACAATAATACGTGAGAAACGTACAGAATGATTCTTCATAACTACGTTCACCCCATTTGTTTATGCTAAAATACAATATTATAAATATATTATCCAATACAGGTACGTATAGAATTATGTGTAACTCTTATGGAGTATCTCTAGTGACAATACTAACATTTGTTTTTCCAATGGGAAGATATTTTTCTCTTTTTTTTTCACTTTGTAAATGGATTCTACAATCTATTTCACTTGTACACAATAAGTAAATGTGATATAAATTAAGATTACATGCACATTACTGCCGCTAACATTATTTGCGTAAACGTTACGATATGTACGTGAACAATTTCAGTATATTATTAACACTCTCATAATATAGCTATTTTTATACTTTCAAAAAATTGAATTATTTAATATTGATGCAAATTTAAAATCGATAAGTGTAAAATAATTACAATATTGATATAAGTAATTGTGAGTTGTGACATTTTGTATATTTTGATCGGCAGGATGACGGAACGCATTTCAATCCGTCGCATCGATCAACTACCATGATGGTTTGCGCGGCAGTGTCGTAGTTCGTACATGTGCCTGTATATAAATATTATTAATATTCGACGCCAAAGGAAAAAAAGGAAGAAACAAAAAAAAAACATGAAAATAATACACACCCCGCTTTATCGTGCAGTACACCATTCGGCTCGGATTTTACCTTTGAATATTTTGTTTTTCGTCTCATCACATCTGCGCAATACGACGGCTTATTATAATACTGCCAGTTCATTCATTTTCGTTTGCAGGTCCTGATTTATCAATTCAGGGGCCTAGTACAAATTTGAGCTCCAAATCTATATTTCTTTCATTGTTGAAATAAAATTGCAAGCACAATATATTTTTGAAATAATGGTGTATTGTATACAAGAATATATAAGAAAAATATACATGGCGTTATGTAATTCAATTTCATTATATGGCACAACATGTTGAGGTCGTTGAGGAGGCACAAATAGATCAGATATCAATGCATTACATACTACACAAAAAATTATTATTAAAGTAGCTTTCTCCCTACCATTAAACTACCCATCAGGGAAATTATTTAACCATACAAATATATTACCTATTTATAAACTATACATAAGATAAATTCTAATAAAATCCATACAAATGCAAATACTTAACACTACAGAAATTATAGACACAAGAACATGGAAGTTCATTAAATCATCATTTACATTATTAACCAGTTCCAGAAACTCCCCCGAATACGCGAGTAAAACAATGTTTAATAATCTAAATATAGAAGTAAAAAGTCTAATAAAAAATCTATGTGAAACACATTCAAATAATACCAATGATATAATTATTAAAAATCAAATTAAAAAAAAAAATTAATAAAATAGTTAGTGAGCTTGATGAGAATATGTGTGTTAATAAAAATACAAAAAGGCAATATTTATAATTATAAATTTTCGTTAACATTGATGTAACTTTGGGTTAATAATATCATTTAGTGCTATTTATTATATCGAATGAATTAAGTTATATTTTTATTGTATAATTATTATTAAGTTAAACAAATGATTAACACTATAAGAACTCCGTATACGAGTTACGAGCACAGCACAGTTGGTATACGTATCATACGTATCAGCTTATCAATGTATTTTTATTTAAAAAGATTCTATGTTATTTGATTATGCTGAAATAAATAAATAAATAAATTTTGTTTATCCGTTGTCGGTGAGCCCCTCTTTTGAATGGGCCCAGTACAGCAAATATCCCATTTTGTTCTTGCATAAATATGGTCCTATTCTTTGGTAATTTTATACACGCGTACATTATTGTATTCGTGTCTCTCCCTCATCCCTCCAAAAAAAAAAAAAATTTCGTCACTAGCGGCCGGACAAAATGCGTGTGAATGTTCCGAGACGGATCCACACAGTGTAGGATTAATAAGTATAATATAAAAGACGTGTGAAATCCACATTGTTGTTATGTTAAAGCATTTGCTACTTATTATTATAGGATAGAGATAAAAATAACAGAGTGGGCTACTGGGCTATACATATTTTGTTTTATGAACCTGGAACTATATATGACATTTTATTTTGCTATTTTTCGCATATTTCAAGAATTTTAGAATTGTAGTGCTATTTTTGAAGTTTTGGCGATGATCTCTTTTTTAATAGCCCGGCGATGTCGAATATATTTATTAATTTATACCTTTTTAACTGTTATTGTTCCATATGTGAGTAGATTCTATAATATACCGTCGACTGTCGTACGAATTTCAGCGTCAGTCGGTTCTCCGTACCGTTTGATTTCGTTTCATATTCGTTCATTATACTCAACTGCGTATTTATTTTTGTTTGTTACTATTTTCGATGTTTTTATAGAGCATATTTTATGGGTTTTTTTTTTTGTTTGTCATATTACAGTGCATATTTTAGGATTTTTGGTGCTATAAAATCCGAACCCTAGCTAGCTGGTAATCACATTGTTTTCGTTTACGTTCTTATTGAAGTGCGTGTTCGGTCAAAGTTCAAAGTCTTTTCAGCCGCCGTTCGTTCGCGGCTTCGTTAATTATCCGCACTATGTAGTAGTTGTTTTCGCCGACGACATCATGAGCAGAGACGCGGGCACGGGACACCGTGCGGGGAGAACACGATTTCCCCATAGGGGATCGCGCGACACGAATATCATACGCCCGAACAACCAACAACAGTGCGATGTAGACGACGGACGGTTTTCCCGCCGCAGTTTCTCGCGTTCGTCTCGTCCGTTCCGTGTCTGGCCGTAAAACACACGTAAATACAACACAGCCCGCACCCTCATCTGCCGTCCCTAACTCGACCTGACCCGGTCCAACCGCGACCGCAGTCAATGGTGATGGGACGAACAGAACAATTATCGCGGCCGGCAGTGCACTGTACTTACGCGCAAACTTTGAACACGACTGCCACCCACTCATCGTCTCGTATAAATGCACACAAACACGCATAAACACGAGCACACACACACACGCACACACGCCACCAACGCACACGTGCACGCAACATTAGGATGCTATTTCGAAGTTGTTGTGAAAAAACACGTGGATTCCTAGTGTTATGTACAGCATGTACTAGTTATATATGGGTGATTCGTTTATGATGCTCACCTCCCTCCCATTTTTGATCTTAAAAATGCTAGTTTGGATTTTTTTTTTTAATTTTATGTTACCATTACACCTATGTTTTCCGGTTTTTTTTTTATGAAATCCCAGGTATGTTCTGTGGCAATACAAACTTTGTTTTCTCAAATGGGAATCCTATATATTCTACGCGGAATAATATTTAGTTAATTTTTCTGGATCAGTTGGTGTAACGTAATCAAATTTTGGACCAGTATTTCCGGTTTTATTCAAATTTAAAATTCTGTGTTAAATCAATTAGGTTACCCCCCCCCCCCCGATGATTAGCTTTACATAATATTATGTAGCATTGATAAGAAAATATTTATTATGATTACAACTTCATAATCAAAGCCCAATGATAGTTAATTATTAATAATATTTTTACGGCTGTAGATAGCAGATATCTGTTGCAGTATATATGATTCGATATATACGTAATACATGTATTATAACGTATTACCCAATAATTAATAATATACGTTTATATGTTAATTCTTATCATCATACAATTACTAACTAGTGCTTATATTCAATTCGTAATCTAAAATTAGTAGCAAATAGCGCTGAAAAATTATACTTCAATATTACATATTATAGGAATATTTCCGTAATACTTATATTAAAATAACTCAAAAACTACTAATTCGAATTTTAATTTTGTTACATACAAATATTACAAATTCACAGAAAAATAATCACAATGGTGTACCGCAGTGAAAAAAGGGTATTCCCATTTGAAAAACAAAAGTTTGTATGGCCACAGACCTTACTAAGGATAGCTAACGATATTAAAAAATAATAATAATTCAAATTTTGGCATTTTTACGACCGAAAATGGTAGATGAGCATCCTAAACGAATCACCCTGCATATGGGTACCGACCGTTTACTTGGTTGCCTACAAATTTTTCCGTGGAAATTTAACACGAACTATGTATGCACATTTAATTCGAATTGATCCAATCACCTTTGACACGAGATTAAATTCGACATTTCCACCACAACTATCTTATGACCCAGGACTGTATGATTTTGCGTCGGTGTTTCCGTCCGTTCACGAGTGTTAGAGAAATATGAATGGAATTTTTTGCTCTCGTATAAACCATTTCAATCTTGACCTAAGTAAATTAATCTGTAGGAAATAGAACAAGAAAATTGAGAATCAACCAATAAACATTTTTTTTACATTTTATATAGCTTATATGTTTATGCTACAGATCCAAATATGAAGTAGTAATAATAATAATAATTGTTCGTGTTGAGGTTACTATTAAAGTGTATTTAAATCGACATAGTTGTCTAAAGACATAAATAAGATATAATACTGTACAGTACATTTCAGTTTTACTGAAGAAATCGATTAAGCTCTGTCGGTTAATCGTTGCGATTACGACGTATATAATAATAATAATATTATGCGAGATTTTCCGTACCGCACACGACGATAAAATACACGCGCAGCCTGTGCAGGAGACCATGTTTTCGGAACGGTTGCAGAGATGACGCTCCAATTACTTTCATTACTTGGTTTAACGACAGAATACGTTTTCGCAACATCGTGTATTTACAGAGTACCATCTGTAATGTTATCGACAACAGCTTTGAACAGTATTCGTATGGTATTTGCTATTCGGCGAAACGACATCCGGTGGATCGTGACGATTTTCCAGTAATATTCAAAACTCCGAAATCGCCATAAATCCTGCGAAGACATACCGCCTCCATTTACATTTGACAAGTGATAGTTTAGAAAATAAATACAGAACGTAGTGCGCGTCCCGGGGCTTCGTACACGCGTGCGTACGCTATTCGGCCTAAGACACTAACGTTCCGGCGGCATTGAAATATATAGTCAGCAGAAAGCCACCTCACAGCTCATATACGCCAATATCCTCACAAATCATTGGATTCTTAATATGTGTCGAACGGAATACGGCGGCGATCCGCGATGATCTCGGTTCAAAAGGGCACGCGATTGCACATGTGCGTAAAAGTATTTTCATTTAAAACAAAACAAAGTAACTCAAAAACCACCACCATCACCATTTTGGGGTATACAAGCTCCTTTGCGCCGCGGGCACGCACCGTCCAATATCCGTTTCGCCCGGCGGCTCTCGTCCGACGGAAATTAACCACTCGTCCCTTGCCAAGTCGTTTTCCGTCGACGGATCGGAATAACCGTTGCGAGATCTCGGCCAAGTTCGGCAGGTCTCGGACGGGCTCACAGCGGCCGTCGTCTCGATGACGCACGATTATCCGTCACATGGGTGTTCCGCATTCGACTGTATCGATCGTGCCCAACCTATCGGCGAAACAAAAGAGTATTTTAATTTTCGAGGGTTGAAATCACTAAGACAAGACCCGTGCTTCGCAAGTAAATTTAGCTTATTTCTTTACGGATACAACATCTTTCACTACTCGCAATAGTTACGGTTTTTACATTTCGAAAAACATAATATGCCAATTCATAATTTAACACCGCATTAAGAACACAGATAATAGAAACGCGGTCGAAAATACGATATCAAATTGATTAACCATACTGTTATACTACAGTCTATAGGGACAATTAACTAAATAAAAAATCCGTGATTATACACTGAAAACTCCAAATTCTAGAAATAAGCAATTATTTTGTGCAGAATTATTTCAAACATGGAAAAAAAACTTCCAGGCTCATTATTTTTCATTTGAGAGGGTTATAGAAATATTCAGGGGACGTCATTACGGAACCGTTTCGTGTGTTCCATAATACGTGCTTTACTGTATTTTCAATAACTATGATTAGTTATAATATGTATATTACAGTTCAGTGCTTCTCAACCTGTGATACGCGTGGAAACCTTATAGGCGGTACACGAAGAAAATCTTCCTTCATAAAAAAAAATTGGAATGAATCATTATTTAATGAATAAAATTGAATAGTGATTTAAGACCAAAAGTTACCAATATGGAACCCGGTATTGACACCATCGTCAGTTCAAAATAACACCAACCGTCTCATCGAAGTTAATCATATTAATTATAGTAATATTTGTACATATTTAACTTAATTTCTTTTTATCCATTAAATACTTATATTGTCATAATTTTACAGTTCTTAATAAAATAAAATTATATACATATAAAATCAAAGCATACAATATTAATAAGCAAAAAATTAGGTCAGGTAGTACGTAAAAATGTTAAACTATGTAGGTGGTACGCGAATATAAAAAGGTTGAGAACCACTGTTATAGTTGATATCGGTTATAATTGTTTGTACAACACTGTTTCTTGGAACTGTCGGTTACCAGCGTCAACAGCTTACGTAAGAATAGATTATAAAACTTAAACATTTTATTTTTTTCCAATAATTTCAGAATCAATGTATAATTAATTAATCATTAATTTGATATGGGTGATTATATTAACAATTGGCAGTTAAGTGTTCCAGTGAACTTTTTAGATAAATATTAAAAAGGACGATTTTTATGTGCTGTGAAAGGTGGGATTACCGAGTCCCCCTGCACCTTTCACATTTAATCCTGGATAGAATGGTAATGACCGCGGTTTTTTGTACGTATTATGCAATATCGATGTCGGTTGACCTACAAGAGTGTTCCGTTTTTAGTTTATTTTCGCATCATCGCAAAAAAAACCATAGATTTATTTTAATAAATAGACCATATCAACAATATAATGGTTTTGTGATAGATTGGATAGATTAGAGAGATAAAGACAGTTTTTATCAGTGCATCACGATTTGGTAAAGTCTTCTCATTAACTAGTTATGAAGCTTATACATACATGTATTATACCTCAGTAACATAAAAAAAAAAAAAACAATCTCATTTTCGTTCTTGCATATGACAAACTCAAAAGTCCTATCTATTCACTATAATATCTATGAAGAAAACGTAATGGCCACGGTTATCCACCGTAGATAACCGTGGTAGTAGCTCACCGTATTATATTGTACACCCATTGACTGTGAAATCAACGTGTTTGGTGGTAACTTTTAAAGCTAAGCGATGTCTAAATAAAATCGTAGGTACATCGCAATATGCTCTTCTCCATTTGTTCTATTATTTTAGGATAAAACGATAAGAAAAATACGTAATTGTCATCCGATTGTTATATTTTTACATAATACATGCGCATTGAACAGTGATTATACTACACGTATCATTATACGATATTCGGTGCATGCATTTGACTGTTTATAACGCTTATAGGGCAGATATGTATATTACTCTGGATTATCGGTTATCGCGGTATTGGTTTTACAATGATGTTTTATTCATTTCGTTAATATCGCATCCCGTTTTTCGCAGTATATACAATTGCAGCAAAACTGTTCGTCAGGCGCCAACCTTTTTGGTCGAGAAACGAACATATTATTTTCCGTGCAATTTCCCTAATAGTGTGGAAAAAGATCAAAGACTAATTATATAATAAAAATGGAGGACAATTATCCGACGAACAAACACTATCGGGTACTTGATCGGATAACTAGAATAATGGTTTAACGACAAGAGATTTTATTTCTTATGAACCTTATACGATTACAACTCTTACGGTGCTGTAACGACTTGCATGCGATTTTTTGCTATGTGAACGTACGTGTATATCGTTCGTAATAGACTGAAAATCAATATATATATATATATAGTAATTGACAAGTTTCTATCGCATATGAAACGTTAATGGGTTTCATTTAGTTTAAATGCAAAAAGATTACAAAAACGTATATAATTTAACGATGACGACGAGGCGTAATATTATAAAGGTTGAAGCGCCTATTATTATTGTCCGTCCGATGAATGCACCTAATGATGAAATTCGCATTCGATTCTAGGTAGCTGATATTATTGGACGTGGTCGTTTCGTTAAAATCTCCGGAACACAAAAAGTACGCAGAACATGGTGTAAAAACGTAAGAATAATCACATGCACACGAACGAGATGGAACACATGTAAAATCATTGACGTGTACTTCGTGCTTATGGACGAAGGAAATTCGCGGGACTGGAAAACCATAAAATATAATAATCATATCCACGTTACGCGATACCTTAAATAGATACATAAAATATTGTTTTAGTAATATGCCATGGAAGTGGAATAAGATGTTTTTTTCCAGTAGGGGATGGGGAATCTGGTCTTTGAAAAACTAACTCGATCATTTAAAAATGTTAACGCTTTCGCTTTACATATAATACAAAGACGCTAAGGTATGTACAAAAAATAATTTACTGTTGGTAAATAATTAATTTATAATAGAAAAAATCAATGATGTTGAAATTACGAGTAAGTACATAGACGTATAACTTAAAATCAATGGAGTGTAAAAACCGTTTAATAGTAAAAAAAAAAAATTCTTTTGTTCTTACGAACATTTAAAGAAATAATACGTAATATTATTATAATCTGGTTTAATTTTACGGAAGACATGCAAATATTTTGGTCGTGCCGACGAGCACTGCAGTATAGTGATTAAACTTGTAACGGTATAATAAATCATCTGTCACGACAGAATAAAAAATTGAATGCAATTGCTGTAATAACTTCTTAGGAAATTGAAGAAACTTAGAAATAAATTTTATTTTATTTTTTCGTTTTTTTTTCCGTTCTGTTCAGCTTGTAAACTCCGAACAACCTAACCTAAATAATGACAAAGTATTTTGTAATTATTTATTATTTTTTTTTTCCACAACAGTATATTATATATTATGATATATTGTTATTACATCATAAACAGTATTACTTTTTGTTACTTTGGCCATCCAAGGGCTTTTAATGATGTGTTGTGCACGTGTTTCATCTTTCCCCAAAGTGCACGTAAACCGAATGCTGCGGATTTCAGTTATACTGTCGGAAAACTACGTATATTTTTTGCGCATGTGAGTACATTGTTTTTAAATAAATAACTGAATTTTCAAGATATTTTTGCGCACGGAAAACATAACTTATTACGGCTCAAGTGTAAATGTTCAATGTATAACAATTATAATGATTATAATACATACCTTATTGTATAAACGAGTGATACCCTACGCCCGGTACTTTTATAATAATATAAATATGACAGGTTAACGTGAGTGATTTGAAAGAAAAAGAGAGAAAAAATACTAATAACAATTGAATAAATAGTATATAATATAGACATTGGTATTTTACATATTATATTGAAATAACATTAGTCATTTTGAACTTACTTGTTGCATCGAAAAAAGAATCAAACGTATTAAAAAAAAAAAAAATTACTGATTAATAAATTGAATGCGGCATAGAAACTATAAATTATTATTTTGATTGTTAACAAAGCGGATACTATTATAGTTAGTTACTATTAATATTATATCATTAATTTTATAAACTTCATGTACCTATTATGTAGTCACTTATAAAATAATAAGCAACATAATACGTGAGCTTAACTTTTCAGAAATATTTATTCAGTTATGAGGTTTTTTTTTTATAATAAAAAAGGTATACTTTTGTTTAAAATAGTGCATTTTATTTGATATTTTATTCAATTGTTGGATGCATTCAATTATAATTATTAACTATGGTGATCGTCTTAAAGCATATTTCTATACTAGCGTAATATTGTACTAGCTGGATTTTTAAATATTTTTTATAACTTTTAATATTATAGTAATTGTATTTTGTAATTATACCCAGCAAAGACTAGGTATATATTGTAATAACGATACTGTAATAAATTAAATGATGGCCAAACGATAAATGGCACAGTCACGATGTGTCCATAA
Source organism: Chaitophorus viminalis (assembly GCA_025469195.1). NCBI lineage: Eukaryota > Metazoa > Arthropoda > Insecta > Hemiptera > Aphididae > Chaitophorus > Chaitophorus viminalis. The sequence continues at coordinate 210,380 of JAIPRK010000166.1, forward strand.
TTTAAACGTAAAACCTGGTTCGATTTAATTAAATCTGGCATAAACCAAAGTCATGATAAGGTGAACAGAAACGCAATGGTGACGTATCCAAACATTTGAATAAAATATTTAAAATATAAAACCATAATAATAATACCGTACTCCTTTAAGAGCTAAGGGACAAAAGATAAGGGTCGGAATTTCAGTCTTATTGAATGACTGAACTCTTGTGTTTCTCCGAGCAAATTTTTAATTTTTCATATTTATTTTACCTCACATCCGACTTATAATGTATTAATGTAAATCGTTTTTATTGCTGTATGATCCCGTACCGTGTTCCTTGAAAATAAGAGTAAAAGTATAAATGATTACTTGCTGCAGTATCGGACGATTTGTAATCATTTTTAAAAGCCTAAAGTTGTGTTTTCGATAATTCGATACATTTAACGGCACATTAAAAATTAGCGGACGAATTAAAGGTCACCCATTCGATGTTAAATATTTCAGGTTCCGTTAAATTCTAATGGATGTTCGTGTTGTCTAGCATAAATATCTTCAGTATCAAATTACCCGTGCACCGATTGTAATTATTTCTTTTCCGATTTTAATCTAAATTCATGGTGGAATACCTATATCAATTAATATATAAGTAGGTAGGTACCGTAAAGTAATTACTGCTTGTGATTATTATTGAAATATAATTACTGGGTAGTGCTACTATTAAACAGCCACCACGACAGCATTATTATTTATTAATTTAAAACACTTTTAAGTAAAATATTACAAGAATTACGTGTAGTATTAAGTACAAAGTATAAAGTATTATAATATAATATCATGTAAACAGGTGGAAAAAATGTCAAAGGAATACCTTTCTGGTTTTATAAGTTTATCCGGGAAAATATTCGTTGTGTTACTCAGTAATTATTGACCGTATAAGTTCACAATATTTGGATGACGTTTTATATAATATTTTCACAAAATATAGCTTTTGCAAAAGTATCTATCAATACTCAGTAAAAGAAAAAGATAATGATTCGTAGTAAAAATATTTAATATAATTATTTAGTATCTTATAACAATTAATTTATAGATAGATTTATGGACATATCGTCATATCGATTATCTCTCTATTTTAAATACTATCCCTATTAATGTTTCTTAACTCGACAGTCGTTCAGTTTTTACTTTTTATATACTCCGTCTCTCTTGCAGCACAAACTATTTCACGAACTGCCACCCCCTAAGAACACTTCATTTCGCAACAAGAACCTTAAAATCGAATTTATTTTTCTTCTTGTATTTACTCTACTGAAATTACTTAAATTATTATTGCACGCTAAACAGACATGATTAAGATTTAAGTTGTTATGATCCGTTTATCGCGTATTAGGGTAGGTTTTTATAAATACTTACATTTTATATTTATAAGTCATTAATCATTATACCATTTATAATATATTGGTATATTGGTATGAACATGTAATTTAATTATTATCATTGGGATTATTATTACTTTTACAATTTTTTTTTTTTCATTATATTGAAACACAATTATCGCTGTATGCACAAATATACCATATTATAATGTGAAACGATTTGTTTCGGACAATTTTGAATTCAAAAAATAATAATTCGCTTTTGCAGACGGTGATTTGGTACTAATATTATACTTTGGAATCAAAATGTATTGGTAAGAAAGACTGGAAAATAAAATTTAAGCATTGATTGAACTTTACAGTTGAACCGTTTCCGAATAGATCTTTTCTTCCAATAAACTTTTCGTCGGTAACTAATTGTTGTTCGCACCACTACGCAATAACAATAATAATATAACACGTATAAATCACATTTCCCGAGGGTTGTTCTGTCACTGGAGCAGCCATGCTCCGCACGTTATTCACATAGAATAGTACCTAGATATTATATTTCCTTGTCGTCGGCCGGTTCGCTTACCGTATTTACTATACGACGCTATTGATTGTGGATGTCCTTTTTGAAAATAAAATAAAACCACGTTATAGCAACATATCGATCATTAATCATTGTTATTGCTGAGAGATAAATTTCATGTACCTACAAATTGGACACCACGTATACGCGTAGAGGTATCGAATAACATATAATTTATAATGAAATAAAATACGCGTGTTATGAATACAACAGTGATTTCACAGTGTTTGCTCGATGCCCGCGTATTATGTAACGTTAGGTAGGCATACGCATATTATGTCATTTTATTTGTTCGCACTTTATTTTCCATCGGACCGAGACGACTGGAAAATCCTTTCGTTTCGTCGACGTCCCGTTGCCACAGCCACCACTCGTGCAACAATAACGTTCGTCGAATCCCTTTTTATCATTATATTACAGTGTTTTCTCGATAATTTCTTTCAGCAGCCAAACCAACAGACCGGTCCCCGAGGTTCGGTGATGTACACTATATATACTAGCTTCTACCGCACCAGTCACGTCTATACACCGCGATATGTACGCCATTTGCCGTTATCCGATTCGACGAATCATCACGTGTATACATCATCCGTGACCGGACTGCGCGGATTCGTCGTCGTGCCCTGAACGGGGGGTGTAATATGATCATTTTTATTTCATTTGTACATTTATTCTGAGGGGTTTCGACGACATTAATGTCATTAGGCCTCGCGTGCTTAGTGTGTAGAATATGTGGTAGGGGTACAGTGCAAGGGTAGTTCTTTAAAAGACACTAGGGGAGGAGAGGGGCGAAAATATTTTCCATATACTTAGATACAATTATTCTATGTATATATATATAGTTAACATTATATATAAATAAGTAATAATTATACATTATGACTTATAGAACATCAAATACATCACAAAATAAACACTCTTTTGCTTGGCAAATCTTTCAATTACAGCATCTGTGTTTACTTTGATATCTCTTTGAATATGCAGAAGTACCAAACCACTAAGTCTATCATTTCCCATTTTAGATCATAACCATTTTTAACTCTAAAGAAATAAGCAAAGCAATAAGCAAAAAGCATTATATTTGAATGAGTAAAATAATATGCGCGAAGGTTTAATGACTAATTTATAATAAATTGTTTAACATTATTAATACAAATAAATTTATCATTATAGTTCAATACATAATCCCTAAAAATATTTAATATATTTAATTATTTTAATTTTTGACATAAATTACAGTTTTAACATAAAATTAACGCTGAAACAATTTTTAGTAAACTGTTTACTTCTTCAAATTTTTAGTTTTTACACGGCCCAAGGGGGGGGGAGAACAACCTATGGTCCCCCTCGTAAAACCGTAACTGGTGCAGTGTTGGAACCCGTATCTTGGAACAATCGGTGGCGGTTTCTATACTCTCTGGTACGGCCATGGTCCTGCAGCCCGGAATATGAAACCACCACGCCGGGCCCCGGGCTCGAACCGATGACCGTACGTTAAAGCACAATCGCCTAATCCACCTCAACCATGACACTCCCGCAATAATATATAATAACATTGCCGGTGGTCTGAACCCGCCAAGGACGCGATAAATTATTTTTTTCCCCCTCGCTATTCCATTAGAAATTATGTGGAGAGTGGTCCTTTCGCAACATTGCTTCCACTTTGCTATCGTTTATTAAATTAAAATACGATATATCGTTTGCAGGACGATTTCTTACTAATTACAGAACCACAATTTTTACAATAGTTTTTTTTTTTTGCTTTTATCACTGGTTTTGTCTAGAATGCTCCGCTCCCGAGCCCTCATTTCTCGCTCCTGTCTTGCAGGTACCTACTCCGTATTATTTGTATTTATTTTCTCTAATACACCGAAATCGCATGATTGCCGACTAGGCAAACGACGGGATTCTTAGTATACCTCTTAAACAGGTTTTGTTAAAATAATATCCCTACAGGTGACAACATACTGAATTGTTGATCAGATAATTTTTTTAGGCGATGATAACGCACAAGGTAAATTGTGTCTGGAATTAAATGAGGGTGTTTTTCAACGAGTTTTATATGATTATTCAGAACAGAGAGGTGGGTGACGTTAGCGACTGGCATCCGCAGGTTGGATAATGAATAGTTTATTCAAAGTATCAATATTAGGATTTAGATACTGATTCCAAGGAATTTTTTCTATTTTTTTTTTTTTTTTGTGTACACTTTTAATTTTACTTCAATATTTCGAGTGTATCGTAACTTGGTATATATGTTTATAACAGTGAATACATTTTTCAAAATCATTATAACCAGAAGAAAACTGTAGAAATTATTTCATTATGTTTAGATAATCGTTAAACTGATTGATTTTAAAATAATCGATAAATGGTATAAATATCGTTCGGTTATAATACTGTTCCGGCGAGTGATGCGCAGTTATTCGATTTGACATTTGAATAGTTTCATCTCATATACTCCATTATTGTTTGTACTTCTAAAAATAAACTTTGACATTTTTTATCCGCATTTGTGCGAATGAAAGGTAAAACTTATATATAGTTTGCAACATGTTTACGATATTTAGATAAATCACAATTTACTTTTTGTAATGCATGTAATGGCAATGTAAATGCAAAAATGTTTTTTATCACAATATGACGTATAATTCTGTAATAAATTGAGATGAATGATGAGTTTTGGATAATTGATAAGCGAGTTGTGATGTTTCCAAATTATGATTATTCTCGCGATCATATAATGCATATTAAGCTATAACCTATGATCTCATATACATCTTTAAATTATAATATACTTTCGTGACGATCTACACAACACGCGTTTTATATATTTTTATAAGAGTACTTTATTGACTACTATTGGAATACGTTTTTTTATGCGATCTTTTAAAACGTGAGATACGTCATTCACGTCTACATGGGCAGAATAGTGTCACATGGCGCGTTTCATTTTTCCATTCTGCCGCGTAACCGACGGATATAATAATACGATCCACGCAAGATTTCATTCACGCACTTTGGCAGCTTTTGACGGGTTATATGACGAAGTCGGACGCCAAGGAATGTGTTGGTATACGTTGACGTACGTTCAAATAATGTTATGAAAAGGCCGCTATAGTAGTCTCAGTGTTTATAGCACCAAGGCGGGAATTCCGAACAATATACAGGGTGCTTTTGAATACTAGTTCAAATATTGAGACAATATGTTATATCGACGATTCTAAAAAAAAAAAAACGAATTGAATAATATTATTTGGGTAAAATAAACGGTGTTTGAAAAACATAAATTTATTCGTCACGTGATACTCCTTAATAGGTACAAAAAAATCTATGTATTAAAAATTATAACCTTAGAGTACACTAGTACTCATAAATCAGGAAAAACTGCATCATTTTAGCATTAAAAAGAGTTAAGTATGTTTAAATATTCACCCTGTATATTATTCAATGACATGAGTTTATAGGTGGATGTGTGTGCTTTTAGCGCACGAATAACGGGATAAATACCATATAGTAAATTGCCATTCTATATTATTCCATATGTATATACTCGTTTAATATTATATTAGTCATTATTGATATGGCTGATTAGAAATTCGAAACAATAGGAATATGCTTGAAATGTTATTTTCTATTATCTACAGCTGACCTGGCTGCGTACAACATTTGATACTTCTTCCAAAGTGTGTGCAAAATGTGAACGGCTCTTGTTTGACTGTAATGGAAAAATAATAACGAAAATAATAATAAGTAGCTATTGTGAAATAGTGATTGAATTGCGAAAAGTTGAAACATAAATCATAATTCAATTGAAAACATGAATATTTAATTTGTTGAAATTTTTAATTATGTTACCTACGTTCTCGGCAAAGATTCGATTTCACATTTATAAATTTTTTACGACTGCGTTTTCATTTGACCGATTACACATAAACAATTTTTATTAATCTTGGAAAAACTTTACCTCTTGTATTATTCCATGTAGAAATATAAACATTATGTATTTCATAATATGCACCAATTATTTTTGTTGAAAAGAAGTGGGTAATAATGTATTGATTTTTGCTTTTATTAGTCCAGTAAAAATTAACATTTAACTTTAGAATAATTCCCGTAGAGCTGAAAATTGGTGCATACCCTCAGTATATTATTATAAATGAAATGCCAAAAGTTACCATCAATCCTACTGCTGCTAAATTATTTCTTTCTAGGATCTAGGTCAAAGGTCACAAGAATAGATTTTTTACAATTATTATCTCTTATATTTCAATTGTTATTGCAAAAACAGCTGAACAGAATAATTCGTAAGCCAAGTAATATTATATAAAAAAAAAGCAACTATGACTTTTTTCCTACGGATAACATTTCATGAGATACTGCGGTCTCAAAATTGAAAAAAAATTATTATCTCTATAATATTATTCATTATTTTCCATACTTAATACCTTCGAAATAACGTGCTAAGTATATTTATTTTTGTGGTAAAGTTTGGAAGCTTAATAATTCACGATTTAATTTTTTTGAAATTTGTTTGTATACATTTTAGGGAAAAAAATGTATTTTTATTTAACGTTGAACCAACCATTGTATTATTTAATATTTATAATAGCAATTCCAACTTATTGAACATATGACAAATAATTTTTCTATCACCAAAAACTCCACTTGCATTGGACATTATTTTGTAAGCTTTGGGAAAAGTATTGGAACCATGTAATAAAATAAATTAAGAATTAAGAACTAAGAAAGTACAAATTAAAGGAAGCATTTCTTTCATATCACATTATCACAACCTTGCATAATTTAACCAATTGATCCAAAAAATGACATAAAAACTATTGCGAGTAAAGAAACAGTTTTATCACTTTTATAATCAAAATTCTGTGTAGTTATTTTAATAGGTACCCTATTCAATCCTATTTAGTCCTAGCTACTAAACCATTATATTCATAAACTCGAATTAGAATATGAGCTTTTTCAACGAAACATATTGTGGAGCGGACTTGATATTTTTTATAGTATATGCTGTTAAGTTTTAAGCTAAAACCCCAGAAACTTTTTGGAATGATAGTTTGAATGATATCTATTATTTGAAAAAATGTTGTGACTGTTTATATATAATATTCTAGTGCATTGCATTGTACATTATTGTTATATTATACAATTCACATATACTAAAAGAAGACAATTTTTGTATAAGAATTTTTAACCCAAATCTTCGATAAATAAACTCAAAAATGCCCAGCTGCCTGGTACCCCACAATGAATGATCTAGGACGAATATTAGTCATAAAACTTATAATATTTGTGTCTTTTATGTTTCCAAAAAGTAACGATAAGATAAATATTATGACGGTTTGTCAAATTAGACACACAATGTGAATTTTTATTTAAAACTATTTACAAATTATACGTCTATAATTTTTCAATTATTATCTCTAAAAAAAATGTTGTAGTTGCCTTTTTTTTATAAGATAACTTGAATTACAAATTTTGTAGAGTTATTTTTACGAAAACATTTGAAGAAATAATTGTGAAAAACTTATTTTTGTGACCTATGATCTTGATTTAGTTAGTAACAGTAGGATTGATGAGGACTTTTGATCGTTCAATTGTAATAATATAGTTACTTAAAGTGTGTACTAATTTTTTCAGCTATATGCAGATTATTTCGAAGTTAATTTTATTTTAATTATTTTGATTAAACTTAATAGCTAAGCCAGTTAAATAATTATTGAAACTTTTGTAGATTTTTTGGCATATTTTTATTTTTATTTTTTTTGTTGAACATATTATTGTACAATATTCTCCTAAAAATGTATTCTTAGTATTACAAAAATGCAAATTTGACAGCAATGTAAAAAAACACCAATATAATCCAAATTTATCCTATAAACGAGGTGCACTCCACCCCCAACTGTACAGCAAAGCGAGGCCAATCCGTTTTTTTTTTTTGTTTTTCAAATATAATAGGTATCTATTGTATTCTATAGTTCGTCGTGTTGTTATTATGAGTGGACGAAATTAATTGCACATAACAAATACGCGTGTACTATATACATACGTGGTTTGAAATTATTTTCGACGTTAAAATAAAAATCGAACAACATTAAATGAAATAATTGTACGCCAATGGCGCAAGATAAGTACTTTTCACTTTTCAGATAAAACTCGACGAATTTGAAATCAATATTTTTTCCAAATCAAAGACAAACATTAATATTATTTAGTGCAAAACGATAAATTTTACTTTTGTATTTCGCTTTATAATATAATTGAAATAAATGACTGTGTTTATTATACATTTTTCGTTTCACTCAATAAATAATGATTCTCTGGAATTAAATTCGTATCAAATAATAACAAGTTGTTTGCCACTATGTCAAAGACCAGTATTCCTGAGAAACGGATGTAAGTATGGCATAATATTTATTATATGTACGCTTTGCCGTGAACGGAATTTAGAGATTTTTTCCGACCCGATAGTTAAATATATAAATATACGTTTTCGATTTAACATTTTATTTAAAATCATTTGATATGGTATTTTATAAATAAAAGGATACACTGATTCATCAACGCTCAGCTTTAACAACTGGATCTAGACACTTGAAATTTTGTAGAATGGTAGGATAGAATAAAAAATAATGTTTCGAAAATCGCATTTCTAAGGGTGGAGAGCAGTTATTATATTATAGCAGTTATATTTAGTCGTTCTGGATTTATAATGTGTTTTTACTTTGGTTCCCAAGGTAATAATTTATGTTTATTTTGTGTGGATTTTGTGATGATGGATAATAAAGTGCCCAGTAAATATTTCGTGTCGCTTTGACAACCAAAAGAACAATCAAATAACTTATAATAGCGTAAGTAGTCTAATTTTTCACAATTTCACTCTGTTTTTCTTAACTATAGGTAAAACTGTTGAGAAGTTCAGAAAACGACTTCTTCGATGCATCAATTCAATGAAATTGTTGTTCAGAAAAATTATAATTTTATATATTTCGAAATAATCCTTCTGGTAAAAATCGTGTTCAGAGATATTTTAAAAAAAAAAAAAAAACCAATAATAGCTCAAACTAAGAGTTTTTCATCATTCAACTTCTATGGGTGTACAAGAGGTCAAATTTAAAAATACCCCAAGCCGAAGCCACAGAAGATATGGGTATAAAATTTAGTTAGTAGTTTAGTTGTTTGATGTAAAGAACCACTACTATATATTGGTCAATAACAATATTTAACCTAGTGCCATTTGCGTTTATATTATTGGCAGATTAAGCCCCGGAAAACGCCGGGTGATAAAAGCTAGTTTAGTATATAGTTCTTTTCCGAGAGCATATTATATGGTCCATTGACTTCTATTTTACCACTCTGGCCAGTTCACCCCTGTGCGGAATCCATTGTGTTCGGTTTTTTTTATTCCAAGTCCGAGCGTGATACGTCAAGAGATAAACTTGGTATCATACATGGTGTTTATCGAAGAGTTTCGAAGCGCGTATTTCACTGTGTTCCTTTGCGTTCCATCGGCTGTATTTTATTTTGTTCAAAAACGTTTAAAATACCTACTGTTATCCAACTCCTATAATATTATGACATCGAATGTCGATAGCGTTACTACATGACGTTTAGTTTATGCGACCGGCAGATGCTATAAGACTCAACCACAGATTATAGGTAATAAACAGTTTATAGGCCACACTCAATGTCAGGCGTTCCCGAATATAATTCTGCCTCACTCAGAAAATATTAATTATACATTTCGTGGATTACTATAATCGATTATGTCGACGGGAATTGTTGATTCATGGAACAAAAATACATTTTTTGCTGAGTAGGATGGAAGATTTATCATATTAATATTGCTATCTCTCTTCTCTATTCGGGAACGCTTTCCACTACACAAACCACCGTATTCACATATAGTCTATTCATTGTGTATTATCTATGCACTCAGCACACTCTTGGGAAAGTCTATACCCCAGAGGTCTCCAAACTACCCGTTAAACTTTTAAAACCGGCACTCTGTACTACGTGATGTTTTGAAAATATATTAGTTGTAAATTTGCTTATTTCCTAAAAAAGAAATAACTAAGTTTAAGCTATAACTATAATAATAAGCTTTTTACTTTTATGTGCTTTAAGGGTTTCTTTATGTGTTGCTTTTATAACATCTAATCAACAGATGTAATTATCAAATTTATACATAAACTGGGCCAAATATATAAAAATTATTTACAGTGTGGCCGCACATATATAAAAATTATTTACAGTGTGGCCGCACAAAAAAACATTTTATAAAATATTTTTAATTTTATTCACTGTGAACACAACATCTAAAACATAATTTGTTATGTTGTTCGTAGTGTCGGTTAAAATTGTACATCTTTGAAAGATTATAATAACATTTTTAAGTAATATTAACAAAAATATTTCATTATAGGTATATCTTTTTCGCTACAAAAATATATTTTGATTCCCAATTTCTTTGACATTTTTTGTTACTATTAAATTATTATAATATTTTTATTATTTTTATATTACATATTCATTAATATTGTAGCAGTGACCCATGAGAAATATCACAACATGAACCGTGAGTGAAGTGTTTGACATGATCTTGGTTACTCAAAATATATTTGAATGTTCTACAGCAATCGGTACCGCGTGTGTCCGGAAATCTCCTAATTCCGTCCTAAAATGATATCTGCAGTACAATGTTTCAAGTATGATCGCAAAAAATCTATTAACTATTTGCGTCTCTAATTAAAAATGAATATTATATTGTCCATGTGCCATTAAGAATTTACCCAAAGTTTACCGCAATAGAAATCAAACTGTATATGAAGCACCGGTTCTGGCTGCATTGCATCCCAAAATTTGGCTGTTGTTGTTTTCTATCGAAATAACTGTATTATTATATTACAGTTTCATTTTATAGAAAACCATTTATTTTGATTGACAATATTTAAAATTTTAAAATTGACAAAATTGAATTTTGTTTATTGATTTTTTAAAGCCATTATTTTTCCAAAACTAATACTGCGGATTTTACCGGTTTGATACATCTTAATTTTCTCCTATAAATGTTACTTTCGTTTATTAATATAGATTAAGTTTTTTTTTTTTTTGATTGCAATTTTTGTGGCTATTTGATTTTTATTGAGTATTTATTTCCAAGAATAAGTATAATAGATCCGGATAAGGTTTATACAATCAAATTTAGAATGAAAGGTTTCGCATGCATTTGTGATTCGTTCACTATTATTGCTCATATCTGTCTTACGTATGTCCGAGTTGTCCTATTGGTAATCTATATGGTTTTAGATAAGATAATCTATGAATTGACTAATTTTTCATCATAAGCAAGATATCTTCGGTATTCATATTTCTACGGTTGCAATGAAAACATTTTTTTACGTTGATCACTTCGGGACGAAATCGAGTTATTTGAGCTATTAAATTGGTTCATATTTCATAACTGAACGTACTCGAGCGACGTATGCCCAGCCATCCCGGACATGTTTTCGTCAACAATGGTTTGGAATGTTTGGATAACGACTGATGGGGCCGGGATAAGAAACACGAATTTGAGTATTCCAACGTCTTGAAATGTTATAATTGAATATTTGAATTTACCGGGCAAGTGCAAATACAGTAAGACGCGAGAGTGTTGGATTCCGAAATACTTTGAAGGAAGCCACGTGGGGTTCGCGTAACATATGAGTTATTACACGCGTTATTGGACGCGATGTAGTTTTACAACGGGGAATTTCGTGTTTTACATTTACGATTATATATTTATTTAAAAAAAAAAAAAAATAAATAAAAATACTTTTTCCCATAATTTGGTTTTCCGCGTCTCTGACTTTAGGTTTTTGACATTTTACCTACCCACATTACCCTATATCTGAGATCTGAGATAGTAATATATTTCTATTTTCGTAAACTTTTGTTTTAAACAATCTATCTTGATACGGGCAAGTTTGCCGAGCAGGATTCTACAATGCTCACCCAACAGATATAGTATTGTCCAGCTTGATTGATTTATGTGGAGTGCAATGAATGCTAATATAAAATATTATGAAAAAAGTGAGTCGTCGTTTCGTTTGTCTATGTCGAAAAAAAATAATAGCAATTAAGATTTTTGCTATACGCCATATTTCGTTCTATAAATAACGACTTTATTTAAAATCTTCCATGTTGGATAGTTATAAAAATAATAATGCTCGAGTATAGTCCGGGAAAAGGAAAAAATCAATAGTTTTCAATTAATTCTTTTTTAAAGATGTATTTAAAAAAAGCTAAATCATTTATACACTCAATCATCTCTACGCTTAAATTTTTCATCTTCTTTCGATTGTAATCCATGTACAAAACGGCACCGTGTAAATAATTTAATCGAACACAAAGAGTAAATTCGAAAACCTATTATTTGATATTGCGGAACTACATTATTCATTCATTTATTCACGAAGTTTAATGCATATTTTATAATGTTCTACATCCATGTTTGATAATATACGCATTACAAGTGATGTTGTATAAATAATAATATTATAATAAATATTCATCGTTAACTCGATTTTGCTGTTGTGGTTAACGGAGCGACGTCTATACCTAATTACAGTCTAAAAAAAAAACTAACGTCGAACGCAATTTTTTTTTTTTTTTATAATTGTGCAGTCAATTTACCATCGTAAATTGGATTTGTTTTTTTCATGGTAATTTCATCGGTAGACAACACGTGTAATGAAACTATGTAGTCGTGTATTGTAGCGCTGTAATAGCCTGCATGTGTACTTTTCTGTAAAACGGTAATATCGGATATTCGGATAACGCAAAACGGCAAAACGACGGGTCAACTTCAACAGATTAGTTATTAGTAATAACTTATTACTGTCATTAGAAAGCTAGAAATGGATACGAATATAGGAGAGCATAAGAGTGCAAGGGCAGGTATGTGGGAATCCAGAACGTTAATTTATCGTTCCTATTCGTAAGGTTGACTGTTTTCCGTGTACGCCCACGGGAAAGGCAAGAGAACGAGAAATCGATATGACCAGATATTGAATGTTCCGATGGAAAAATATGGCCGACCGGTGGACGGTATGAGTTTAAGCTTTAGTAGGATATTACAGGACTTCAGAGCGGCTTGAAAAGACAATATCTACATTTAAGGACTATGCCGCGTATGTAACTAACACGCGGCTTTGGAACTTCCGCCGGACAAAATGCAGTTTCACAATTTTTGCCGAAAATCCGGATTATTTCGGCCGAAATGATTTTCTCATCATACAATATAATAATAATAATTCAATTACATAGTTATACGGATTATAGATGATGTTTTGATCAAAACGAGAAACATAACTTTATCAATCCATGATTTACAATATTGAACTATAACAACATCTATGGGTAATCAAACGTTAGCTAAAGTTTTCCAATCGTTGTGAACTTTTTTCTGCGTGAATTCGCGCGTATACGTGCAGAAAACAAAACCCCTCGTACGTACGAATAATCTGGCCGCAGAGTGAGCGCGGAATCGGTTTTCATTTTGTCCATCTCGTTTTCCCCTCGTATATATATATATACGAACAATTCGTACTATTTAATTAAGGTCAATGCCTATTATCATACATAACGCGCAGAAAGGTGTACATTATTATTATAATAATAATAATAAACCGAGCGCGGACTATACGTATTTAAATGAATATTTCAAGTGGAATGATTTGTTGGGGTCGGCGAATTGTTCCGCGTATAACCGTGTACTGCATTATACTGCGTATACACTGTCCACTGTTTGCCGTATAATAATAATACGGCTACTCAGCTTCTAGACATTATACCTTAACGTACAACGAGTGCACCGTGGTCGGAACGTGAGAATTAGGAGGAATTTAAAAAAAAACAACTCACAAACAGAATAGGGACTTTTGTTAATGAACCGGTGAGTGCTTCTTTTTTTTTTTTGTATGTATATATTATTGTGTACATTATTTACGGACGAGATTTTGTTAACACGATGGCGTTTGTATATATTTATTTTTTTTTTAAATTTATTAGCTATTTTACTTGGAGCGCAAAGCTGAAAGCACTCGTAATGGAAGCGCATGACGCGTAATGTATATACACAATATATACACAACGGCGAGTAGTACTTTTTTTTCTCCTCATCTCCGCCGCCGCGCTGAACGGTGCAACGAAAAGAATGAACGCGCGACGTGACGGCGTTCGCTGTTGCGTGCTTGTTGTACATAACAAACGATTTTCTTAATACTTAATTACTCGAGTTTAGTTTAAATACGCGGACAACGCCAGTTATATTATAATCCATCTCCGGCTATAACAACACGCTCGCGGGTGTTTTAAAAATTCATAACTGTACTATGACTCTAGACGACTGTATTATCATTGTACTCGTCGGGAATAAATTATATAATATATTTATTATGCGCGGACCTGGCACGCTCGCCGCCACTACCGTTCCGGCGGTTGAAACGTCGAAACTCCGAAGTCGGCGTCGTCGTCGGAGATATTCCACAGGAATGGGAGGAAAAAAAATTATCCGTCGAAAACGCCTCGCCTATACATACACGACCTCCAAAAACACAACCGTTATACCAGTGGTGGTGGTTGCTAAATGGCGTAGATTACGTGCGCTATACATACCTGCTGAACCTTCAGCCCTTTCATCCGCACCTCTTCACCGCGCCCACTAATGAGCTGCGTGATTATTAAAGGAAGCTCGCGATTATCGTCCTGCAGTTGTCCGGATCCGTGTGAACACGGTCTCCGGGACGATGCGAGCGGGGAGGCACGCGATGCAGGACGAGTGGAAAAAAAACCTCGCAAAAGGACGAAAAAAAAAAACCACCGCTTCGCTTCCGAAACGCTAACGCACGATAGCGCACGAATTCACTCATTACCACCCCCGATAGTTTCGATAAATCTGTAACGATGATAATAATAATAATAATAATAGTAATACGCTTTTGGGAATATTTCGTTTCGCCGCGTTTTCGACACGCATCACATCGCATTATGTGTACCCGCAATCTTATACACCGTATCTGCGCACAAAGTTCCCCGCCATTGTTGTACAACCGTGTAAAATCCGCATCTAACAATGTGGGGACCAATATATTGCATTCGCGTCTAGTACATATATTATAGACGAGCCGTCCTGCACAGTCCAAACGAAAAACAACGGTAAGGAATAACCAAAACCGGTAAGCCGACCTAGTAATACTACCATTCTACGACGATATTAATATATTATCGTATTAATATATCGATCCAACGTGGCCGAATCCAACGGAAGTCACTGTTGGAGACTTGTATATTGTCTCAAGACCCCTTATCAGTAACCGCGAAATATTGATTTTCGTTGATATTTTATCAAAAGAGTGTTAACATTTTGTTATATTTATTAACGTGATATTTACAAAAGAAAAAACATATAATTATAATAATATTGCGTTTGTTACACATTATCAAGAAGAAGTGTATCTTAAAGAAATCCATGGGACGAGCTTTTTTTATTTGCAATAATTATAGACATTATTGTTGGTCGGAAATGCTGCCTTTTCTACACTATAGGTACTCGGTGATTAAAAAATAATTTTTACCACGTTTTCCCTCGCATAATTAAGAGTTAAATTTTTACGATAAATCTGCAAGATAATGCTTGTTAAATTTGCTTACTTTATTTTCATTTCGGGTAAGTATCTATTGAAATTAGGATTTTTTAGCTGAAGGACCATTGACGGTTCAGGCCCTAGGCAGTTGCCTTGTTGGTATAAGAAGAAATTCAGCCACATTAATAATTGTAATGTGTTATGTTATTATGAAAAGTTTATGCATCGCAAATGACAAAAATATACGGAACCTCGTAATAACAGTTTGTTATTATGACTACAATAACAATAGTCTAGGAACGTATTATGATTCCATAATTACATATGTATATTAACAATGTATACATGCATTTTACAGGAAGATAATAAAAAAAAAAAAAAAATCATGAAAACCGTGTATGCTTTTCGTTAACTCGAAAAATGTATTAACTGTATGCAGAATAAAAACAAGTCCACAAATGTTTGTGAACCGATGATTTAAAAAAACTATTTCACTGAGAACAATTTCTCTTATGTATGTAAATAATTAATCACATAAAGAACACTTTACAATACAAGGTTTGAAAAAAATATAGTTTTTCGAAAATTTGCTTTTCCTTCTGATGTTCATCACAAGACAATCGTAAATTTTAATAATATTGACAAACATTAAGCATATACCGTTGGTGCCGTTGTGATACAAAACATTTCTGATAAATATCAGAAACGTCAATAATAATAATAATATTAATTCTCGTCATAAAGTGTACCACAAACCCGTGGTAGTTGTCATAACCAATTAATATTTTATTCGATCGTCACCATAATTCTACTTCTGTTATTATTTTAAAATGTCAAACATCAATAGTGGTCCATAATCTTTATATACTTAAAAAAATTGTAGAAAATGAACGAATAAACCCTTATTATAGTTTTAAGCATCAACATTTTTTTAAAATTCTGTGTCACAAAATGGTTATTTTGGATTTTTTTAACAATAAAACAAAATTAAAAATTTGAGAATTTTGGTTTCGAAAAAAAAAAAAAAGTATATAATACATATTACTTTATTTTAATGTAGTATAATATAATAGTATAATATAATTTATCGAAAAAAAAAAAATGAAAAGTAATGAATAGATTAATAGTTAAAAGTTATTGCGTTTGTTAACCAGTCCTAAAACACCTTGTATACCATTTAATATTAATACCATATAATATATATGACATTTGTCAATAACGTATTACTGTATTAGTAACTATAATAATGACTTTTGTTCTTGTGGTGGGTAATGAAATAAAAACCGTATTTTTGATAGAAATTGGCATATGTACAGAGCAGCATAGTGGAATATATATTCACGTCTCAGATTTTTTTTTATTGCGAGTTGTGGCTGTGTATTAAAATTTTTATACATTTATTATTTCTTTTTTTCTTACCAAACAATAAAATATTAAAGTGATATAGTTTTTCTCCTTCTGAGTCTCGACTAATGCATTTCAACTGTAAAATTTAACTCAATTCTTTTTCTAAATACGTTTATATAACATACAGTGTAATACAATGTTATTTACCGCATTTTTAATGAAATTATATCATATATATATCATATTTTTTTTTAATGGAATTAAACGACTCGACAAAAATTTTTGTTTCAAATATAATGACAACTTGTTTGTTATGATATTCAGTTTTTACCTGAAATGTATTATTGCAATTGTTAGATAAATAATTTTAATAAAACTTTGCAGTATTTATACGGGAAATAAAAACGTAAATATTAAAATAATTATAAATATAATATTTACCGAGAATAAAGATATAATATTTTAGAAACAATCAGTTTTCCATAAAAATAAGCTTGTATGATTGTCAGTTAGTAATAAATATTTCAGCAAAATGCACTAAACTTGATTTTTTTTTACTGTAGTTACTGTAGTGTAGGTTTCAACGAAAAAATGTGACAAAAGGTATGTAATAATTAAGGATCAATCAACTATAAATGTCTATGAAGTATGCTTTATATCCTATGGTATGGTAATCGTAAAATATTCTAAAGGTATTAATTAGGTAGTCGAGTGGTTATTGATTTGCTGCTGTTCCAGTAGGTAATATATTTTAATCCCTCTCATTTTTTTCTTCCGATTGAGAGCTTAGTAATAGCTAGTATAATACTATTACAAGTAAACATAACATCATTGCACATAATCACGTTCAGCTAATATCACGCTGCGGGCACCCAGAATATTTTATAGATTCGTTAAGTTTTTAATACTATATACTTATAGCCGCATAATATTATACGCTTAAGTTAATTTTTTTATCAAAAACTTTTCATTGTTCGCGTCGCGTGTCTTATCAACGAGTTTGCGGAGGATGACGCCATCATGCATAAATGTGACTCTGGATGAGCTTTTCAACGAATGCCAGTGGCATATTCTTGGTATTTTCATAACATTCTTATCGTGCATATATATAGTGCATAAAGACGTATTATCACATATTTTCTTCCGTTTCCTCGTGAACACAAAGTTCTTTGAACCTTACCGCTATCTGATCGTGGCCCGAGCGTATACTTTAATAATATATAATAGTACGTTATTATAATAATGTATTATATTATATACAGTATGTAAGTATTATAAAATAAATGGAGTAAAACCTGGACATTCCGCTTGAGTTTAAAATCTAATCTCGTTAGTGAAATCTCATGTATAGTATTAAAATGCATTGTATTTAGGACATAATGATTTGCTATGAAAAAAAAAATATTCGAATCGGTCACATGGTTAATAAATGCCTGAAGCTCCAATAGTAAAAGGAAAGGAGAAGAAAAAAATCAGAGATAATATTATATATTGTTTACAGAAAATAATAATTTGATTTTCTTCAAATAGAAATAAGAGCGAACTAGTATAATTTGGAAAAAAATACACGTGTGCCAGATCGCGCATGATAGAAGAGAAGCTTTTGAGAGGTGACAAAAATGTATATTATTTATTTTATTGTAATTTTACAATTTAACGAAGAGATTATATTTTTATCAATGTCTGGAAGCACTGTACCTATGCAAAATTTCTGCTTGAGCAAAAGTTGGTGCTTTTATATCATCTTGGAACAATATCCTACAACAAATTGAACACGCACAGTCGAATGGATTTTTGAAAACGTTTTTGTTGTTGAAAACGTTCGATGAGAAATTTTATTTAGATTAAAATCTTGAATCAAAATAACTTGTTATGCTTTTTCCCGTGCACTATATTCTCGTCACATTTCCAATCGACATTTTATTATTCTTATAGACTTTAGTGCATATTTTCGTTCGCATCTGTTTTACTCATAATTGTCAATACCAAAATTGATTCAATATATATTTCCATAAAATCTAAACCGGTTTGACTGCCTTACAAATTGTAAACTACAATACACTAATACACTAGTGGAAATAAAATTCAACTGACTAAGTTGTGCAGAGGTCATGTAGTCTGTGCGCAAAATCGGCTTTGGTCAAGCGATCTGTACCATATTGTGTGTATTCCATGACGAGTACACTATTAATATCTCGCTATAATCATATAGTAATTGACAGTGGTACTATTGCAGGTGGCGGTGACAGAAGTTGTCGCATAACGTGTTATGATTGGAACGGCTGAGCCCACGAACAGTGGCACAGCTAGAGTTTAAATCTTGGGGGTGTTACAAAAGATAAACGTTATATAGCTCCCCCTATTACGCCTTTAAAATATTTTATTTTGACCAATATTATTAAGTATATTAAAATACTAAAAAATGTTAACACATTTTATTTTTATTTATTGTTTTTATGATTTAAAATTATTAAAGTGTTAAACATAATCTTCTGTCAATCTTAGCAACTGTGTTTAGTATTTCTTCGGGAACAATTTTGTTTGCAAGATCTCTCTCAATATTAATTACACTTAAGTTGGTAAAACGCTGTTGTATCATTGTATGCGCCGCAAGTGCCCAACAATGTTAGAGGGCTGGCTTGTTCGCCTTAATGCTGGTTTTACAAATAATTAAATGACATAAATAATTCAAACACAATATAATGAGTATAATTTAAATGAATAATATAATATGATTTTAGTGGACTGTATAATACAAATAATATGTGTATTATACACACGGCACACACCAGTAAATATATATAAATAAAAAATACAATATATGTGTCCACACGGCACACCAAAAAAAGGTATATAAATAAATAGATATAAATATAATGCGGGCCTTACAGCAACGCAGTTACGAACAATATAATACTAATAATTTGTGTGGCCCACACGGCACACACCAGTATAAATAATATAAATGAAAAATACAATATATGTGGCCACACGGCACACACCAAAATATATATATATAAATAAAAAATACAATATGCTTTCCCTTAAAAGGGCACAAGAATACAATAATTGCCAATGATTAGGCCCGTCGGCACTGCACTTATAACAAATAATATGGTCGACCAATACTCACAATGTGTGATTGCGTTGAATGGCGGATTGCATCCCACGCGACCACAACAAGGAATGTGCTTCTGTAATAATCGAAAATAATACAAACAACAAATTAAAAGCACACCCTCACTGCGTGCGACCACCCAAGCACAATCACAGACCGACGATGAATTCACACGTGTCTACAGTCAGATACAACACAATTCAAACCACGTTAATCACAATGACCGCTGGTAGATATGCTTAAAAAACCGAAACTATTATACAACCGAAACAAATAGTTGATAGAACGATAAATACCAGACGGCCAAACCGGAGCACAAGACAAGACAACGTGGTTACACAACAAAATTGACTGCAGACGACGAAAGCTGGAACTATATGTGCACACATAGAAAACACATGAACGAGAGAGCGATGGTGCCGACGACATTCACCACGAAGGCTCTGGCCGCCGGACAACAAAAAGAATAAAACAAAATGCCTCAGTGCCACCACACAAAACTGAAGACAAAGGAGTTTAAGAAAACTTTGTGACACTGAGAGCATGACTATAGCTTTTAAAGGAATATAACCGGTAATATGTAGACACTGAATAACGAACACATTTTCGCGCGATAACAATGCAATTACGTACCCGACCGGTCGAACATGCAGGTTTATCACCGCCGCTGAACAACGGTAGCGGATACGCAACGCAACGCTATACAACGCTATACAACGCACGAAAATGATAACATAACACAACATAGACTCATTCAGCGCGAACAAATAAATATATAAATAGTAATAATAACAATAATAATAATACAGTCATAATTAACACTGGATAATTAACATAGCTACTCTGCTTGTGTGAGCGTGAACAATCATACTGGTTCTCATCCAATTTTTTAATCGTCTCATGGAGGAAAAACTTCGATCACATGTTGCAGAACTGACCGGGATCGTTAATGCAACCTGCATTAGTTTATACAAGTTAGGAGATAACGAACACTTTCAAATTTGAAACAATTGAAATAGACAATAAACAACTAGCAATCTGGTGAACGAGGACCACTCGGTATTATCACTTATTAGTTATTAGTTATTATTTATTACAATCGCTGAATCGCGGTCACGATTAAAGATAACACTATATCTTTAATCGTGATTGCTGTTGACCGTCTAAATATGTAGTAATGTCTATGATAAAAGATTACAAATTACATTTAAATATTATCTTACTTATTCACTATAATCATAGACCCATTATCATGTCTATGACTATAATAGTAATAATAATATATTGAAATATAAGAAAAAAATGATATAATGATATCTTAAAAATAAAATTACATTGTTAAAACTTAAAACTATAGATATTTTAAATTATAAAGACTTAAGCACCCCCTAGCACCCCCGTAGTTGCGCCACTGCGGCCACGAATCTGACTTACGCTAGACCATGCCTAAACACGAGTTTCACTTAAATAATAAATAATAATGTAA
This sequence comes from Chaitophorus viminalis, assembly GCA_025469195.1. Classification (NCBI taxonomy): domain Eukaryota; kingdom Metazoa; phylum Arthropoda; class Insecta; order Hemiptera; family Aphididae; genus Chaitophorus; species Chaitophorus viminalis. The sequence goes on from JAIPRK010000166.1 coordinate 231,909, forward strand.
ATATAAAATTATATTAAAATAGTCAACAAAACGTTTTTTTTTCTTCAAAATTATACTTTATGAGGACATTTTCCCCCTTTGTCTTTATCAAACCTATTAATTTCTAAGAGTTTAGTTCGTTTACTTTCTGCAGGTACTTGCATATACATTATATGTGTTCACTTTTTTGTTGTCAGACATTCGTTTTAAGTAAACGTTCAGACAGGAATGGCATATTTCATTTAACCTAAATAATGGAAGTTTATCTTTTATATGTCCTACATTATTTTTTTTTTCAACATGTTCGGTTATTTTTATCTAAAGGACGTGTCGTTTACTCACCCGTGCTCATAAAAACTTTAAATGGCACTCCACGCGGATTATCTTAAAGACGTTTTTAAGGATAAACAGATGCCGTGTGCACGATACAAACAGTAAGTAAACTCGTTATTGAGCTGTAGGTAGGTCAAATTAATAGCATTTCTTTCGATTAGACGATAACCATCATTGTGTTGTAACTATGCAGTAAATAGGCGTTTGGAAAACTATGCGTTTGTATAATATATTATTATATTATAACAAGTATAATGTTTCGTGTTCATATCACCCGATTTTGTCGAATTTGATTTTCAGTTAATGCCAACTGAAGGATTTTAGACAGTATAATTATTGAGTCCTCGTGAACCAAACATATATTTTTCGCGTTCAACGCAATGTCCATAAAGTTCTTGTCGAATTTATAATGATTCTCACTGCTATAATATTTATCCAAAAATAAACGCAAGAGTTGTATATATTTTCAACCGTTTGTTGATAATAATAGCTTATAGTTACCGAAGGCTATTTTTTAATAATATGTACATGTACTATGTGGCCACGTGGTGTGCAAGTTTGCAAAATCGCAAAAAGTAAGGAATCTAGTAAGTATTTTTGGTTTATTTACTTCGAAAGAATATACATATATATACATAGGTAATTTTGATATATAAATCCTATTAATTCGGTAATAATCTCTCCGTTAAGTTAAAATTTTAAATTACCGGAAAATTTTTTATTATCCGCAAACAAATGATTTTGCGTTCCAACTGTACAGGGCCCAGCGATTTTCAAATATGATTCGATTTCATCATATGACGTGTTTAATGTTATGATAATATATACTGTAGAAGTCTACAGTGTAGATTAATGGTTTTCAACATTTTTTAATCACGCCACATATCCCAGCTATATGGACAATGGACATATTTTAGAAAAATAAAATAAACATTTAGAAAAAAATGTATTCCAAAAGTTAATTCAAATTTTAAAATGAAACAATATTATGAACTTACTTGTATTAATGAATAATAATACTACTTACAGTAATCAAATATTATTGTCGGGACGCAATTCGGAAGATATTTTTACTACGGGTCATAGTATAAACACCCATTTTTATGATTTTTTTTTTTTAGTCATTATTTAATATCTACACCAAATTAGTTCCAAAACATTGTAATTTTATAAGATAATATGTTGTAAACACCTTGGCACCCAGTTTGAAAAACATTAGATAAATATGTCTATTTAGATAAACACTTTTGTATAAAAATTGTCTGTCGTGCATGTATAGTGAAACATGTATACATTATCGAAACACCGTCCGGACTGGATTATAATAATACGTAATATTGTTTATTCTGCATATATACGCATAAATTCGCACGAAATGTTAAAAAGTAAAACGGATATTAAAATCATTCACTAGGACTTATAATTTTTAGACGCATTTCGTAGAATGTATATAATAGTATTAAAATGTTGTACACGCATATATAGGTACATATTATTATATAATAATAACGCTCTCGGTCCAACGGAAAAACCGTGGCGTTTTCGAGTTTTGCTTTTTATCCGATTCTAGATTACGATAACTGTCACACGACGACGATAATAATAACAATAATAATACATACATACATACACGAATAATATGATGTATACAATGGCAATTTATATGCAAATAACCCGTGCGCCGCGCAATGTACTATACTGACACAGTACAACCGCCGAAAGTTTGCGAGTGATTATTATTTACCTTTTATAGCTTCTCCGCCACGGGACCACCGAAAAACGAGCAATAATAACCATTTTCAGTGACGAGTATTAAATACGATGTACTTATTATTATTATTATTGTTATTCCCTGGTCCCTGCACCCATATGCACCTAGGTAATTCTATACCGACGCGTAAGGCCTAAAACGTTTGTATGTATGATAATTATTTATTTATTTTTTAAATTAAACAATTAACTAATATTATTAAAATAATTTTATTTAAGTTTAAAACTCTCCTAGATCCCACTCAATAAGTCTTACAGGGAGCAGCAGGTTTAGGGAACCACAGGAATAGTACTTTTTACCTAAATTGAAATGGTCGAATAGCATTTAACCACGTCGCACTACACTTAGATCAAAAAAGGTAATACTTATTCCTTAATAAAAAATCTAATAATAATAAATAAAGTAATTTTAATAAATTATACTGTTTGAATTCAGAATATTATTAAATAAGAAATAGTGTGTTATGTTTCGACAAAATTATAATTACGACAAAAACGTATGTAAATGAAAGTATTATTATAATTATAATGTTACATTTCTTTTTTCTATGTAACTTTTAATATTATTATTTCTTGTAAAAATTGATCTATAATTAAAGTTAAATGACTTCGGTTTTCGAACATTTTTCTTAAACCAAGTGCAGTTCTTTAATGTGCGATTCAATACCTTAGCCTGGACGATAATTTATTATCGTAGATTAATGTATAATAATCGTGAACCAAGTCAAGTAATATGTAAAATGTATATATTTCGTTTGATTATGACATAGTTCTGGTCCTGAATAAATTTAAAAAAAAACTATTTATTATATTACCTAATGTTATTATGTTCCGTGATCGGTATAGGTATTCGTCGTGATCTATGACGTTATCAATATGTTGACGAGGGCATAAATATTTGACGATACTATTGATTTTTATATTAATGATACCGTGTTTACCGCTTTGATACCGGCGTAACCTACATATTACGTTTAATGTCGCGCATCGCAAGTGAATTTTTTCCCTCGGAAATGTATGAACGTCCGTCATGGTACGAATATTTTATATACGTTGCGACGGCGGCACGCGGTGGTTCGTTTAACGATCGTAGACATTTTTTTTTTTTTTTTTTTTTTAATCAATAACGCTCTAAATGTACAGTCGCAAGACACGATTGGTCGCTAATAGTTTTAAGAAAGGTTATTTATTTATTTTGTAACACCTAAGCAGACAATATTTTAGATACAATTTAGGTTTACATACTAATTAGTAATTATAAACAATGTGAATTAATAACATGTATAAAATAATAAGAGAAAATATGAATAATATAAAACGTAAAGATTATAACAATAAAAATAATAGGTTTTTCTTATTCCTAAAAGGTGTGGTGAGGAGTAAACTCATTAAGTCGCTTTAGTTATTATCATCATAATATAGTTTACTCGGTATTAATAATAATATGTTTGAATATACGAACGCGCATGCGTGTGATTTTTCATATAGCAATTTTGAATTTATGCATAATTACGTATATTGTACGCGCATTGTTGAGGTAACACGCGACGTTTAGAAAAATGTCAATAAATCAAATCGTATGTGCGAACGACGCGTGGGAGTACATAGATGTCGCGAACTTTAGATTTATGGTCATCCTTCTTTTACCTACAATACTTACACGGGCCAGTGAAGTTAGCGATTATCTGTTGCCGTGGTTTGAGTCGGTGCGCGAATGCATCAACGTGGACACTTCGTGCTGATATAGTTCATTCCCGAGCCTATTCGTTTATAAACAATCGTATTGAATGGCGTATAAGATGCGAAAAAAAAAAAAAAACTCCTAACCGAAGTTTTCGAATCGAATCGAATGTGTCCCCGAACTTTGTCAACTATAAACATAAATGCGTATAAACTTGCATTTCCCGTAAACAGTACGTGGTAAACATTTCAAATAAAATACGTATACATTTGGCAAAATATAATAAATGCAATTCGTATATAGTATATAGCCTGTGTGTATAGATGGTTCGCAACATACAACATATACATTATATAATAATTCGCATACAGTTGAGAGTTGCTATTAGTGGTGATTTGGGTTCGCACTTGACTGAATATTAATTTTTTTTCTTCTCAGTTTTCCTGTTTCCGTAAAACAAAGTTCACCGACAATAACATATGCGATGTAACGGGAGAACATCAGATGGAAAATCCTTAGTGATTTCAAAATATTTATGAAACGATATTACACAATGTTTATATTGGACCGTTCGCCGTTTTAAACCTGAACTCGTAAGGAACATTGCGTCTACACTGGAATATACGGGGAGAAAATATCGCGTATACGTTCGAAAACCGAAAAAAAAAACCCGTCTTATTGGAAAAATATTTTATAAAACCACCCAGATGTGTTGGCCCAAGCGTAACGGTATCTATAAAATATAATAATATAACGTGTTGGGTTTCAGTTGTATTATCCCATATATTTCCACTTCCATGCAAAATAATACATATTTTACAGTAGGTATAGTTGCGCACGCGGAACCGAATGTTTATTAACTTATTTACGTATACATATTTTGTACCTATATTATAGGTGTGAGTATTGAATTGTCGATGGGGAAGGGGAATATCCTTTTCCTACTATCGTTGTCATTATCGGCGTGCACTTTACAACGCTGTATGGTGACTATAAAATACAGGACGCACCTTTTTAACTATACATTATTTCTGCCAACACAAACCACAAAATAAATATATAAAGATTTTTTACAAGTACAAATAAAATATTTATACACAAAAACAATTTTATAATAATGCAATATATCCGTTAAAATGGTCGAAACAATTATCCAAAAATACCATTGCAAAGTCAATTATTGAATAAAGGTTATAAATTAACAGGTAAGCAAAAAAAAACGGTATCAATTCGGAACATTCTATTCGTATGTAAAAATGGCGCATTGATCATTGATTTAATTGAAATTGAATAAAGTTTGATTAAAAACGATGTTGTTAATGTTGCGATGAATTCTAATATTGAATATTGATCATTGGCGATTTCATTAAAAGTGTTTGTAGTTCACAGTGTACGGATGTGATACGGTAGCAGAGTGTGCTTACCTGTTAACCCTTTCTTCTTTGATTGCTTACCATCTATTTTTTTGTACATACTATTAATATTATTATTATCATTTAGCATACAGTATAATTAGTTGTGCGTAGACAGATGTCATACTTTATGAGATTAAAATTTAATTTATTAAAAACCGACTGTGACAGGATTAGATCGATCTTCTATCAATTCGTAATGACATACCGCAGTAGACCCGGATAAAGTAGATTTGATTCATTTTGAAACCGCGGATATATTAAATTTTATAAATTTTTATTTTATCTTGATTGAGTCATTTTTTTTTTTTTATACATAATACATATTAGTAGTAAACTAGTAACTATGATATTGTATAAATTTATTAAGTTAACTTTTAAAATGTATTTTTAATATTTGACATAAACATAAAAACATTACGGTTTTTTATGTGTAGGTACATTTATAGAGGTTATAGATACTTACTTATTTTAATGATCTAGTTGTAAATTTCATACTAACGTTACAACATTAAAACCACCACCAAAATCAAATGCTGGTCACACCTCCGGTAAACGCGTACTTAGAACACAACGATATGTGTCATAGGTATTGTATTATAGTTTCTAATGGCGGATCGATAACACTCATTATTACATTAACGTATACCGTACTAGTTATATAAACGCGAATAACTGCTTCGGTAGCGGAGTGCGAATCCGAAGTGGAAGAGGGGTTTTATGAATAAATTGTGGGAAAACTTTGACGAAAACATCCGGTCGTAAAGAGTGAGCTAATGTTGAAACAAAGATCTTATTAAATCGTATTCATCCACGATTCCTTGGCCCATCGTGCAAACGTGTCCAATGGCGTTCCGTTGAACGTTGAACGACAACAATAATACTATTTTGCAGGAAAATTAATTTTCAGAACTCCTCTAGGGACCGACCGAAACTGCATAAATCATCAGTTAATCGCTTAAATAAAAACACTCCTCACTTGCGACGATTTTTCAACCATTTTCGTACATCATTCGATGACGGAAGCGACCGTGACGAGTAAAATATGAACTGCGTTAAAGAAGTGCAGATTGTAGTTACGCGATGTAATCGTTTGAAGGCAAAATAATTTACGCAACATACGGCGTCACTATAGACTGACAAAATTTAGAAAAGAAAAAAAAATCGAAAACACAGTGAACGACAAATGATTATGATTTTATTAGCAGTATGATCACGACGCAATTGTACGTAGTTATTTTAATACAGCACTTAAATGGATTAGAAATAACACGCCGTCAGAAAGAGTTTTACCGATTTCCTAAAAATAAAATACGTTTACTATAAGAACACAATGGCCATTAACATTTTTAGAACATTCATGTGTTATTGAAGGAAACTCGCTCTTTTTGACGATTTTTCGTTGATAAATTAACGAATGGATTCAGGCGGATATTTTAGATTATTATACACTAGCTTCTCCCAGGCGCTACATCACCTGACCAACGCTAAAATTTGAGTTGAAATATTAAAACTAGAATACTTGTATAGTGTATACACTGCCATGACGTTGAGAAAGCAGAACGTAATGTTACATATAATATTAAACCATATTATTATAAATATATTACTGAGGTAGTTTTATTGATTTTTTTTTTTTTATATTTAAAAAATATTTGTTAGAAAACGAACATAAGGTATTTCGAACGTTCGTCGGTCCGTCGTTTCTCATATATTAGAGAAGAAAATACAATTCTACGTAGACCGCCTGCAGGGGCAATGTAATAGAAAAATCCAGGAGAAAAGGATTCTCGCATATTTTCGTTTAATGTGCTTCCAAGAAGACCGGATTGTGAATTTGTTATCTGATGAATTTTTAAAATTCGTCCATTACCTGCAACGCGTTTCACATTGTTGCCCGAACATTCTATACACTTCTACCACAATACTATAACCGGCACCTAGGTTATGTGATGTTCGGCAACCTTACACTTATGGGTGGATAGAATTTCTTATTTTCTTTATTATTTTAATATTTTTTTATGGACTTCAAAATAATAGGCTTTGTCCTTTCTTACATTTAAAAAAAAAAACCTTTACACATCGTTGAACTTTTTTTAGTATTGTAAAACAGGAACGTGGAACGGAACAAAAAATGTATAATTTTTAATGTTTTGTTTATTATAATTGTATTAATTTTACTACAAAACAATATCAAATTCTTTAACGGAGTAAAATTAACTGTCAAGCTTCAATTTCAGAATTGAGCAGGAATCTTCTTCATTCTTAATCGAACAGCATATTATATTTTTTATTTCACCGAAATATCATCCGAATTATATTTTACTTGTAATCAACCCATTCAAAATATTCGAAGGGCGAGACTTAGATTCGAAGTTAGAGCAATTCGAGTTTTCTATAATGTGAATCTCATAATTTTTGTATTCATATAATACGTTTTAGAGACAATTATTTTACATTTCTTATTCCAGAATATTCAAATTCGTGTACGACCCGAGACTCGAAGCGAATAATTAACTATACGAGTATAGTTTTAAACTATGCATTTGACCTGAGCGACCCCTCCCGAAGGTGGCGGTCCTGTTCGTGCGTATAATAAAGTTATTGAATTTTGGACCAGATTTCGTGTTGCCAGCGGTGCGCATATAATATAAGTAAATTGAAAAGCTCCATAGATTTAACAACAACAACCACCGTCATCGTATTTCGATGCGATCGAATTGAAAACGAATCGCTGCAAAGCGTTGCCTATATTGATTTTATTTCGTTTACCAAACGTGCGTACATACAATATATTTATACACGGTTTAAAATAATTATATATTTAGTTATGGAAGGGGGATGGGGGTAAGTGACGTCAAATTATTCGCAAGGGGTTGCGTGAGCGCTATTCAAATTAAACCTAGCCGGAATACTTTTATGACAGTTTAGCCGCGATAACGCAAAATATAATATGCCGCGTGGTTACTTCGAAATACGCGTACTTACATAATACCCGTTGAATTCGTACTGTGCACGACCCGTAGTCACTTTTCGCCACGGTTAAATAATACTCTGTACACCGTTTCGTTTCGGTATCCGTTTGAGTTATTGAAAATTTTCCCCGATTGATTGCTGTACGCACGCGATGCCTCAGATGTTACATAGAATACACAGACACACACACACACACACACACACACACACACAAACACAACGTCTCGAGGGTGATAAAGTGTACGCACTTTATGCCGTGACACACCGATCGATAGAGTGTTTGAATACGCGGAGAAAGACCGCAGAATAAATGCTTCGAAACAAACATTATACATTGTACCATGTCCGAAGCTGTTACGCTCCCGAACCGTGTTGTAAACCACACACCTTTTGCGTCCGTAGGACACTTCATCGTCGCTATTTTCTCATTAACGTCTTTGGATCGCCACGGGCGTTTTACCGTCCGTCCGGTCATGATATTATCAGCAATTCTATTATAAAACTAAATGACACACTTCGGAATTCACTGAACGTGCTCGAATCGACCATATTATGCGAGGAATTCGATTATAATACAACATCACACTTTAATCATTGTTGTATCAAAATATAATTTTTGGTAAATGAAATTCGGTAATGCGTAGCTAAAAAAACAATAATTTCTCTTTTGAGTATTTTTTTATTTTTTTTCCAATTAGTGGTGACACTGCCCTTATGTTGTCTTTGGTTCGCTTTAACCCCTGTAAATATTAATGCTTTTTTCTCATTATCAACAGTGCTGTTATAATATTATTACATGCACGCGGGAAATCAGAAAGAAAGGATTCTAGTCATGAGTACGCATATTATTATGATATAATATATTCAACATGTTGATGATGATGAATGATGATATCGTCTTAGTGCCAGAAATGACGATACAAAACGCACTTACCTTTGCATGCTTTTAAAATAATTTAATCTTCTTTTTGTTCAGTTTATTCCTATGGTACGATATTTACTAATATTTATAACAGTACTACATCTAGTATATAGTATACTTGCCTACATCGAATTACTTTGTAGTTTGTACTATTTGATAAATACAAATTTGGATATTACTGTTATAATATTCATAAGTATAAGGATAATATAATTATTATCTTTGGAGGAGGTTATCTGTTGGCCAATACATATAATTAATTTTTAACACCGAAAATGTAATATCAGAAATAACTGTCTGATTCCATAAGTTTAAAGTTTTTCCAAATTTAATACATACATAAAAGCTTTACAAAATGCTATCATTTTTTTTTTTTTTATTTAAACGATTTCCGAGAAGTTTAATATATGTAAATCTGTTGTCGCTTGGTTTGTATGAGCGAATTTACAAGTAAAGATTACACATGTTTAGTTACGAGGTGTTTTTTTTATTCAAGAAAAAAAATTTACAATTCTGTTAAAATTATATTGGTAGGGATATTTTTCGCAATACTTAATACGTTGCTGCTAATGTAATATTTTTAATTATAAAATCGTCTTATAACCATTTATGATTCTAAAAACTTACATGACTTGGATGTGGATCGATAACGGACTAAAATGTCACATTCAACAAATCTTTCTATTTTGATACTGAATTTTCCCCCATGGATATTAGTAATAATTTACGTCGGATTCTTTATAAAATCTAATACGGTTCAGAAAACTATATTTATATCAACATTACGGAATTAAACTATTATACTACGGAGCCCACGCGTGTTTCCAATCAGTCGAGCGTACAAAAGCGCATTTCATAAAATCTAGTTGTTTGATCCGAGTATATTACCGAGTGCTTTCTTAATCCGTTCGTACTGTTCGTAGTAATGTAAAGACCGTATTCTATTGCCAAACTATATTTCATCCGATTGAAGTGTTTGTAAAATATGTACAGCATATACATCGTGATAATATAACTAAACATTATTGCTTTTATCTTAACATTCTTAATCATGTGTTATGTACTTATGTACATGTTTTAAATCAGTATTTTTCAACCATTTTTGCTCAACACTCTCTTTAGGTTTACAATAATCTTTCATCACCCAACTATAAAAATAAAAAAATAATAATCAGTCTTTTAGGTAAAAATTGATTTTACATTATTTTATTATTTTTATTTATGATTATAGATATAAGTATAAATATCTAATAAATCCTACAAATATAATTTCCATTTTGCTTCTGTAAATTAATTACACAAAAAAATAATAATAATAATAATGATAAATACTTATGTGATACTTGAGGTCGAATATTTCCTAATAATTTAAATTATCAGTATGATTACTATTAATGTGTTATAATTTAAATACACCGAAGTCGAGGAATCCGAAAACATTAATTGAAATTCTGACAACCCTTACGTGTAGTGTGTGGTGGTCACGATGACAAATATACTGTTTCGCGTGGTACATCGTCGCGACTAAAGTAAATTTAAGTTTAATATTCATCCATGGCAAAAATACTTGCTCAGATAATATGAATATGATAATTTTCCGAAAATCGTTATTTCAATCAGCATATAATAATAATTGTTTCAGTAACTAGTAAAAAATACGTAATCGTGACGTGGTTGAAATATTACAAACATAATTCATTTGGCTCATCTGAGTCTGTCATGACACTCGACGACAACACTAACAATAATATATTATACTCCGAACGCACTGCACTCGTTAAAATAATAATAATAATAATAATAATAATAATAATAATAATAATAAAATGGAATAATGGAATAGAAAGACAAATATAGCCTAAATACGGAGCCGGTAGACCCGTCTACCGAACATTTGCCGACAAACGGTCCAGAATTACACTGAAATGTACATTCGTATTGGAACAAGGACGTAAAACAATACCGCACCAATAAATTCAGTTTTATATTTGCAAATTTTGAGTCATCGTCGCTGAACTCCTTAAGCCGTGTGTATGTGTACTTGTTACCGCGTTAATATGGTTAACTCAGGTATATTGTAAAATGTCTAGGCATTATAATATATTACATTACCGACCGGTGGTTAGTCAATTTAAATAAAATAAAATATTATTTTTACGATTTGAATGTAGTTCGTCACAAAAAATTGATTTTATATTAATCGTATCAATAGACGATAGCAATAATGTCACACAACGACGAGAATGTAATAACATTATAAGTGTATTCAGAATTGAACCTCAGAACTATTTGAATGGGATAAGAATCTTAATCTTCCTTACGACATACGCATTCAGGATAAACGATAAGTAAAGTCGTTGATAGTAGAGTTAGTAGGCGATACTCAATTTCGTTTATGCTTTTTTACATTACGTATTCCACGTTTACCATTACACGTAATACCTAGGCAAAGGTCGTATTATATATATTTCTTAATGATTTTTGGAATTTTAAATTATGATGTTTAATAAGTAATACCGGGTTATACAATAAATAGCCTGTAACGTATTCCTAGTCGATGAGAAAAGCGCAAAAGCCTAATAATCATTTTAGCGACTGTAGCTCGTGATATATAGTTATATATTTTTAAAATTTCTTACAACGCAATTTTGCGAATCGATATTTTTCTGTAGACCATTTTGTTTTTGAATTTACAATTCAAAACCAATTGCGCAGGGTCGTGTGCAGGGACTGATCATGAACCACATAAAAGTTTAGATTATCGGTTTCCAAGTTTGTGGCCGTAGGACACACTTATTTGGTCCGAGGGTAACGATATGAGCATTCGTTTTTTGATTACCGGGCACGTTTGACAACTATATGCATGCTTAACCACCGACTTGACCAGACTGAATCAAGCGCTGAAAATTGAAAAGTTAGTTGATGAATATTACTTAACGGTACGGTGAATATTGTATGATCGTGTGCTAAACGGGCGTGCGTGAACAATACCGACTTTAGAACAACCGTTCACGTTGTTCTGGGTTGCGGCCGGGGCGGTATAATATTATACGCGCGATGTTCGACAGTGGTTTTTTTTCCTTTGTTCGCCGCCGTTATTGTCGCGGGGCAGCGTTAAAAGCGTTTTTGTCCAGATCAATGTACAGTGCACACAAACACGTGCGATTTTGTATGAAAACGTTTAAAGGGAAAAAAAAGAAAAATGTCCGTGCACCATGTTTATACCTAGTAATAAGGTGTTTCTTGTAATCTACTAATGCATTTTAAATTTATATTATACGTATATCAACTCTCTACTCCGTCATAAGCCTGGCTTAAAGGAGTAGATATATTTCTTTATATATTATGTAAAGAAAAATTATATCAATAAATAAATTTAAAAAAAAAACCATCGTTGCCGTCATACGCATTCGATGTTTCACACGACGACACGCGACTGTACATTATAATAAATAACTACTGCATGTCTATTGAAATCGCATTCGCACTTCATGTAGACATAATCATAATAATAATAATATACTTGTATACAAGGCCGGATTTAGGGTTGGCCCACGAGGCCCAGACTTCGGGGCCCCCACAAGATTCGATTAATAAGAGGCCCCCACAAAATGATTACTTATCTTTTTTTTTTTTTTTTCTAGTAAGCTGCAAAGCAATATACTATTTTTTTTTTTTTAAGTTTGACAAGTGGTGCTATTAGTGTGTAATAAAACGAATCACTTGGGAGGTAATTTTTTTTCATTTCTACTTAACTATAAATAGAATTACGCAACTATACTTTGTCTGTACTCAACTGTATCAAGATGTGCGAAGACAATTTAAAAGTTACCTTTCCAAATGTAGACATTGCTCTGCGTATGTATTTGGTGTTAATTGTGGCAAACAGTAGGGGAGAACGCTCATTTTCAAAAATTAAACTTATAAAATATAGATTGAGAACTACAATGACACAAGATCGAACTTAACCATTTTAAGTATCGAAAGTGATGTACTTAGGTCCTTGGACTTTGAAGATACCATCAAACAATTTTCTATTAAGAAGTCAAGAAAAGTATGTTTATTAAAAATAACTTGTACATTATATTTCTTTAGTATTTTATTTTTCTATTTGTGTGTTATAAAATAACGTTATATCTTGAACTAATGTACTAAATATTATTTAATGTATCAAATTTTTTATTGAAAATAATTTGAAGGGTTTAATTTAGTTTTCATTAGCATCAAAAATATTTTAATAACAACTTATGGTTTTGATATACTAATTTAAAAAAATAAAAAGAGATGATTAAAGGTTACTTGTATTTACTTATTAATTGTATTAACATTTTATAAATCTGTATTAATTATGTTCAATAAGCAAAATTGATTTGATAAGAAATTAATAGCATGATGAGTGAATAACCCATCATTAATATAATTTGAAAAGTTTTAAAGCATGTAGATCAACTAAAAAATTCTTATATTTCAATCTTGTGTGGGCCCTGGGGCCCCCACAGCCTTAAATCCGGCCCTGCTTGTATACGTGCGCGGGCGCGTGTGAGGAGTACATATTATTGTGTTTCCGGGTGAAAAAGTTGAAACACACTCGCGGCCAGTTTGAAAACATACCGCACGTCGTCGTCTAGATCGAAAACATAATATTAGAGTCACTTACACGTTCCATAGTCGTTTTCAGCCTTTGTCGCGGCTCCGACCTCTTATATGAGCGCGTGCTCCGGCGTGTAGTGCGCATGTTATAATAATAATATCTGTACCTATATGTCGCCGTGCCACCGGTGATTACACGCGCGAACACCGCAAATGTCACGTTTCCCGAGGTGCGCGCACGTATATTTACAATGTACATGCATCGTCGACCTTTCCCTTTTTTTGCGTCTTTGCGCGACACGGAATGAGCCCTACTTATATTTTACGAGAGGATGTCGACCGGTATACGTACGTACGCAGTTTCCTCGAACGCCCCGCACTACGTGCATACGCGGTGCATTATAGTGCGATAGTGTTAAATTTATCACGTCGTTTTCATTATAGGTGGCGCTGCGGCTGTACACTTTCGCGGCATGCTGCATGTACGTCGATGCTGCAGTGATGTTACCATCAATTTTTTCGATATGGTACATATTATTATATACTATATATACGTCGACGAGTCTCTGGATATGACAATATTTATGATTAATACGATCATCACGATATAGAGGGTGTAAATGTATTTCATTTATTGCATAATATACTGTTTTTTTTTTCTATTAACCGTCAACACGCTATTATTTCATAACATTCTCTGGAGATATTGTTTAATAAACAGTATGTGGAATTATTTATTGTATTTTATGTATATATGTGAATACACATTTTTTCCGAGACCCACGTCTATCAAAACAAGGAAACATTCCTTAGTGATAGATGTTGCAGTATAATTAAAAATATCAATACTATGTAAATGATTTCAAACTGCTAAATAAATATTTATTATTGTTATTAAATAGATATGTCATGGGTGTAAATATTGACAAAAAAAAAAAAATATATTAAATATCAATATATTATATTTTATATTTCTTCACTGACTGCTTGAAGTAAACGCCAGTATACTAGCGAATTTTCAAAATAAAGTTGAGAGCATACGGCGTATATGTATTATACCCTATGGGAATACCATGTATTAGCTGCATGTATGCCACACGCGTGTACTGCTGAGACGGTTCAAGGGTGACTGTTGCAGTTCAGCAGCACATAAATGAAAAATAATACGCCGAAAAATGCAACAATAATAATAATATTAGTATAATAACGAACAGAGAGCCATCCCGTCCCTTATATTGAAATTGTAAATCGCTCATAGTTTGAATATCTATCACTCTCAAAAAGTAACATGCCATTGACGAATATCTAACGTTTTTCAATGAAAAACAATTACGAGGAAAAATAGTCTAAATATTATGTTTAGAAAAAACAACGCAATCGAGTATATTATAATTTAGTAAGAGTCAATAGAGGATTTTGACAGGCTAATATGCTCGTTTGATAACCGTTCGAACATTTCAGTTTAGAAGTGCAATTCGACTATATCCCGCACAACATAGCGGTTCAGTAGGACCACCAATTTCGTGTTGTTCACTTTAATACTGGCGTAAACTGACCTATTATCAATCAGGAACGATTGTTATTTGTGTCTTCTCTTAGGTTTTTTATGATAGTATACGGTAATTATTTCTGAATGAGTTATGCTTGGTGTAAAGTATTACAATTTAAAAAGCTCGCTTAACAATTACAATATCGTAAATGAATGATAATGATTGACAATAGTATTTTGCCGCTGCTTCGTTATAACGAAGTTATAAATCTACAATTGTCGAATTTGCAGCGGGGGAATGACGGGGTTAAAAACAGGATGCGAACAACGCGCGCGCGTCGTATCGGAGGACGACGAATCTACTTATATGCTGTCAAAAGAATCGCTCGACCGAAAAATAAAATTAATATTAAATTATAAATATTAATATAAATTAAATATTTATGCATACAATATAATATTATATCATATATAATGTACAATCTGCAGTATACGTACTATGTGCAAGCTATTTTTGACGCGGTACGTGACAGATTTTCATAAAATTCCGGTTCGTGGATGCGCGCACGGACAACGAGTATCCACATGTATATCGGGGCCATGTGAGAAGGATGATAACGATAATAATACGGTATACACGCGCGGTGAACAATCCGGGGATTTAGTAGTCCGCACTGCCGTGGTATTAGTATAGTCTTCATAGGCGGATATTGGGGGAGACTTGGGGGGGGATTCAGCCCCCCCAGAATGTTATTAAGCGCACACCAAATGCCCAGACGTAAAAATAAATTGTATATCTTTATTTTTGATATTTTATGATTCTTATTTTATATTGATGGAATACACGAATGGTCTGGAATACTCACATTAATATATTTGCACAACGTGCAATAGGTTTATACAATTAAAATAAAAATAAAAATTTGTAGCTACCCTATGATAGGCTTATTCAGTTATTCCGATGATCAGTGAACAATAATAATAATAATAATAATAATAATAATAATAATAATAATAATAATAATAATAATAATAATAATAATAATAATAATAATAATGATAATAATAATAATAATATGTATTATGGAAACGAACCGTGTTGCGTAAAACTCACTATTGTACTCGTATATAACGTTATATTTTGCTGTGCGATTAAAAAATTTCGCTTTCTGTTGACCTCACCGACACTCTTTTCCCCCAGAACGTATAAAAAATTCAATAAACGGTACACACGCATTTTTCTTGACTTACTCGCGTGCACACACGTTATGAGATGAGCGGCTTAAATTCATGTGATTTACAATACAATATGATAAGTATAATATATTATAATTCATGACTTGTCTCTAATTATTATATAAGAGTAGAAGCGTATACACAAAAAAATTATTTGGGAATTCAAGAAATACAAAAATACGATTGCAGCAATTATCAACAAATAACAGCGGAAAAATTATAATATCTTTTGTATGGATAAAAACTAATGATTGTTAAGCATATAGGCATAAAATATTAAAATATACATTTTCTTATTATTTCAGGGATACCTTACCCTTCCTTCCCTTGTATACGCGCTTGATAATGATTTATGGTTGAAATGCATATTATCCGTAAACATAAATTATGTAATATACAATATATTAGCCATTACTAATCATTTACCTCATATTAAATCGTAGAATAATAATTGCTTTCGATAATTATATACCTACCCGTCACGACTGAGATGAAAGTTGAATATTAATACGAGTTTTAATCACTCCGGGTAAATTTGTCTGCAAAAAAAAAAAATATATATATAAATGTTTCAACGTTATGGTAAATTATGTTCAAACGGCGTAATCCAATCGGCATGGTATTTAACTATTAACTGACAATTTATTTTTCTTCGGAAATCACGTGCTATAACAATTTATTTTATTATTATTATTTTTCATTTTTTTTTTTTTTTTGCGCGCGATCAATTATTATTACGATCAGTTTTCTTGTATACGCGCACATATCTAACGAATAAAATATTATATATAGTTAATTTCAATGATCTTAACAAGTGCGAAGGTGTTATGCAGTTAATTCATTATACTTTTTTTTTTATTTCTGTATAAATTATTTTAATGTATTTCATTCACGACATTGAATCATAATGGTAAAAGAAAAAATAAATAAAATTATACAATATTAAGTTTAATAAACTTTTGCGAAAACAAAAAAAGTTATAGGTTTTTTATTCAATTGGCCTCCTTACGAAAAAAAATCTTTTTAAAACAACAATGAGGTTTAAAGGTGTATGAAAAGTACACAAGTGGATCACCGACCGGTGGTGGAAAGTTTTGCGGGGACTAAGGCAGATTCTGTTGCAAGTCTCCAGAATAATATAATCCCTTTATTATCTTCTTTCAGAATTTCTTTATTAACTTACCGATTCCTGTGCTTACATACAGTTACTTTATAAAAAAAAATTAACATAATCTTTGGAACGTGTAGGATAAGCGTAATATTGTTGATAAAAATGAATAGAAATAATAATGCGTTTAATTAACTTTTGTTAGTAAAAGTACAATAAAAATTTATGTTTTTTTTTTTATAGTTATTGCAAGTGTATCTGATATTGATCGTACTCATACAAATCTAATAGTAAGTCGGTGATATCCTGCTGAATCGATGGGAATGATGGGGTAGTAGTAGTGTATTAATATTTTCATTTGAAAATTCGAAATTATATACGTATTTAAAATGTTAGACACTGTGAAAAGAAAATCTTTGTGATGCGATTTTTGGTTTCAATATTTGATAAAATAATGTATTGGGCCACGGAAATTAATTTCCTTTATTATCTCTCAGTGTTTTTTCAATATTTTTACGACCACGAATCAAATTTTTCTTGAAAACCTATTGTGACTCACAATGTTTAACATTTACAGGATAACTCAGTTCTAAAAAAAAAAACTTGTTTAATAATAACGTATGAGCAATGCCCGTTGTAATAATTACACTGATATCATATAAATAATAATTTTACAGTCCGTTTTTATTTCTCAGTATTTATAGTATTTTATACCTTGTTCAAGTTATAATTATATTACAATTTATATAGTTTAAAAGAACATCAATTTCTTGGAATCTAATTAAAAAAACTCCTTTCGACCTATCAACGTGCAGCAGGTTACGACCAATAATTTGTGAAACGCTGCATTGCACGTATATTAACGGGAATGAGCCAGCTAAAATGGTTAAGTAAACAAAACACAAATTATTCGGGTATATACTCTTTCCTACACGTTTCGTATCATTTAATTGAATCGCTAAATACAGAAAAGGCACATGTAAGAGTTTGAAAAAAAAAAATCAGGTAAAACACATGTTTGGAAAAAATTGCCTTTTCTGCGATAGGTAATTGAAATTTTAAATAAATTATTTTGAGTATTATAGCTATTATAAATTATAAGAGAACATGTATCCCGTTTGTGCAAAACCATTTATACATGGATATTAAATACAATAATGTAAACTATTGAATATGTGCTCTATTTATACTTAGCATCCGACGATTCATATACATATTATGTGTTATAATTTAAAATTCGTTCTAATATTTATAAATAATAGTTTATTAACAAAACGCAGACTAAATCAGCGCACCAAGTTCCTGGTTTCAAGTTTATGGTTTACGAATGATAAATGAAATACAACCAAAAATATTTGAACGCTTAATCAACAATTTAGTAATAAAAATACAATTTACTAGTTTTCCGTATTTTTTTTTTCGCTCGTCAAGAATTATTGTACTAATAAATGTTGTTCTTCTATTTCATTATTTATGCAGTGACCGAGCAAAGTACAACGGCCGCAATTTTCGTCTCGTCCACAACTCCATTGGTAGAGAGGATTGTTTTCTGCTACACAGTTATATGGTAAGGCAACGAATAAAGATATTAATCTAATCCTCATAGGAAAACTTTTGTCTTTGAAAAAGTAATATCTTGACGCAGAGTTAATGTTTGTTTTGTGACGCACAGCCTCGAGAACTTTGCGATCAAATAATGTGTTTTTTTTTCTAATAGATTTACGATTTTTTAGACGTGATTATAATGTATCATTCCAATAATAATATATTATACCGTACAGCGGATGACTACTGCATGGTGCATACACTAACTGTAATATATTTTATAACGTGAAATGGTGTCTATATATATATTAGTAGCGGTACAGACTTAGACTTATTTTAAGAAGTTTTCTATTTTATATGTATAAATACGCTCAGCATAGTAGTCTGTTGCCTGTGAATTATATTATACGAGTTTACAAGTCGAGAAAAATTTCCTTACGCAAATCACTGTTTTCATACGATAGTCAGTATTTGAAGTAGCAATAATGCATATGTACCACTAGTATATTTGACGTTATTTATTCAACAAGATAACAATAAAATAAAAACAATAATAAAATTCATGTGAAGTTTGGGATTCCAGTAATTAACAAGTAAGCTGGATTTGAATTCCAAGGGATTTCTAATTTCAAAAAGTTATTTCATTGCAGAAAATTTCACATTTTTAAAAAATACATAGCGAGCGCTTGAAATGGATATAGTATTTAGTAAATATTTTAAATAAGTAGTTTATCAAAGCCGACAGCAGTGTGTCCATTCGCACTCAGCATGGTAATGAATTTGACAAAGTGTAGTAGTTAGGAAAGTTCTTATGAACAAACGCGTAAGCATTGCAAAAAGAAACCTTCTACACAAACTAATTTCTTAAAAATACAATATGTTAAAATATATTTCATATTTTTACTGCTGAAAAGTGTACTGACGTTTAAAATATTTCCGTGGGCTATATGAAGGTGTGCTTGAATTGAACCTTGAAACTGTTGACGTTCTAACAATATACCAATAAAACTTGTGTAATAAACTGCGGCACTGCAAATTTTTTTGTATTTTGTTGTTTTCGTCTTTCTACTCATAAACATTTTATGCGACAAAAATGTTGCATATCCCATTCCTCTTAGGAAAAAAGGTTATGAAAAATCCCTTCTAAAAAAAACTATCCAGGACGTTCATACAACAAAATCATTTACCATTATTCAAAAAGTTTTTTTTTTCATCCCAATAGTTGTTGTAAAAATCATAAACATAGGTTGTATATACTTTTAATTTAAATTGATTTTTTTTCTTTTTTTTTTTTAACGAACATGGTCGCGTGAGTTTTATTATAATAAAAATTAAGAAAATGGTTTGGTGTTTAGATGATGTTACTCTAAACTAACTGAAAAGTAACATTAATCTAATAATGTAAAAATATAATATCCGCATACGAGTTATATCCGTTGTGCGCTCTTTACCCTATAAAATATTTCAAAGGATTGCTTTATATCGGTGTATAGTGGAATTTAAATTCGTGAACGATACGCCGCAGGGAAATTAAAACCACAGTACGGAGTAAATACAATCATTATTGAAACGGACAAGACTTCACTGTTCGGTGAAATACAGGAACGGGTGTATAATATTGCTGTGTTGGTTTTTTAAACTTATGAGTTATGACTAATGTACCATTGCTCTCAATAAAACAATTCCGAGAAAAAGCGGTCAGATGGGTCAGTTCATATGCCTAAAGGCGGTTGATGTATTTGTAGAACCAACATTTTTAATAAAATGTTTTTTAAACAATTATTTCAAATGACTATAATAAACATCATAAATTTCGTTTAAAATATTTCGAAATTTTTGAAATAATCTATAAAATTCTAATGTAAGTAAATAATCAGTATATGTTTTGAGCTGCTACGATATATAATATAAATAATTAACATCGTATATAATCGAAATTTGTTGAAATAACCGATTTCGTCAAAATTTTATTTTCCGATGCTAATAAAACATTTTTGCGATTTTCTGGTAAAAATTGTTTTTACAACTACAAAAAGAAAAAAAAAATCCCATGAAAATATAGTTTAATTCAGTGTTTCTTAAACTTTTTTTATCACGCGGCTCCGTTAATTTAATATGAAATAGTTGTGGCATCTTTAAGGTCAAAGGAGTACATTTTACTTTACCATCAAAATTAATTAAATAATATCAAATTTTTTTTATCTTTATACATAAATTAAATTTTTGTATACATACTAAAAACATAGATTCAATAAATAATAAATACATTTCCGTTTTTTAATATCTCTAAAAATACGCTGCGTAAACAATATAGTTGTTTACGGATTAATCTACATAAAGTTTTATCCGCTCTGTGCGACCAAACAACACGCGTTGGTCAACATTATAACCATGTTATACGTACAAAACACATGTGCGCGCTCCCGAAACTAAAACAAGCACGCCAAAAAACGTGAATTAAAATTAAATGAAAAAAAAAAAAAAAAACACAATTTCCGCTACAAAATCAATACGTCAAAATACATAATATAAGGTTATTATAACATATTCTTATCGGTTCCCTTTTGGGAGACAACACGAAGATGGTATAAATATTATATGATTTATGAACTCGTACACAACGGTAAAGGATCGCCGAGGCGTTAAAATACTATTCGTTAGGCGGGCGTGTGTTGAATTTTATTCGTTTTGGTAAAATGCACACTAAACAAAACCGTTGAAAAAAAAAAATTGGGAAAAGGAGAAAAAAAGATAACCGTTAGGCGTTCATGTTGAGTTTTATACGCAGTACGGTTAGACACACGCACAAACGTATCCCTTATACATGTTTATAATATACATATATATACGGGTGTGTGTGTGAGGTTGCTTATATATTATACGTACACTAAAAGGGTTCCCGGCGATTGATTAATGCGCCGCCCGTGTGCACTGCTGGGACCTGTGGCAGTGGTCAT
Source organism: Chaitophorus viminalis (assembly GCA_025469195.1). Classification (NCBI taxonomy): domain Eukaryota; kingdom Metazoa; phylum Arthropoda; class Insecta; order Hemiptera; family Aphididae; genus Chaitophorus; species Chaitophorus viminalis. The sequence goes on from JAIPRK010000166.1 coordinate 253,907, forward strand.
TGTTTATTGTCACTGCCCGTATATACATACCCCCACGCGCGTATACCTATACCGTACACACATATACCCCTCAAGTACTTGAACCAGACTGTCCCAACGGTAATTTACCATTTTACATAATTGCCCTATCCAAGTGTGCGGGAAATTGAATTACGCACACACCATGTATCAAAGACACGGGGGCCAATATTTGCGCACGGGTGGGGGGGGTCATCATCCCATGACCATTGGACCCCGGTGTACCCGTCAAAACATTCCCAGTATATATAATATAACACATATCCGTGTGCTTAATGTATTTATACAGTGCTCCCGTGATAGTCGTGTCATGTTTAGATACTCATCCGTGTACATCAGTTATGAAACTCTCGATCACGCACGCACGCACAAACATACACACGCGGGCCGCCTACACACGCGTTGTACGGCGATGTGTTCCCGGGAGAGACTGCAGAACTGTTTTTCAGATCCGAACGCATGCGTACATAATAATATCTCGTCGCAGGCTCATATTGGATCGTCACCATGGCCTGCTACTGCAGTAATATTGCAGGATACTCGTATTCCGGAAAAATGGGTAAATTTGAAATATAACTCCTCTCACGGAGCAAAAGTAAAAAATTACCTTAAGTATTTGTATAATTTCTTTTTTTTTAAAAAAAAAAAAACTGCTGATACTGCGTTAAGCGTCTGACGATTGAAAAATATTATGTATAATAAAATGTACGTTAGAGTGTCATTGTAAGTTATGTGCATGTGTGCTTTCTAAAGTCTCAAAAACTCATATCGTGCTGTGATAGCTGAAGCCGTCTAACAGTATGATCACCTATAAATTTGCAGCTAACGCTGCAGCTTACGTGAAAAAATTTTGAAAGAGTTGATAACTGAAAATTCTCCTCCCCCCAAGTTTTGTTGACAACTTGGTAGCTTAGACACTTATCCGCCCAGGAATGTATACATGCATTTCAATGGGCGGCTGTATCTTTTTATTTTATATTAGTTACAATATTAGTTGTAATAAAAAAATGGGTGGGGGTGTATACATAATATGTAAATATATAGGCGTGATCACGATTTAAGATATAATGGTTACCCAACAAGCTATGATAAAGTGACCGCCAAATTGACTCTTTGATAGCCAACCAATAACTAGCGCTCGTGTGGATTTAGTCGTAATAATTGACCACGTAACCGCTGTGACATTCTATTATCATGGAATTAATAAATATTATCACGAAATCGTGAATATTATCATCATTAATTGCTTTGATTTATGAGCGCTAGATGTTAGTTGGCACCCATATCAGCTGATTTACAGAGTCAAACCTGCGGTCACATCCACAATGCATGTAACATAGCTCGTTGGGTAACCATTATATCTTAAATCGTAGGTGTGATTGAAGATGTTATACATTGATAGCGCTTCGGCAAGTTTATTTAAATGAAATTTAAATTAAAGGGTGCTGTTAGAGTTGGAATAAGTTCCTTGGCCATTGTCGTTTTAAGTCTTCGGGGAGGATTGCCTGGAAACGAGAGGGATATGGGGTATCAGGTGAAGACGGCCGTATCTCATTAATTTTAAGACGTGATAATATTATTTTTAACATTTGTAAAATTTTATTTTATACATATATGCTGGACGAGCAAAAAAATAAAAAATAAAATAAAACAAGATAACAATGTTATTACTTTATTAGTATTTATACGGCTAGTCCTCATAAAACTAAGCTGAAATCCAACTGGCCGAAGGAAAAAAATGATCATGGTAGGTAAGCATTGCTGGTAAATCGGACAATTGAAGGGATTCCTTTGAAGTATACTGGCGAGAAAGGAGTATTATATGGGAGAGGTCGACTACATATTATTATAATGCGTAAAATGTGTTTTCAATAAATAAAACATATACTTTCGTTGCTTCCACGAGAGTTATTTCAAATTTTCCTGTTTTCCTGGAAGAAACCCGGTATATAATAATATAATAATATAGCAATTGTGCAGGCGTCAGTGCGCACGAGGCGTATAATATAACTTTCGGCTCCCTCGCGATCGCACCGCGGCCGCGGCGGGAACATTGGGATTTGAAAAACGGGTTACCACAACTACGTTCGTACAAAACACAATACGCTACGAGGTGCACATATATATTATGTAGGTATATATACATAGATTGCAGTACACATGTATTTTTCGTGAAATGGGCTTCGAAGAAAGTTTGCGCCAACACCGTGACAGAGTATATATAATGTTACTAGTTGTGGCCGAAATCGTTATAGTTTCGAGTTCCCCGCCCCTGCAGCCTCAGCCTGCGTGTATACGAAAGCGCGTAATCAACCGTGTCGACGACTTGAAATACGTAAAAATACATATAAAAATGGAAATGCGTAAAACTTTACGAATACATTAAAGCCCGATTGAATGTGGTTTACATTAAAAAGTGAAAAGTGCAAATGTCGCGTGAGGTGCGAGAAAAATAAAATGAAAAACAAAACATGGGATTGAATTATTATATGATTTACGGCGAACAAAGTGTAATATAATACCGGTGGAAAATGAAAAAAAAATTAGGTACCTATTCAAAGTTGCAAGTTCATAATATTCTCTTTCGATTCACAAGAACAATGCCGATTTACGTACACATTACGTTCGGTCCACCGGTGAACAATTATATTACACAAGCCGTTCGGGCGTTGACGTTTTCTTACTTTGCTGTTTATCATTTCACGTTGACTGGCTATGGGGAATCGTGTTCCTCAATTGTATTATCTTTATTACAATAATATCGTAAATTGGATTCTAATTTACGACGTGCACATCATTATAATATTGTCTATAGTTTTCAATGTGCTTAAAGTTCTAGGCGAATTTAGTGTTGTAAGATATGATGATCATAATAATATACCTACGTTCCGTATTTCAACGGGTATGGTCGAATTGCACTCGGGTAAAAAGCAAGTAGTAGTCAAATTGCACTTGAGCAAAATTATCATACATTTGAAGAAGTTAAACATTTAGTAAACACTCATTTTCCTTAGGACTGACAATGATTTTAATTATTGGCGTGGTTAAAAATGATTGTTTTATACATCACATTATGTTAATTATATATTTATATATTATAACTATTATATTATAATTATACATTATATTATATTTCATATATAATTTTTTTTGTCAGGGAGATTTTAGCATCGTGACCATTAAATCTCAACGATTATTTTTATGAAGACTCAATTACGTGTTAAAGTTTGGGAGGGGGTTGTAGCGCGGCATCTTCTCACCGGACGTCTGTGTCCGCCGTAGCGTTCGTAAACATAAAATTCATAATATTTTTAACGGGTTTTTACTATACACGTTCGACTTGTAACTCTTTTTTTGAATGAGTGCAGTTCGACTATTATCTTTTTTCAACCCAAGTGCAATTCGTCCATTTCTTTGTAGGTCATAAGTGCAATTCGACTATCCCGATTCCAACTTAGTGTCCAGTTTTCCCAGTGAATATTATACGCGACACATTGTGTACCACTTTTCAAGTTTGACCCGTTAAGTCCTGTTGTTCGCCTTACTGTTAATATATAACCTTTATTATTTAATAAAATCACTACTTTATAATAATTTCTGATAATTGTTTTGATCGTTACAGCAGAAGTGATTGTATTTTTGCAATATTATACATTATTGTAAGTGAATTTGAAAAGAACGTAAAGGTTCCGTATTGTTTTAAGAAAAATGTTGTCACCTCGCTGTAAGATCCGATTGACTGAAAGTAGTGCACCGTATACTATAGCAATATACGTGCACACGGTAACACGATGATATGCCGTCACGAAGAGAGTGGGTGCGATGACTTTGGACGAGTTCCGCACCGCGTTATCGATCCGGAAACAGACATTTTAAGCGAGTCGTACTTCGACTTGACATGACAGCTGTCTCCGTATATTTACATGCAGTGTGTACGGCCAAATCGGCTTTACGAGTGTGTTTCGAAGGAAAATATAATATATTGTCGATTTAAAATGCGTCGTGTTATTATTTTCGTATACAAGAGAGTGAAACTCGAAGACAGTAGAATATATTATTACGCGCGCATTCGGGTCGAAAAGCTCCCGAAGTCATTTGGCTACAATACAAATATATTGTGTGTATATTAAATAATGCAAATATTTGAAAAAAGATATTTCGTAACTCGATCGCTGGGCAAACAGTGGTTTTATCAATTCGTGCGGGGACGGACGAGGTGTGACGACATGGTGTTCAACATTCGGGCCTTCGGTCGCGTACGTATACCGTTGTATTATGCTTCTTCCAAATGAGTAGATTTATATTTATTTTTTATGTCATAATAATCATGACTCATATCATGAATCATAATTCACGCAAAAATCCAGACGATGTTGAGCTGTTTTATATTCAGTAATATTGTACGGTATTAAATTTGCTAAGAAGTTGGTAAAACCAATCCGACCGCGTGTTGTAATTATACAAATTAACGTCATCAGCGCCGTATATGGTAAGAGCTGGAAAATCTCTGACAATATTTTATCCAAAAAAGGAACACATTATTTGAGTATCTTATGCATTGCATCGAGTATGCGAAAAAATTCGATTACAATTTCCACAAGTTGATAAGCTAATTACAAATGTAAATTAAAATATTTTTAAAAGCCCCGTTTCGAGTACAAAATGTTTGAAACCAAATATTTCTTCACCACCTGAGCTCATACTTACAAGTTGGGATACACATATAAATGCGACAATTTACTATTGCAGACAATTTTCTTCGATTAAACGTGTCGTTATGGAATCAAACAAATATGATAAAAATGTGACGTGACGATTAATGCTATTTCGATAAAAAATTTGTCAATGATTTGATGAAAGATTCTAATCTGTGATTTTAACATAGAGTATAAAGTATAGTTTCAATAATGTATTAACTAATGCCATTTTGTATCTTAGATAATCAGATTGTTCTCTAATAACAACAGTTTTGGATGTACAAAATAAAATTGATAAAGCGCAAAACTAAAATGATAAGGCCGTAGTACAAGTAGAGATGAAAATAGTTTTAAAAAATTATTTGAATTTAAATCAATGTGTACAATCTTCACGATTTTCAAAAGTGAAAAAGTGTCAAAATCGGAACTATCAGAAGATTGAAATCTTGATGATATGACTTTTGAAATTTGCTCCTATTAGATCATTGACGTCGAGAGATGCTTTTCTTCATATAACACTATATTGGTTGATAATCACAGATTATTTTTGATAGAAAATTTGATGGATTCTTTAATAGTCCAGTACAACCATAGAGATGCTAGTGAATTAGTATGTACCTATTAAATGTTTGTAAAATATGTTTATATTTTTCTAAATAATATAGTTCTTGTTTTAGAACGATGCTGTTAACAAAAACTTAATTAAAAATTTCAAAATATTAGTAAAAATGAAAGAACACAACGTAAATGTAATAATACATAACATTTTATTAAGGTTTCATATTGATTAATATAATAAACAGGTACTTACAACGTGATAAAATAGTTCATTGTTTACTTAGATATAACATTGTATTTTGGTGCAGTTATAAGAATTAGTTAACTTCAAAATATGAAAATGTAAAAATTAAAAAGTTATTTTTCGATATTAAAAACAATTTTTAGTATTTAAACTTTTAAATGTTTTAAGTCATTTCTTAGTAGCATTTTCATGGTTAAAAAGCATTGGTAACATTTTAATACCTTTACTGTAGTTTTTTAGTGCATCATTGTCCTAGCCTTACTCATCACCGTAATATTAAAGTTGGACGTCATTTCAACATCTTATTCATTTTTTTCCTAATAATGTATATTATTATTATTGAAATAAATCATCACAGGCCTGATCCACATCTACGTGTATAATCCGAGTCTCCTATAGCCGTTTTTATGCGATCGAACTTGTTATCCACGATAATTACCCATTTTGTAATTACTCGTAACAACAAGTTTTAAATTTCTAACTTGATTTCAGATTCGTAAAACCCTAACCACAGCATCTAGTGGAGGAATTCGCCAATTTTCCGGGGTCGCAGGTAAGTTTTGATTTCCAAATTGGTATGGTACCAAACGGTGACAAATCGTTCCATAAACGACGATGTAATTTTCGTAGGAAATATTGACTTAAAATCGCTATCGAGTAACGGTGTAACTTCGTAGATGACATCGGTTGACTTCATTAACCACGAGCGCACACACCATATAGGGCTCTAATATTTTGTATTTACAAACGGACGGCAGTTAGGTGGGTTATTAATGTCGTGCATATACACTGTATACTCGGTCAGACCGACGTCCGTGGCTTCATAAGGGCGTCGGATGATTTACGCCGTGTATGAATATGCCGTAAACAGCAGGGACCACTAGAGGACTGCAGTTTGAACGATTCCACTTCGCCACGGACATCCGGTACTAAACGGAAACACGGAGGGTGCACACGTACACTCCATATTATTATAATAACTCTTCGCCGTCTTTTCCACAATCCTGCACACGGCATAACGCAGGCTTACTCATAATATAATCTATCTCTACAAGTAAATGAATGTTGCTATGTTGGTATACTTGAGATTAATTGATACCTAAGAACTATATATTAGACTGATTTTTGCGTGGCTTTTCGTAGGATTATCTGCGTCGTTTGAAGAAGACTTAAAGTCATTGAAATCGATAGCCCCCTTTACGCCACCCTTAAAAATTCGGTTTTTATGTATTTTTAATACACATGGTACATGGATGAAAAAAAAAATAAATAGTTATGAATTATGATTACAGTTGTTTTGTTGTCGTGTGCCAAATTCATCAGGTTGTATTTTTTTGGCCTAAAAAAACATATAACATTAGGGTAACCAGTGTTAGTAAAAATGGTTACCATGAAAGTAACTTTTTACATCTAAACACCAAGTTAGAAAATCAAAAATAATATTTATACACTCACGTCAGTTACTCTAAATGTTAGCATTAATATAAATTATTTTAGGTTGGATAAGTTACTATATACCAAGGTATTATTTTAATTGTATGAATGTGATTTATGTAAAACATGCGTAGTAGTATAATTATTAGTGGTCTATTTATAGGCCATACACACGAAACAATGACGTGTTATTTTTCTTTCTCTGTACACGTTTAACACGAACTATTTCTATAGTGATTAACCAAATTTGAAATATGTATTCGATGGTACAGTTAAATACCACACATTCACTCACACTGATCAGAATACAACTACGAATAAAAATACCATAACCCAGTACCGATTAATTTGGAATGTTGAGGGATCGTACTTATTACTACATAATATACATGAACTATGATAGAATTTCCGAAAATCGCATTTTTAAGGGTCCAAACAGTTTTGGGATCTGTGTTGGATGCATATACTTTTTTCACCACTTGTTTGTTACCTAGCGGATATAATTTTGTTTATTATGTTTTTAATAAAAAATATTAAAAAAACCATATGGTTACATATTTTTACCAATTAAAATAATAGAATGTCTTAGGTATGATGTTTCCTATATCTTTCCATATATTTTACACAACAAATTCTAGATTCTAAATTACATGCAGATCGTCCATTTTTATTATTTCAGAGATAATAAATAAATAAATAATATGCAGTCAGAATCAAAATATTTAATGAAGTTTAGCAATAGTTAAGCATTGTCGGGTTAACTAATAGCTATTAAAATATGGTATTATAGGTATTAATGATAAGTATAATAATTGTAACATATTATGTTAAAAAAATCACAATCGAATTGAAAAAATGCCAAAAATTACATAAATATATAATCAACACTAAAAATAATTACATTTAAATTTGTACTCTCATAAAATAAACATTATACCTACTATTAGCAACAGTTCCAAACAATATAAAAGAAGTTTAAAATGTAAACATTTCCAAGAACTACTAATTACCCATCATTTGCACACGTCATAACAGTGAGTTTCAATATTGATTATTTTCGTCGTATGAATACTATTTCATAGAAACGCATTGTACTAGTAAACGAAACATGAATTTTTGATTTGAAGCAAAACTTTTAAAGTTCTCTACAACGATGTCGGATGCATAACATTCGATTCAACTGTTTTCATACCATATGTGTAGTATTGTGCATACGACGCCATTTAGCTCAGTATAGTGTTTCTCAGAGTGTGTCTTGAAATGTCGAACTTTCTATTTTAAAAGCCATAAATTACTTATTTTTAATAAAAAGATAATATTCATCGAAAATGTGTGACAACTAATTATAAAACAATAATAATAATTAATAATATAGTGCCGCGTTGAAAGACATCTGGGAACCGTTACAACAGAGGAATAACTTAACAATATTTACATAGTAATAACTAATAGTTTTATGGTTATTTTATGTTTATCATGGTAATAATTGCTTTAACCGATATCATATTATTGTTATCAATAGTAGTATGTATGTAAATAAGAAATGTATCAGTGGCGCACGCATGGTTAGGGTTTCTGGTATCCTTTCTCCGGTCAATGCTTTCTTCCCACCCTCCCCTACACCCCTCACAAAAAAAAGTTATGATTTCGATCATTTTTATCGGCTGATTTTAGTATTAATATTTACAAACTAAGCTTCTGTGCACACTAAAAAATTATTGATTAGTACAGCAGTACAGTGTTGCAACATTGTTCTCTTCCGGTGCCATTTTACAAGAAAACACACGTATATAATGCGTATTATAATATAATATTGTCACGGGCGGATTGCTGTTGTGTACGTACTTAAGACAATTACATATTATCATACAACGATATGGCTCTTAATTGGATGATAATTTAATTGTCGGTGACGCGGTCCGACACGAGCGTGGTTGATTAATTTGCCGTGCATTACGCGCATACTAATATATTGTGTAGCTAGTCTACCGGTAGGCAAGGGACGTAAACGCCGAGCCGTGATTTACACTTCGTCCTAAACACACACAATCCGATGTCACAAGTGGATGGAAAAAAATATTTAATTAAGAAAAAAAAAAAAATTACCGCCATGTATACAATACGAGCAGACAAAATGACATATTTAAGAACGTTTGTCACCGGAGAAAAACTATCGTGATTTAGTCGACAATTGAGTGCGTCTATCGATCCCGCTGAAAAAGTAGCAAAACAATTACGCCGGCTATTATTTTTCATATAAAATTCGTATGTCGATATAGTATAAAATGTTGCAAGTGATGTTTTCGTAATTTTACAGAAAAACTATTTTAAATGTTTTATTACAACAATATATTATACGTTTAACTGATTGTAGGAAAGGTAGTGTTATATTTTCCATAACACACGATGTTAAATATTAATATAAATGTAAATAAATGTATATAATAATAAAAGGTCTGGAACTCTAGAATGAAATCGAATGATTTTCATTTGCAGGTATACATTTCACACACTTACATAATATTATGCCTTTTTCAAAATCAGCAATTAGTGCAGTTGGACCAAAATGTAAATTTTGGGCTGAACATTTTTCTACAATACGGATTTCTAAACGGACTAAAGACATACCAACAAATGTTTTGTTACTTAAACATTGCTGTATAATAGGATAAAATATTATTTACCGAGTCAACATCAAGTGTTGCATTCTATATAATATCAATAATTTACGATGGTCTTTTGAGTTTGACTTCCGATTTTCGTTTTAACTGATTTTAAATCACTATAGCCGGTAGAATCGATAAAACTTCACGTAAAACAAATCCACGTCGGTTTCTTATAAAATTCATTGTTTTCGTATTGTGAATATATGTTCTGCCGACAGTGCCCCGTGCCATGTACCGTATTGTAATCAATCCCAAACGGTGTTGTAAAATGTTATTCACGATTTCGCGTAGGCACGACGTTGAACAGCATAATCGGGGTGCGTAATGTAATAATACGCAAATCATCGTTCAAGACACCGCACGTCTATATTATGCTTTGATGAATTTCAATTGTCGCGCGAAACACGGTTAACACACACACGCACACACACACACACACACACACACACACACACACACACACACACACAAACTGCGCTGCACACTCGAACGAACTTAAAGTTTTGCCCAAATTATCTCGTTATTTATTTATGTCTGGGGCGGAAATTTTCACGAGCCACCGCGCGTCCCTTTGATTTCTTCCTATACATACATCTGCACGTAGACACACGTTTTATGCACGCGAAACGATAAATTGACTGCAGCGACAATTTATTATTGCGTTACTACGTTCACGGTATCGATATTATAATATTATAATGTATACGACAAACCGCGGGTAATAGAAATAATAACCGCCCACTATACATGCACGCGTATCGCCGACCAGAATATGTAATATACCTACCTACGTTCACGTAATATTATTATGCCGACATTCTTTATGTTCGTATTATACGTTTCGCATCGACGCGTGAAATGAATAATGTGTATAATACGACAATATGATGTATACGTACAAGGGTATAGTTCTAATGATAGAGATTAGATTTTTTTTTTTCGTAATCATTTTCATACCACCCCTAACAAACGTTCAGTTTCCCGCATTTGCAAATAAATGCGGCATACAGTTCGATCGCGATTTCTCCACCCCTGCGTGGCGTGCCTGCACGAAAAACCATTTATTATACTGTAAAAAATAAATATATAATTTAGTGCTTACCATTTTCTTCGATTTTATCTTCGAGAATACTATATTATTATATATTATTATTATACGAGTATAATATGCGATTGTGTTGCCAAAAGGATCTCAATACTGTATTCGACAATAACTATAATAATGATGTTTAAATTAAGTTACGGTCAAAATAAAAAAATTGGTCGTTGTAAATTATAAATTTTTGTTTCCCATATATTAGTCATTGAAATAATGACGTATATGTTACCTATAGTTAAAATGGTTAATTTCGTTATTTTATAAAATAACTAAGTAATTCATGAATTACCTGCGGATATTAGTGAAGGTATTACTATACATGAAAATTATACTGTAACTAGTTATTTCATAGAATATCTAGTTATTCTGTGTAATTTTAGTATGATATAAAATACATTCAAATTAAAAATGAATTACTTATAATATTTTATTTATTTTAAACTGAGTTAATTAAAATCATATTATTCATTTGTACAAATGTGACATTTAGAGTTGCACAATACCTTTTTTTCTACATACACACAGCTTTTTTAGTTTTATATTTTTTTCACAATTATTATCAAACTCGCGTATTTTTTATTTTTGTTATAATTACATTATTGGTTTTAATGGACGATTTTTAATACTAATATACACATTTTTTTCCATTAAATCTAATTCATTCGAGTTCATTGTAAAATATAATTTTATAATATAATAATATTTAAAATATCAGTATCGAGATGGACAAACCAATTCATAATGAACACGTGTAACTGTAAAACTATTACTGAACTTCAAAACTTAACGATTTTATTGGCAAGAATACGTATACTTACTACGAGAATCTTAGAATAACACAGTAAATATTTATAATAATATGAACATTTCCGTCACTGATAACAAGAACATCAGTTTTATCTGGTTTGTAATAATGTCGATCTGTAAAATAATGCATGATATTTTACATATTTTGTAGAATTTGACACATCAACAAAGTGAGCTGTCGGTATGTATAAAATTAATAGTTAAACTAGTTAATGTATAAACTATAAATTAAAAACATTACCTAGGTACACGTTTTAGTCATTTTATAAACTAACCGACCCAACGATTTTACTGTAACATATAAAATACTAAAACAAGTATATATAATATTTAGAATTTATAACACATCTACTTAACTTATATTATGTTCAATGGTTTTTTTTATCAATTTTTACAAGCTGAAAGAAGTCCTTAATCTATCATTCAATCCGCGAAGGTTATAAGCTGTGCTGATGTCAAAAATTATGACACAAGTAGATGTCAAACGTGAAGCTGTTGAAATTTTATACAACTTCAAATGTCACAATGACAACCACACGTGTCAAAATAAATAACCATTTAAATATTTAAATGTTATTTTAATATTCACTTCAATTTTTTATTTTCTACTTTAAACGTTCACGTCGTGTGCACATAGATCAATCGATCAAACTAAGGAATATATTATTACATTATTACGGAATCATTGTGGCCGCGTCGATGGGAATGTATGTATAACGGCTTGTTGCTATATACCACAATATATTATACGTACGTGTACAGGTATACCGAGGAAATTCGATCAATATTTTTCACGGCATTCACGTACGAACCTCGGACCCCGATCGCGGTATCATCAGACAATTAATAATAAACGCGTAGACGGGGTGGTTGTAGTTTGGACAAGAAAGTCTCGTATTTTAGTAGCCCCAATTGTACGGATACCCATGGGCTTGAAAAACCTGTTAGAATTAGTTCAAGCTAAATAATATGTACACTTCAAAAATATTATTAATTATAATATAATATTTCATTTAAATCATCTATGTACTTATAATTTTGTACGATAAAAATAACCGAAATCAAATTTAAGTTTCAATAATTTGATCGTGCCACTATTAACGCAATGAGATGATAATATTCAGACGAGGAGCACACGTTGCTCTTTTTAAAACATAATGGTGCTTATGCTAGTGTGATTGCAATCGAATGCATCATACAAACGAACAACGAACATCACGTAATTATGAGTAAATAATAATATATTATTATGTTATAGCACTAATAAGTAATAAATAGGTAATAACTCAACGAAACTGATTTTGTTTTTTGGTAAAATTTAGAATTTGGGCAGTGGTGTGTGGGTGAGTGGAATATTTTAGGCTTGTTCCGGTCAAATAAAGTTGTCAGACTGCCACTTATAATCTATACGACTAACTATATGTATGAAATTTAAGGAATGTAGGCAGTTGTCCGAAAATTGATAACAGCCCTGGCCGAAAAATGGTTACTTCAAATCTGTTGCCAACCTCGAAAATTAAAAGAAGTGTATGAAAATAGTTTTGGTTCTTTTTAGTTGTAACACTTATCACGTAAAATGTAATATATTATCCATTGATATAAAAAATTGAAACATTTATTGATGTAAATATTGAGCAATAATATTGATCCTGATCGTGTATGGGCTGCATCATAATATTTAAAATCATAATTTTTATTTGAAGGTAGAATACATACCACTATCATTATTCTCCACATAAATCAATTTATTATAAACATGATCAGGATATGCATTTGCATATCAATCTTGCTATGTTGTATTCAATGCTATATGACATAGAAATCTATTTCAAGATACCTCGGTTAAATATTTGAAGTCTTCTTTTGCATATTTTTGAATATTTAGAGAGTTATTGCCCCTTTGGCATATTTATGCATATTTTTTTTTATCAGGCATATTATACTTGATTTTGATATTCCTAATCATAATATTACTCGTATTATATCAATATGAATTTTTTTATGGAAGTAATATGAAAGAATAATATTTGAGGAAAAAAAAACGCGTTCGTTTATAATTTTTCATTACAATATTAATATATTATATGGTATTTATGTAAAATACTTGGGAATCGCAACATAAAATGATTCAAGTTAAATCGCTATAAAGTAGTAATTACTTCATTACTTCATTCAGTTTAAACTATCATAATTAAGATAAAGAAAAAGATTTTTCCTGTCCAACGGTTGACATTATGTTTTGGTTTTCGGAGTCTTATCAAGTACCTCTCTCTTATCATTTTTCGGACAACTGCTAATTTCTCGAAATTTAAATACCTCTTACTCACTAACTGATCAGAGTACAGCCAAAATTCCAGTCTCCAAGTCCGATTTATTCGAATACACTTATTACTATTGAATGGGTGCACTATAAAAGGGTTTTTCGAAAATCACACTTTTAGGTGTTGAAACCGTTTTGAGCTCTGAGCTGAACATTATTTCGCTTTTTGGTTATCCAGGATTCTGATTTTAATAATTTATTACCGATTGAGGTATATATTTTAATTAAAATAATATACTATCAATTAATAATTATATCACCAAAATATACTATATGTTGCGCTTTTTTCAATCTGAATATTGTAATATTGCTCTAATATAAAATGGTTAAACATCTTCTGAGCCAGGCTGGATAATTCATCCAGTATTATAGTATTATAGTATATGATCGTGACACCGTTGCTTTGTATACGTCGTAACAGTGTTGTTTGAAAACTTTGGATTCGCGGCGGACAAATTAAACACGTGGGTGTTATAGTCGAACCGCGCGATTGATTAATTAATTCATGCAAATTTGATTAAACCTACGACAGCATCCACACTGTTTCACATGTGGTAAATATACGAAGTATCGGTTCGTGTCAGCTCAATTATCATCATCGTCAACGAATTACTGCACCGGGATTTGCCGAGACTTTTTAGTCACACGGTGTATACAGTTACAGAATGATTTTTCAAGCATACTCACATTTTGTTTACATTTCAACTATGTTTTTTATTTTTTGTCAATTTTTTTTACTTAGATTTTTCACATTACATACTTTTACATTACGAGAATAAATTTTCCAATACATAGATATTTTGTATTTATACTAAGGAGGAAGTAACCTATGGCAATATCAAGTTCAGAAACAACCATTTTTTTTTTCACCTCAATAATTATTCGGTTATTATTATTATTGTTATTATTTTCGGAATCATTTGTTTATAGCCTATATTTAGGTTAGTAGTAAAGATAAAACAAAACCAGATGACGATTTTTATACTATTCTAGTCCTGTGATTCTTGAAAAATGTTAACGAACCAAGGTCCACAACCTATATGCCTATAGGTGCGCTGTGTCATCACTGATATAGGAAAAACGTGTTTATGATATATTATTGTTGTTTAACTAATCATCACAGATTTCTATAAAATAAAAGTTGAAATAATTGACACAGTGTTGTACAATAATTTCCTTCCTCGTGTGTAGTTAATTCGCATTGTGGTTTATCTGATAGTTATCAGTAAATTCCTGAATTTACCATCTAATTATGTATACAATCTGTGTTGATAGCTAATTTTGAGAAGGCTGATGGCATGCGTACACACGAATCCCTCTGTACACGAGGGTATACGTAATTCCGTGCGCCGATGAAACATGGCTCATGGTATCACGCTTATAAATATTTATTTTTGACAGGAATTGGGCTACGGGAAAACGTGTGGCTCATCGTGCGAATACCATGCAATATTCACGACGGACCCGTGAGAATAATATACGCACAGAGTGCAGCGCCACCGAGCCCCCGGAGCGGTCCGGCTGATGAATGGAACTTTTCACCCCTTCGTATTTTTCTCACTCCCTTTCTCGGTGATATGTTAAAAAAAAAAGCAGAAGTGGAAAATAAAAAACAAGGGCATCGGGGGCCCGATCTCAAATCTGTAGGGAAATAAAGTTATACTACGGTGTAATAACGCCTCCACCGTGCGCATACATATTATAACTTAACCAACAAAAACCCAGAAATGTACATTTCTTTTATCAGAACATTTATTCGGACGATACTTCCCAGGATGAAAACGCGTATTTCAATTGTATGCAAAATAAACAATGTAATATTGTTGTTTTGCATTGTTTTTATTTCGTAGAGGAATTTGTTGACATAATTTTACTACAATTTTATTTTCCACTGGTCGAACGGAAAATCACGAGCTTATAATTTTTTTATTAGGTGGATATATATTTTATATGTATCATCAAAATGCACACTAAATTCAAATGAGTTTTATCTAATATAATCTAATATTAGAAAAAAAATAAAATTATTTTTCCAGTAGTTTTCAAATTGATATACACTTTTAATAATTTAGTAATTTAAAGTTATAAGTTTTTTACGTACCTACAATTATTCATTATAAGTTTAAAATTTAAAAATTCATTTTTCATGTTTTCAAGGTGATAAATAATGCACTGTTATTGAGTTCTCTATGAGACTTCATCGTCTGGCCCGATTTCAATAGTTTACGTACACATAGTATATATAATATACAATGGTGTTTTTGTACACTATGTAAGTGAGAGGGCGCGTAAGCAAATAGAATACGCAATGTACCTATATTTTGGTTTTGGTAGAGACTGAAAAATAATTGAAATAAAAAAAACTTTTCATGAACCTATGTATATTATGTACAGTCACCACCACTTCTATTATATCGTGAAAGTTCACTAAGTTTGAAAACGACTTGATTCGATAGCGATCCTCGGGAAATGTTATGTGGTCACTTTTATAACATTATATTACGTACTATATAATATGTATCTTAATACTTATGCGGTGTGTTCTTATAATACATAAATGGAATATATATGACGGCTACCGTAATAAATAATATTATCGATGTGGTACTGCGTATAAAGCGAACGGCGCTTCGTCAACAATAACAATAATATAACAGTAGATATGGATCCAAGGGGTTGCAATCAGGACCCCGACATAAAATAAAACTCAATATAATTTTGGGATTTTCAGACTTTTGGATGGACGAGCTACCGTTAAAACTATATATTTTATTTTATTTTGATGTTATATTTAAAAATAATTAAATAAATCACAATATTAGTTAAAATATATTTTAATCCCTAGTAAAAACCGTGCATGGGATAACGTGTTACTTTAAATGCGTTAAAAACCTTGCCAGACCTTACTAATCTTGGGTCTGCATCATCACCTTTATAACAGATCACTATGCATGTTAGTATATTTACATTGGTGATAAATTATAATAAATAGAAATCGCCGGCATTTTTTGGGCTTCGACACTTTATTTCGGTTTATTTCATTTACCTCCACACGTCATATACACGCGTTGTATGTTCAATATTATAATATATAATATTATAATCTCGAGTTGGGTACAAAATTAGTTTACCGTGTTCGCGTCATGTGTAATAACAATAATCGGTGGTGGCGTTTGTATCACACTTCTTGGAATTTATCGGAATGTTTTGTATAAACTTTTATTTATTTCCATCGCCTTTGAATTACATATACTGCCGGGCAATCGCAATAAAACTCGCACTAAACGGATTATTGTCCGGCCAAGTTTCATGTTCGAAGAACTCTATTTCACGCATAATATATATACGAAATGTATAAAATATAAACGTTTAAGACAGAAATATTATTACAGTGCGATTAGAATCGAAACGAGGGAGAGAGAGAGATGTAGGTTTTCGATTTAGCCATCTATCTGTACAAAATAATAACGATACTTTTTTTTATCGTCGAATTTATTTTTTAATTTCGAACCAATAACGTGCATTTTAGCATAAAAAATATGATTTTTTTTTTTTTACTAAGATTTTACTGTCTGCATCAAATGTTTGAAAACATAATAATATCACATAACTTGGGCTGCGGTGGTGGAAATAGATCCCATAATAGAACCCTGCATTTATTATTATTTTTTCTTTTCATAGGTAAATAATATTATGTTTTCTTATACAATCGTTTTGTCAATCGATATTCCGTTTTATATGCCAATAGAGTATACAATTTAATTATACTGCTGGCCGACGAATATATGAAACGATTTGAATGACAATTGGTTTCATCTGAATTATTTAGTCTGAACCTTCACATGTGAGCGTTTTTTAATGTCATAAAATGACATTATAGTATTACAATACATCAATACATGATTATACCTCTCAGAACATTTACCCGTGGAAGACTACTTTTTACAAAACGCGCATATACATACGTGCAATTTAGTTTCTTGTTTATCTACGATTTAAAATATTGTGTTGTTTAAAAAAAAAACGCTATCATATATTAATATGTTGTTGAATATAATACCGGTGGTTGGCGTCGGTAATTTTAGTCGAAAATGCGATGTTTGTGAGAGTTAGAAAAACTAATTAAACGATTTTATACTACATGAAAAGACTGCAGTCTGCGATTTTAATTACGTCATTTTTAATTTTCCTTCGTTTCTTCATACTAGGCAACTAGCTGTTTCCGTTTTTATCTTTCATAGATTATTTCATTCTAGATTCAAATCTTCTCCTTAACAATCGTTCCACTCTTATTAAACATTATTACATTTTCAAAAGTATTAACTCTGCTGGTTTTCTAAATTAATGTTTCACTCTTGCATTGTATATTATTATTCATTGGACAATGCTTTTCGTATTTATGCATACTAATCACAGAAAAAAACATTATTTCTTTGAATCAATTTTAACCATATCAAAATATTTTTTTTTTCTAGCGGATAAAAAATATTTATATAATATATATAAAAGGATAAACTGATATTTTAACGTACAACATAAATTACTGGGTCTAGAGACTTGAAATTTTGCTCAAGAGCTTGGAGCTCCTAATATAACTTTGATTAAGCACCAAGAAACGATTTTTTAAAATTCCACCTCTAACACGTTCAAAAGCTCATCCCCTAAGGTGATAAAACAGAATTTCCAAAAAAGTTAAAAAAAATTTCAATTTCCGATATTTAATTGATGAATACGTACTTTACAGTTTATTGGGCTATAATAAAAATTTTATATATACATACATACATACATACAAATATCAGTGGCCGTTAAATGATTTTGTCATGAGGGGGGATGTACCAGATTTTTAACAAACACTATTTATAAAAATATGTATTTTGAAAAATTTAAATTAAATAACAATACATATTTTTAATAATAACATAAAGTATATTGTAATAAAATAAATAAAATAAAATAAATAAATTATATTTATAATTATTTTTTATTTATTATTTTTAATTATTATTATATTATAAAATAAATTTTATAATATACACCTTAAACAAAACAAATAAACAATATTCATACAGTTTTATAATTAACAATTTTATTTTTATTTATACTTTAATATTTAATTTATTATAAAATATAATAGATTTGGTCTTCAATTTAAGTAAAGTAGCTACTAAATATTAGGTAACTGAAAATTAATAATATGTTAAAATTTCTATTTGTGTAGGTACTTACCAAATTTAGATTTTGTGACCCTAGACTCTAGTCTCGTCTGTCACTTTTTGTGGCAGTTAAAAAAAAAAATTCAATATTGAGCCATCTTTTCTAATAGCACTCATAATTAATAATGTTAATATTATTTGTATAAAATATAATATAATATAATATAACTTTGTATAGCTGAATCGCTGAAAGACAAACTATAACAATATTATAACATCTATAACTTGGTGATTTAAACTTTAAAACTGTTTAGTCATATTATTAAGTCAACATTCTAGATAAATCGACCAACTAATAGCCCCGCGCTGGATACGAAATATGAATACGTATCGCCCATATCGATATCCGTATGCAAGAAGAGGAGGATGTTAATTGTTACTAGTTAATTGTTTATCGAGTAATCTCGATTATCGGCGAGCTAATTCCCGGATGTTTTGTATAGACAACTGAATAGTAAATATAAATAATAATAATAGCCTAATTCGTAGATATGAGTCTAGGTAGTAGATAATTATTATTATACTATTCATAAAAATATACCAAAATAGATAATAGTTTATTTTATTACAGTCGTAAATCGTAAGGCATAAGATCTACTGTAAAAATGTACCATTGATATTTGTTTATAGAAAAAAATAATACCTATATTTGTAATAGGTTTAATATGCATGAAATAAAAATATTGAAAAAAGGTCATGGGGGGGGGATCTAGCCCCCTCATTCCCCCCCTCCCGTTCGACCGCCACTGACAAATATATTTAATACCTTGTCCTGACTGACTTGATTCATTAATGCCTAAACCACTAAAGCAATGAGTATAAAATATGTGCATGTACTCGTATATTTTATTTTTTCTGTGTATTTATTCTTGTGCAACGGTTTAGCTGCGCTTCGCTGGGATCCGTGGCATTAACTATTCGATCATCATCATCATCATCGTCGTAATAGTAATTATATTTAATAGTCATAAACAATAATAATAATAATAAAAATTCCACTATATTACACAGACCGGTCTACCGCGGATACAGGTACCCTTAATTTTGAAAATGAACCACACGAATTCCCTGGGGTTTTTATACCTCGTTGATTAATCATATTATTCTCGGAGGGGTTTCCCGAGCACTCCGATGGTGGTCGTTTATCTGATTAAAATTAAATCCTGCGCGTATTTAGTATCATTATTTAGGACACGTATTGCATATTTAAAACTGATAAATACATCGTATATTTTATGTATGATCAAAAGTATGATGGTCAAAAATAGTCGTCGGTTATGTATAACGAATATTTTTGTCCGCAAATCACACGAAAAATTCGAAACATACTTGATGTAATGAGCGTAACACGTTTAAATACTCGTAAATAAAATTCAAATGTCACTCGCTCACGGAAAGATCAGTGTTCAGCCAAACTTGCCATACCGATTAATTTGCAATGTTGACGGAATCCACATATTAGTATATCGCTGTATAATATGCATAGGTGATAGGTATACTAGAAAAGGATATTTTTAAAATCGAATTTTAAAGGGTCAAAACATTGGAAACAATTTTGAGCTCTGCGCTACGTGTATACATTTATCACATTTTGGTTGTTTAGGAAATTTAATTCAATTTTGAAGCACACCCCCGATGTTGCGTGACTCCAGTACTTCCTCATCACCTGTGGAACATGGTTGAATACAAATTTTTGATTGTTCACATTGGTATTCACTTCAGATAGTCGTGAAAACGTTCATCGGAAACCCTCACCACCAGTGACGTTTAGGATTTGATGTGCGGCTCCACTGATGTCCCATCTCGAAAGAATGACCGACTACAGCAGGTGCCTCCGAACGTCCTTGCACGACACGATCGAGGACATATTAAACGGCAAAATACGTGATGCGAATTAGCTGAGGCTGAAGCAAGAGTCAATCAATGGATAGCAGCTCTGACCACCTGAACCCTACCAGGACAACAAATAGAACGTGAACACAGGCCGTGGTGGGTGCGTGCGACACCGGGCCGGCAACAGGAGCAACGGATGAGATAATTTAATATACTTTTATCTGTATTTGAATATTTTGTAAGGTGATGCAGTACAACCTGCAATCGCCAGATGTGGTATTTATATTATGTGTAGTGTATACTGTTTGTATTATACACCAATGGCAACAGAGGAGAACAATTATTCACACAGAGCATCCTCTGCTGTCGGTTAAACAAGGAAAAAAAAATTGTATATATCTCCCGGGAAAGGACAAGTAATCCAGACAGTTTATATAATATACGGTATATAATAATAATAATGTGCAGCATAAAATTATTTGATTGCGACAAAATATTATTTATTGATTATACAATATTACTACATTACGAGGCAAGAAACATAACGTTTGATTAAATAATAATTTTTAAAACCAACATTGACGGCTTGTTGTTTATTCTTTAAGCACTTAAAATTCTTTCGCGAAGGTAATACGCACTGTGTAAACTATATTCCAACTCAAAGTTTTAACAAACAGTTAAGTCTTAAGTATATACATATATATATAAATATCGCGATATTAGATGGTCAAAATGAGTAATTTAAGAAGAAAAACATTAAGAAATAAAACCATTGGAAAGTATGAGTGAGGGGTTGGGATATAAGTTCAACGTCGAGTTTCATAAGTCTTCCATAGTTACTGTAAGTTTTTTTATCTTACAACGTTTTGTCCATTTTTATTATGTTTCGTGAATACTATGCAATACTGAAATGAGTGTACTGAAAAATGTCTTAATTATAAACCTACGGGGATTTTAATTTTTTTTGTTCAACATACGTATAACGCGCACAATAAAAAATAAAAACTATCCCTTTGCATACTTATATATGAATATATAACCTAATGTTATACTACATTGGTTATCGACTATAAATACCAATATACATCGTATGCGTATGCGTGTGTGTACGTGTTTGTGTTGTAGTGTAAATATTAATGTATTATTATAGTTTTCTGAAAAACTATTGATATCCGCAGCATATTTGTTTTCGTGCTGTAATCGCTTGTGGAATTCTCGGAGAACTTTCGGTTATAAATAAGAATCGCGTACACCCCGTTAAAGGAAGATCACGGGGAATGGAGAAATAGAATAGAAACGGTTGTTGAAATTATCGACACTATATATATGTACTGTATTTAATGTATATAATGTATATACAGATTGAAAGAAAGAAATATAAGGGGTGGGATTGAAGGGGAAGAGTACACGGTGCATTCGCTGAAGTCGAGTTCGGCGTATTGAAAATATAAAACTTTTCAGACTTTGGCGTATACCCTTTGAACCTTTATTGACACACATTTCGAAACGGATCCGACATGATAGTGTATGCTAATAAAATGTAGTTATTATTTTTCGTACTTGCTGAAGAACATTATTGGCGGGTGCCCACGAAAACTTTATGCGCGCGAACGTTTGATAATATAACGAACCATCTACTGCAGTTCTACACGAATAACGGACGGTTTAATTTCAACGGGGTACGAAACGCTCTACGTAAAATATCAGTTACCTGCTCTTGAGAAAACAGACATATGGGTAAATGATACGACAGTGAGAATACGTGCACACACGCCTCGTATATCGAACAAAACCGATGAAAAACGTCTGCTGGTGCGTTATCGTTTTTACAATTATATATAATGGATCGCTCTGCGTATCCGAAACAATAGCGAATTGAAGGTGCGCGAGTCGCGATGAATGGAAAACTCAAGTATTGTCTCACACGGGCAGTGTTTTTTCACAAGGTGTGCCGAACAATCATTTTAATATTGGCTCGCTATATATCAGTAAGACAAATACACCATCTATATACCGTTATGATAAAAACTTAGCTGATAAAATGTAGTATAATTTAGACATTGATAATGAAAAGAAAAATACTAGATGTAAATTTAGTTTGATAATATTATAGTGGATTTCGTGGTCACGGCTGAGTGGATCAATTTATTTACAAATAATATTTGTAAATAAATCATAAATTCAAATTAGGTATCTATAGGTGTCTTAGACTCAATTTTTTTATACAACTGCACAACTAGTGTTCACGACTATAGTGTTGTAATGGGAAACCACCATAACACACGCTACACGCATTCATTTCTAGTCTGGCATTTTGTTGTTTTTTTTTCGTGCAGCCACAATAAATGTTTCAGCTTACCGTCGTAATTTATCCAAAATCAGAAAATATGACGGGAACGCCTCGAAGAAACGAACAAAAACCTAATAATACCCAACAATGGCCGCAGACAGTCTCAGCTTCCTGTATTGCACGGGATGGTAAGAACGTTCAACATGATGCTAGTACGTGATGATTTCGAATACATAATATATAACCGATGATGGTCATAATATAATAGCAGTAATTTCCGGATCGAAAAATAACCGCATGTATGCCGTACGTATTCCATGTACTTGTTTTGGTACCTACGTAATGTATCTGTGTGTATATGTGTATACGTCAAAACCGTGGATTTTTCGTTGTTGTTTCGAAATGATGAAGTAAACGCGTGCACCTATCAGGTCAATTGAAAGCGTTACGTCATGGCGAAAATAATAAATTACCCAGCAGGAAAAAAGTTTGTAACGTAATCGAATATCGATGTACTGCTATTATTATTGTTTTTTTCCCCCTCACTTTGAACGCGAACGGTACGGACATTAGGAAAGTATGAAATAATATACTATCGACAATAACACTGAAATTATTACCGACAATTCGCTGCAGACTTGGCTGCGGTATCTGTGTCCTATCTCGCACACACGCATTTGTTATCCGCAGTCGAGTTGCCGAGGACAAATCTAAAAGTTAAACATTATATTTTAGTTGATCACGTGAACTTGTAAACTACTTCAAGACCCAGAGAAGAATAGGACCCAAAGAGGGAGGGAGAGAAACATAGAGAGAGAGAGAGAGAGAGAGAGAGAGTTGAGAGGGACAAGGACAGGCATTGAGCGGATATAGAAGGATTAAGGGATGGCTGAGAGAGATGAAAGAGAGAGTTAATAATAAACTTCAATTCGATAAAGTTGATGGCGGACCAGAATCCAAAACTTTGGTGTCGTATATGAACCTGAGAACAATAATTATTACTCGTGAGACGAGAAATAAATACCATAATATACTGCAGTAGTACACGGGCGATAGAAATAATTTGCAAACAACTCGATGGCGCATCAAAATCGTTTATAACGATCCTGCAAAAGCGAGTTACGCGCTATTTATATATTACATAGATTATAGGTACTATATTATACTATTCCTTTATTGAAAATATAATGATTGTTCTCCGTATGTTCGTTACACGTACTCTGCATGATTTCTGAGTGTTTATACAATCTCAAAGAGAACTAGACGAAATAATACTCGTAAACCCATATTGAGTTAGCGACAATAAAAAAAAGTTCAGCGCTTCCGTCGGCGCTTTATTTCGTCCCATTATTTTCAACACGATTTCCTTTTATAAAGTATTTTTTATCAACAAGATATCGTAGTCAAATTGTATTTTTCTTTTTTTCCATTTCCCGAAAACTACGTCATCCAAAACGAAAAATTTATTATACACAATACATGGAATTGTACACACCGTATGAAATACAAATAATGTCAAATAATACGTTCGATTCATGACGCGGGAGCGGTAACGTTGAATTAATTTCTAAGAAAATTCGTTCGTTTCGTCTGACTGGCCCCGTGGTTATATTATATTCATGCACTAGAAGTCGTATAGACCGGATAATTATGGACAATCACTGCTACACCGTACTTTCTTCAAGAGTAAATGTCTTAAAATGTTTCTTTAATTTTAAAATATGCAAAATAAATCAATTGCAGTTATTATTTTTTCAAAAAATGCAAGACCACAGTAGTACAGAACCCATACGTACAAAAACCAAGATTATCCAATGAGATCCATCAGCATTACGACCTTTTTTTTTTTTGTTTCTTTAAATTATAAACAGTTTCAGCACACTAGATACAATTACATCAATTATATCAATTGATAATTAGTATTTAATGCTAATAATAATGACCAATGACGGTATTGTTTAGTGCTTAGTGATGGATATTCTGATGAAAGCTCTTTTATTTATTTCGTTTTTCGTTAAAATGTCCTGTAGCAGTTGAGGCTACAGGTGTCTGTCAAGGGATTTTCTTTCTAGTTTTGTCGTGGAAATTTTTGAATTTATTGTGTTTTGATCCACACATATTTTATGAAGAGTATTTCAGTGTCATAATGAACCTGGCGATTCTCGAAAACCACGTGTTTACCATGAATCATCGAACGGTGTTTTTATTTTTTAGAAATATCCTTAACATTTATTATGAAAGATTTGGATAAGTATTACTTATTTTTGTATACGAAGCATACGCTTATTTAAGTGTACAGAGTTTAAGATGTGATTTAATTTGAAGGCTTGATTTAAAATTTACTAAAGATCTATTCTTATTCTGACATAGCCACGCACGGTTTTTTTTCTATTTATGTGGATATTGCATGTAAGTTTCTCGTCGAGAAATATCTAACTTAACGAACTAAAAACATAATCATGCACCAAATCAGACCGAATGGAATGGGTCAACCGGCTGTTTGTCCGTAACAAAAGTTGAAGATAAATAAATCGTACGTGAAATCAAATAAATCTGAGTGTTTCGCGAGACGGCGAGCTACAATGGTAGGTACTAACGTGACCGCGACGTATACATAAAACCGTATAAAAACCGCATCGTGGACTCCATTAAATACCGGCGTGGGTAAGTAAATTTGGATTTAATGCCGTTAACCGTTGTTTCTGGGTAATTTATAGCGATTTATGGTCGTTTAGTGAACTTAACTGTGCTCAGCCGAAGAAACGGTTTGCATCTGGTGGACAACCAGATCGTATACATTATAATACCTCCATATATACAATAATATAATTTATTAAATAATAATTTTCTTCATGCTCAATAAAAAACTATTTTATTCGATTTATCAAACTCAGATTATGATTGATTATCTTAGTCCCGGGTCTCTGATAACTCAGATTATTAGAATTAGTATTGTAACATTTATAAACCTTTTTGGGCATTAATAGCATAAAATACATTTTTTTTTCTCAAACTTTGTTTATTATTATTTGAATCTTTCAGGCTATAAATTCTTTACCAACTCTGGTCCTAGATTATAAATTTCTATAATAGAGAATAAAATATTATGTCACTCTCTGACTCTCTCTTTCCTCCTTCTTCGTCTATTCACGTACTTTTTTTTTTTTTACCGTATTTAACAAAACAATTGTTTCAAGAAAACTTGACGGATGTGTTTGCAAATATTTTACCCGGTTCATTCTTGCACGACAATTTTTTTTTCTAATTTTATAATAATTACAGTTCTGCAATAATTAGACTCGGTAACCTCCTGCTCTCACCTAAAATTTGATTATAGATAAAAGCTTTTTCACAATATTATTTTTATGTGGTTCACTATTTCAGAGGAACGAGCATAGCAACAGGAACTCTTATAATTGAACTTGTTCTTATTACCTAGTATGTTAAATACATGTATCCAGGGGGTGACTTCGTTAATTTTAATTTACTTTTTGGCTTTTGTCATTTACCGCCCACTCTCGAATGTACTATTTAGACTTTTAATGCATTTTAGGGCCCCGATTTTTTCTAAACGGAGGCCCTTTGGTTATTCTTCCCAGTAGTTGAGGCACAGGTGTTATTGCGAACACGCTGACCTGTAGTCGGACGAAATCAGGTGATAGTACAAAATCTATCGAAATCGAGAAGTGTTAAAAAATTTCAAAGCTGAATATATTATATTTATTTTTGAAAATTCAAACTTGTGAAATACGTACCTAGTCAATTGCACAATGACAATAACTATGTATAATTTTTACCATTACATATTATCATGTTATGTTTATTAATTATTCACTAACATTGATTTATTTCAATGTGTCCGACGGTGTTGATGTAAGAATTTCGATTGTACTATTTTAATTTCTATAAAGATGTACATGAACTCCCGAGAATCTTATCACCCAAGATCACAAAACTAAATAAATGTATACTATGTAGGAAACTAATAGTGAAAACCTGCAGTAGCTCGGGGCTGAATATTGCGGTTCGTCGCGCTTTCATACCGATTTCCTGCGGGAGTAATATCATTATAATAATTACAATAATAACAATATATTTACGAGCGACGAAAACACTATATGGCCTGCATGTACACGCACGTGCACAGAACGTCGCCTACGTCTGCGAATCGTCAGCCCCGCAGAGTTAGTTACATCCTCAAAAGTATAATAACATACAAAGCGCACGTTCCGGTTCGAACTCTCGGAAGTCGACCATGCAGGATCTCCAAGGACGTTAAAACGATCCATATGGGATGGCAGTACAATTTTAATTTCGCATAACCGAGTGGGCACGAGCGGTCATAGTTTCCGCCAAAACGAAAAAGGTTTGATTTTCGTTTCCACCAAATATATTTCTACCCATATTATTTAATTGGAGTTTGAGAACCCTTAGCTGGCTATAACTGTGCAATCGATGTATTCAGAAACCCAGCATAAGCCAATTAACATTGCAGTGTACAATATACAATGCACATAGTAATTCCTACTTATTATAAATAAAGATTAATTTATCGAATCTGTATTATACATTACTCATTAGGTACTATCTAAACATTCTAAACTTATTTATTTTGCTATAAAGTGATACAAAATACTTGTATTGATTTTAATTATCAAATTAAATTGTTTATACTATAATAATGTTAAATACATTTTGTTCACAATCATTAACCACAGATTATTTTATATAACCTTACAAATAACTGTTATTAAATAAAATAATTGTGTTTTAACTTTATTTTGCTAACTATATTATGCATAAGTACATTTCATTTTTTATAATCTTGCCAAGAATAATATGTTCTTCTGAGAAAATAAATTAAGCTCCTCTTCAATAACTAAATAATAATTATTATTTATTTTAAATAGTTATTGTATTTTATTATGTAACGAACAAAAGGCCCAATAGTGCAATATTATTTTTACATATAGTTAAATAATTTTGAAACAACAGTAAATTATTATGTGGATAAGAAACCATTTTCCAACATATAAATGCCCATTGATTCATTTAAAAGTTACATTTATGAGCTTAAGTAAGTTTTTCAAAGACTCCAAACAAATTTGGTGGCCAATAAAAACCATCCATAAACTATATAATTTAGATAAATAGAAATATAATTGGCGGAAACGAAAATCGACCCTTAGTTTCGTTTTAGCGGAAACAACTGACGCCCGTGGGCATAATACGCGTACACGTTTCTCAATAGTTTTTCTTGTTTTTCTACTTACAGCCGGGCTGATGCTAGACTTGAATAAAGTCACTTGATCTGTACGCTACGTACCAGGTGTAACAGAATCGTCCGTCGACACATTTCCTGAAAAAATGTCAAAACTTCCTATGGCACCCGATTGATTGTGGATTCGACTGGAGCCGACAAAGACACAGAAACTATTGGGACTCATGATTAGTAATATAACCAAACGTAGATATTTTTCCTAGACCGTGATGTAGTTTATTTTCGGTCAGCATGGCGTGATATATTATACATATATACATTAATGATGTTTAGCGAACAGGAACCCCGCAGGAGTTAATATAATAGTATTCAATAATATTTATGGTACAGATGCTATAAAAAAAAGAATAATAATAATAATAATAATAATAATAATAAAAAATTAATGTGGCTAAAAAAAATCAGATTTTTTTTTATTGTAATTTTTACGCAATATATTAGACACCGTGGATTATTTAAACTTATGAAGTGCACGCGAATATTACACGGTCTAAGATATCGTTTATTTGCTCCTTATATTTAAATGTATATAATGAACAAAATTTACATTATGTTAATCTGACTCGTGCCGCATATACGGCAACGAAGCATTATCCTGATCGGATTGCCGACGGCGGCGTTTGCTCGGAAAGTTCGAACTTTAGAGAAAAGTCCAACATTGAACATTTTTCAACCCAGATCTTTATGGCTGTGTACCGTGAGCCAGAACTGCAGAACGAATCGATGGCAGAAGTTTACGAGAGTCGTTACAAATTGCAAATACTTACAATAGACGTTTATTAATATTATTCAGTCTAGGAACGACATTCCGGATCATCTCCTATAGTCAGGAATCATGCACGCGAGTCCAGTCGGTGTTTAAAGCTAACAAAATGATATTTTCGGAACCATTCGGTTACTCGTACGTATAAATATAATATGATGGCTATTTGAAAGGTGGTAAAATGTGATATACCGTTTACAAAAATGATATAATGCTTAAAAAAATGAAAAAATGTTTATTATTGTGTTGTTATTACATTATTTTTTACCACCCGGTCGGGATACCGTATAGCAGTGGTTATAAACGGCGTGTGTCGTGTACGCGTGGCGGCATTATACGCCGACAAGAATTTTCACTCGGTCGCCGCCGCAGCGTCATGGCCGGCGATGTTGGATTTTGTGCCCAGCAGTTTTAAACGGATCCGCCCTGCCGATCTTATTCCTATGGCAGACGCGATAAATTATTCGCAAAAACTATTCGTTTGTATAGAAAATGCAACGCGAAATAAATCCAAACGAATTAAGCCACACAGCGCTCAGTCGTACTGTCCTAAATCCTTAAATTTACAAAAAAAATACAAGTCTATAAAAATACATACCCATCAAAACGATCAGCCAATATGTCTGTATCAAGTTTTGGTGACTTATTTCTTTAACGGAAAACAAATCAAACCCACGACTACGAGTTAAAAAGTACTCCTCTTTTTATAGACCCCTATTGTCTCATCAACAATAAATCTCTATGAGATATCGTCAAGCTCGACGATGAATATACCACATTTCATCATAATATTATAGTCAACGGCAATTTCAGCGCGGCTGCAGCACACCACGTTTCAAAAACACTTTTAAAGTTACCTGAAAACCGATTTATCTTATTCAACAAAATCGTATCCAGATAAAAATTTGAAAGGATTGTCTTGGGCTTTTTTTGAATTAAAAATTAAAATCCTCGATTTATGTTTGAGACACCGCACTGCATGAATATTTTAATTATAGTTTTGAACGCTCGATCATTAGTTCGTTTTGAACTGAAATTTCAAATTTATTGCAACACAAGCAATTTAGTCGTGCATGTACTATTATTAAATCGGAGGCCGTTATATAATACAGTTCCAAACTTCTGATTACTACTATAGTATATAACTAGTTGGTATATGAATACACTCAAAGGATCAGATGCGGAACGTCATTATTAATGAATAAGCCGTCTAGAAACTCTTCTTAAGACAATATAAACTTGGTCTATTATTGACTAACCGCCAATTTATTAAGGTTTACGAACAGCAGTGAGTCGACTATAATATATATATATATATATATATATATAGTCTTTGTCTGTCAACGAAATGCCGAAAAAAAGAACAATAGTTTAAACGATTCGCTCGTTGTTATAAAGGAATTTTTTTTTTTAAAAAAAAAAGAGGAGATTTATAATATTATATGGTTCTTAAGTCTCTGTATTCAAACCTCTGGAATTCACCGCGTACGTGATATTACACTCGAACGATAATTCCACGACTCCCCTGCAGTGCGACGGACGTGTCCCCGATACTTTAATAACGAAATCACACTATAGGATATAATAACATTAATAATGATCCTATTTCCGTTTACCATAACTGTTTATGTACATAAGTGTGATATCGTCGGGTTAATGTTATACACAATAACTACTGCGCGCGTTGCGAATAGTGAACTTTCCAGTTAAGTTTTAAAACGTCGTCGTCGTTTACACATTTGGAGACGTACGTATATTCAATAAACGAATTGGAAACCGTATAACGTCAAGACCGGAACTTTGGCTATAAAACCAATCGTTCTGTTTACGTTGCAGGGAAAACATAACGATTATTATTTTAATTATAAAATAACACATTATCGTTGAAACGGATGGAAATGATCAAATGGATATAATGAAATACATGTGGTATTGTGCACGTCGTCGTCGCCATCGATTGAAAATTCGTACAAGCACGTTTTTGTTTGTGCAGAACTTATACTATCGTTAAGCGCACCGTAACGATTTATCAAATATTAACGAAATTTGGTAATATTTTCACCGGAATACGTTCCACTCAGCGATATTTACACATTGCACCCCATTATTATTTTAGACTTATCAAAACCGATGTGTTATGCGTGGTGAAATTTCCCGATAGTAGACCCCCTTCTGGTGGATAAAAATAACCATCAATTATTGTTAAAAAAAAACGTCAGATAAAATAGCTGACCTATTGACCTAGTTCAGACGTCGCTTGGGGAATATATAGCATGTTGATTTGGAGTGGGTTTTTTTTTTTATACCAAATTTGAAATTGTTAATACATTCAAGAGGCTATTGTTAATGTTTTTCTTTAACTTTTCATAGATCGTTTTCAGTTTCTCTCTCTCTCTCTATATATATATATATATATATATATATATATATAATAAATATGAATATGTCTGCACAATTCTATACAGTTGACCACATTTTTGCAAGATTCGGAACATAAACTATAGTTGTTTCTACTCGTTAAGTTGTTTCAGAGAAAGTTCTAAGTTAAAGGTTACTTTTATTTTGTAACTTATATAATAAAAGTAAATTTTTTTTTAAAGTCGATAACTTTATGATATTCATAAAAACCAATATTTATGTGCATTATTTTGATCCTTTTTAAAAACCAAATATAATGCACTCAATATTTTTATTAAAAACAATAATTTGTACAAAAAATATATATTTAACGTATAGCAAATAATAACTTAGTGTTACTATGAGATCAATCAACTGATGTAGCACTAATTTTTATACAAATTTTATATAAATATTTCACGGTTCATAGTATATGTTAAAAGTAGGTAGATAGTCAAAACCACAAATTAATTTCGTTTATATTTTATTCCGAGCAAAATTATTGATTCCATTGACATTAAAACTATTATTGTCAAGAGTATTTTTTATTCCTTGGAAACCTATTATGAACTAATAAAAACTCAAAAGTCTTATACAGCACCTTAGTAGATTGCACATTGAACACATGTCACGTCATTCTGCACTTAAAACTGGTAATTGTTTTCAACAATAATCACGTCTTGCTAGAGCGATAACTTTTTTATAGTAGCATTGGTTTTTAAAATAATTACACTTGCATCGTCCATTCTGTTTTTTGCCGAAATGAATCGATAACGAGATTATTTTATACTATTATATCGATATTAATCATATTATCATTAGACGATATTATTATATCAAGAACGATATTCCTTTTAATGAAATTATCACTGATCAAACATGTCTTTTTTTAAATATGTAGTCGAGTAAAATTCGAAAACCGGTTTAAATTTAATTCTCAGTCTGGTCTTTTAACTAAATTTTTTAATGAGCTGAACGATAAACCTAAACTCGTCGTTAAAGAGATAGAAAGACGTATTTAGGTAAAACGGACAGTACTAACTAAACGTAATCGCAGTGGAATTTATATCAAAATGTTGTAAGATTTTTTTTTCTCTTTATTACATTATATGAATAATATCTCTAGTATAATATTAACATCTATTGTATGTATATAATATTATATTTGAAATACCTAATCGGTATATTTTCTTATTAAAAACGTCTTATGTTTTGTGGAGAAACACTTCTTCATAAGACGGATTATAAAGCATACATAATAAAAGTAAAAAGCAGAACAATATTTTAGTTGTTTCAAACCTAAAACATTTTTATCCTGTAACTGTAAATCTGCAGTTTGTGTATTTAGTGAGAATAAATCGTTATTCATTTACCACTCGTCGCAGATTTATTTTTCATTTCACGATTTCAGAAACCTGACGGTGGTCGTAAAAAGAAATTGTATAACAAACATTTTTACATGGAACATAACGTTAAAATGGTATGTACATGTGGATATAAATATTTAATTTTTAAATTTATAAGCATCAAGAAAAATAATAATATGATGATTTTTACCTCCAAAGTCGTCAGAAAGATTTTTGTTTTTATCAGCAAAATTTGATTAAAAATCAAAATTGTCATTAATTTATTTGTATATATTTTGTGCAGTAGGTGTATATTATTATAATACAGTTTTATAAAATCGTAAAACCTACGACGATCCCCAGCAACCCTCCAAGGAGATTAAGGAGAATATGGCCACATATAAACCTACTAAATTAAACAGGAGGAACCGTTGATGGAAGGTATCCCCCATCTAACCAATCAAGTCATTGTATTTATATTATGTATTATATTATCAAATTTACTTTTCTGTACAGGTTGTAGATATAGCTTTTATTAATAAAAAAAAAAAAGTTGTTCATACAACAAACTAATACACATTTGCATACAACAAGAATTATTATAGTGATGAAACATTTTGTTGTTTTACAGGGACCTTCTTATCACTGTACCCCACGACACACGAAATCGCTGAGTATTCGTGTTTACTTACGGTCGGCCACATGAACTGCAGCGTCCATTAACACGTGTGAATAATACATGCATCTCATTAAGCGCGTTCTACTATACGCGTCTACTTAATATAATATACTCGTGTTAATATACTGTTGTTCCGAAATGTATTGAAAAATTCTCTACGGAAACATCGTAGATGGTGCTCTAAAGTTCATGGAAATAAAAACACTTAAAAAAAAAAAACATGGTAGAGTTTGTTCCACATTTAGAAAACCGTCGGTGAATGCCGCGGACCGTCGCGTCTTCGTGCAGCACTGAAAAACCGTTGAATTATTAACTTAACCCACTAGGTTTCATTTGGGTCTTGGACAACGTAATACGTTTACGACTATATTAAATTCCGTGATTATTTAAATCTCTTAGGGGTCACCGAACCGCAAAACAACGCGAAAATAACGAACACGACATTTTTATTATGCGTGGCGAAATCGTGCCGTCTGAAATAAAAGCTCTAGGAAAAACGTTAAGGCAATATTTTCATTCAAACGCTAATGCACAAACGGTCCTCAGCTCGGCAATAAAATAAATATAAAAACTAGCGATCCAGGTAAACAATAATATCGTGCCTTTTCACGCAAAACTCGCAAAGTTGAGGCCAATAATTGCCATTTTGGAAATCGTTTTGCATACACACATTATGCAGAGATTTAAATCTTAGTTATCCTGAATTCACAATAAAAAAATTATGAAAATAAAGTCTGGCTTAATCATTTTATTAAGTATCGCTATCGAGTACCTGCTTTGGTTTTACCATGTGATTTCAAGTCCTAAGGTATATCCATATGCATGCTTATTGTAATACCTAATTATACATATTGTGCGCAGTGTGCTTTAATAAATAAAATTTGCAAATAAAATTATTGCATATTATAAACGATAAAAATCTTTACCATATACAGTCGATTTAGCCAATTTAAGTTTATAAAATGTATAGGAAATAATTTTAAATACAATTTAAATTTTCAAATACAATAATATTTACAAATATAGATACACAACTATTTTGTTCATTGCAACATTAGTTTAAAATAATGTTCCCAAAAAAAAAAAAAAAAATAAAAAATAGGTACTTACTGTTTACTCCAGTAAACATGCTTAAAGTTAGTTCGATTATTTCAAAATAGTAGTTGTCAAAGTTATGTTATTACAATGGAGCCATTTTGCGTGTAGGAGACGATATGATATTGCTTTTAGGGATGGGCATCAAATTCGAATATCTGAATTTTCCGAATATCTGAATATTCAAATCCGGATTTGAATTAAATTCATATCCGGATTTTCTGTTCTGAAGTATCCGGATTATTCGAATTATTCAGATTAATTATTTATTTTTAATTCTAAGCACAAAACAACACTGGTAGTTGAATGCATTAAAAATATAATATACCCGTTCAAAAATGTATGTTAATGAATTTAAATATAATTAGAATTTAAAAATGAGATATCGAACAGCAAAATTGAATTGAATAATTCGGATACTCCGGGTAACCTGTCAAATCCGGATTCACTAAATTCGG
The DNA here is from genome assembly GCA_025469195.1 of Chaitophorus viminalis. Taxonomy (NCBI): domain Eukaryota; kingdom Metazoa; phylum Arthropoda; class Insecta; order Hemiptera; family Aphididae; genus Chaitophorus; species Chaitophorus viminalis. Next base: position 289,108 of record JAIPRK010000166.1, read on the forward strand.
ATTTGATAAATCCGAATAATCCGGATATGCCCACCACTAATTGCTTTAGATTTTATTCGGAACTATCCCTTTATAGATAATAATAGTTAGCAACAAAATAGGTTTCTTTTATCTTTTTCGTAAATTAAAAATACAGACAATGAACATGACGTATAATATGGTTAATGAAAAATAAACGAGTAAAGTGATAACGATGAATTTTAACAGAATAAAAAATCAGTTGGAATAACACGTATACCTACCTAAGCTACATGAGTCGACATTGTATTACCAATGAAATTCTAATAATACATTTATCATTTTTATTATGTCTCTGAGAAAAACTGGAGAAAAATAAATGTTCTTAGACTAGTATATATTTTAACAAACGAGTTATTAGTTTATTGTTATAAGAATAATAATTATTGTTGTTATATGAATAATAATTCATGTACATTGAGCTTTTACTAGATAATACCACATAAAATATAATTGGTAATATAAATAATAATATATCACTTAATCTTTCATTTTATCTTTATTTTCTTCTATAACGCTTATAAGTGTTTATTCCCATGTGTTCAGAGTATAGGTATAATTCAATAGTTTAAAATTGTTTCTTGTACATTCGAGAGCGTAAAACTGTATGGGCTATATTATTATGTATCAAGAAATAATGAAGTTCTTGTATTTTAATTATTACCAAGGATACTATCGTGAAGCTTAGGTTACAGGTTTAAATTAGTTATCCCGAGTTTTTCGTATAGAAAGAACCTTTCGGATGCCGTAATAATGCATTTACCAGCTGTAAGTCGCAGCAAGCAATATTCTAATGAAATTACGAATGATAAAAGGTATAATATACGGAGAATAGTTTGGAGAGAATAACGATTTTAGCTGTGTCGAACGAGAACAGAAAGTTTTTCGATCGTGTCAAAAACATCTTCGTATAACAAACTCCGTAAGCTATATTATAATAATTACAATAGACCAAGTACAGCGTAAACACAAATGTACCTGCACAGAATATTATATATTCCATGATATTATAAAAACGTAGCGAGACGACGTAAAATAGTAGACGTTTCTAGTACAGACGTGGACTGTACAACGTCAGTTGCAACAACACCGCCCGCCAAGTCCGGTTAACCCTTTGGTTCTGGAACGATTTCAGCATCGTCACTGCACGCATCATGTTACGCTCGATCGTTTACAATTCGCTACTAATATTTCATTTTATGAATGAGCAATGATTTTCGTATCTATACTATCTGTAGTATATAGATTCCAAGAAATTATACATATGTATATAGAATATATATAGAAAATTATAACGTACTTATATTATTATAAACATTATAGTAATATAGTATAAACAATTACGACGGATTTTAATATTATGAATTATAATTCATAGTAGGTCGTAATAAGTCGTGTTTATAATGTTTATATTACTTAACTACTTTTAAAAACATGAAATTATGTGGGTCGCAAAAGATTTTTTGTAGGACAATTGGGCCGTGGTCCTAAAAAAGATTGAGAACCACTGCCCTAGATCGTATTGCTTAAGAATGTGATGAGCTGAGAAATTTGGATCTATTTTTTACACGTAATTTATAGATTCATAAGCTGAGTCTCCTTGAAGTGTTGTATTTATTTTTCCCATAGGGAATACTATTGATTTATACTAATTTAATTGTTTTTCTTTATTATGTTAAGTTGTACTCCTTTATATTATGTTTTATATTATGTTTATATAATTTTGTATAGTTAAATTTACTATCACTGTACTTATGCCTTACAAAGGCGTTTATATCCACAAAGAAAAAAAAAATAAAGAAAATAATATTGTGCCCGGGTGCTTATACCTCACAATCCTATGTAAAGTTCCCAACAAAAATAAAATATCATTTAAAGAAATTAATTCCCGATGGAAATAAAAAAATAAAAAAGTATTAATATTACTTAAACTATTTATTTTTTTATAAACATATAATTATACGCAATATTAACATACATACATAAAATATGAAATAATTTAGTTAAGTTAATTTAGTTAGTCAAAAACTAGTTTTAATCCAGAAAAAATGTTTTTTTTTTCTTTATAACCTACAACAGAACTTATTATTTACCTAACTATATTAGATAATTTTTAATTAAACGCTAATTTTGAAGACAAAAATAATTGTACAAGCATACAAATTAAATTATAATTACTTTACAATTTCTCGTATTTACCGGAAAGTACTTAAAAACTACTAATTCATTTATGTTAGGAAAACGCATTTCTGAAATCTATTTGAAAGTTAAAAGAAAAAAAAGCAATTGAAAAGGCATTTACATTTTTCGCCTTATAGGTCTATATTTATAAATCTCATACTCATAATATTTTATAGCCTTTCGCTGCGAATGTAATGATACTTATATGAATATCGTTTACGAGGCAGATAGTACAAATCATTAAATCAATCAGTTTGGTTCTTTCCTACGTTCTATAGGGGTGATTCTACAAAAACGACGTTTAGGGTCTTAATAAGCAGCAATATGAAAATAAAACCACTCACTGGTCAAGGCATTTTTGCGGTATGCGTGGCAGTTTTTAGAACAATACAGAATAGTACATGTCAGTGGTGGCTTGAGTTCTTAAAATCCAAGGCGCATTCACGGGTGACGGGTAAGTCAACTGAAATATATGTCTAAGGCCTCACAGGAACTTTAGGTCCTCATGCTCACGTCATGGAAAATTGAAAACTAACAATAAATAGTAAAAATATATATATATGGTAAAGCTAGAGTTAGCATAAAATAAATAGGATTTTATTATATTTTGTACAAATGGTTCACATATATTATGTTATATTATAGTTTATACTATATTATTATTAGAACGCGGATTTCTATGCAATTGCATATTTTGCATATTTCTGCATATTTAAATGTTATTGCATATTAAATCGAAAATTTAAAAAAATGTATAAAATAATATTTTGTCAAGTAGAAAAATTAAAACTAAATTTTATAGTCACTAAATAATAATTTATATATACTTAATCGTTTTTGCTGTATCAGTCGGTTATCGACTCGGCACTCGGTTATATCGTTTGTTGTCCGTATATCGTGAATATGCCGAAAATAAACGTCACAGCTTCATAGGAGAAAAACTCGAAAAGCATATTATGATTATTAATTTAAATAATAAATACAATTTTAAAAATATACGAAGTTATTTAGAAAATTTCCTACTTTTCATAAAACATCATAAGTAATTAATTATTATAAGTTGTTTAACTTGTAAATTTTAAATAAATAAAAAATTCTTGCATATTTTTACATATTTTCATGATTTTACTGCAGATTTTTGTATATTTTCATGATTTTTACTGCATACTTTTTGTATATTTTCATGATTTTTACTGCATATTATATGACATATTTCGTTACCTACTTTATAGCGCATAAAAATCCGCGCTTTAATTATTATGTATATCACATATTTTATAATAAAACTAAAAATATCGTTATGAACAACAATATTACTTATTATTGAAATCGATGCTTAAAGTGTTTTTTGTATCATAATCGGTTAATTATTCCGTTTTATTTGTGTTTGTTGTACACTTTTACGATACAAATAATAGGGCTAAAATAATGGTTAAATTTTTTTTGGAGTTTTGATATCAAGTTTAAATGAGACATTGAAAACTGCTGCTGTCACCTGAATGGGAAATATTTACAACATTAAAAACAATAATATAGAATATTATATACTAAGCTATCATGATATAAATAATTAAACATATCGTTGTTATAATTCCAATATACATTTTTAGAGTTGAAAATTTAAATGAAAGGGAAAATTGATTTGGTTAATGATGCGTGTTATTATTATTATGTTCTTTTTTGTATATTTAATTATAGTAGATTTCTAATAGAAATCTAGCGATCTAGTTGGTAATTTACGGTTATCATTTTATGAATTTCCAATAGATTCCTCATAATTGTAAAAAACTGACAAAAAATTACAAGAAAAAACTGCAATATTTATGATAAACACATGTTTTTTAATTAAATTGTTTTTTTTTTTTTAATGGAGATTACATATAATAATTTCAAGAACTAAAGGGATTTATAATAGAAATTTTAAATTTTCATATTTTATTAGATTTTTTTTTGTGAATTGTCAATAGATTGATTTTTATTTGACAAAAAGTCTTGAAAACACAATACTAAGTTCCTCATATAACTCACATATCTCTTACTGCAGGTCATTCATTTGAGGTTTATTTTAAAAAAATTCTAAGAACATTTGAATATTACTAATGTAGATTTTTCATTACCAAAGGACATTAAAATAAACTTTTCAAATTATTTTAAGAATTAAAAACCTTATTTAAATTTTAATATTTTATATATTTTTATTTTTTTGCAAAAAAAAACTATTTTATTGTATATAAATTTGTCTATAGTAAAATAATTCAATTTTAAAATATATTATTATGCTATTCACACTGAATAACCACTCCAAAACGCACTGGTGGCGCATTTAAAAATAATAAGTATTCTCTTATTATTATTGTATCTGTATAATAGATAATTTTAAATAATTTCAATTTACTATTATTGTATAAGCTGTAGAGTTAAGATTTTATCAAATATAAAAGTAATTCAATATTGCAAAAATCTGTGAATGTGAAATTTAAAATATATAATATACTCGCTAAACACTTAAGTTTTTTATTTTATAGCCACCAAGGATGACGCAATTTATTCTGCCTTGGATTATGAAAGATTTAAGTATTGCTGCAGGGTCAAAAAACTGTTGATGTCCGGATTTTTCTAGTGTCTCTATCTTTTTGTTTTTGGCAGCATAAATGCTCTAAAATGTTCAAGCGTAAACCCATTTCTTAGTATTGTTGGTTGAAAATTTCACACTTACGATTACGGTCGTAAGTACTTAAGAACTGTCAAAGTTTTTCGAATTTTCCGAAAGCTTAAAAAGCACATGCGAAAACCGCCGTGAAAAAAGGCATAAAATGTACATGGCCATCCCGCTTTTATCAAAATCATTTATATTTTCGTTCTACTAGCTATGGAGTATTATTGCATACGGAACCAAAATGCACCGATATTGGTATTGTTATTATTTAAGTCACAGCAGAATGGTTATGGATATTTTTAAAAAAATTCTCGTATTTTATTGAATATATGGACTGCAGTAATTTTTTTTTTTACAGCCAGGACGTGTGAAACGAACTAATTCCCAGGTCGTACTAATTTAGAAACTTCAAAACACTGAAGATATAATTTTTTTCAGAATCATTTTAAGTTTGAACATTACGATAAAACGTGTTTATTGCGACGGTGTAAACTTATGGCTCAAAAGTCTCGACTATAATCATTTCTTTACGAACTTTTAAATTTTCCACACACCATATTGCACAACTAATTATTTTTATATCTTTTTTAACTACTCTCATAAGTTGACTATACTTTTGCACTGTATTATAATATTAAAACATAATCAACGAATCGTAAAATCAGTAAATGTGGTGATACCAATATTATACGTCTCATCACGCTAAATAATATGATATATTAATACACAGTTCAAAAAACTAAAAACAAATACGTTGAAAAATGTATTTTATTTTTATCTTTTAACCGATCGGGAAAACAAATTTTCTATAATATTGTAAAACATTGAAATCGAGGTATCTTCAAGTTATTATAAAAGTTGTATTATAGGTATCGCAATCGAAAATCAAATTATTGATTTGATAAATATAATTTAAAGTAAATATAAGTTTATATGAGAAGGTAGTACCAGGAATTAAGAGTGGCCAATTAATAAATAACTATAAATATTTAAGTAGACAGATTTAATGTACCAATAGATTATCTTGTACTAACGCATTTGTATGGCTGCACTATATTATTCTGCCTGCATGTTATATCTCAGTAATGAATTTATCAGAGAATGTTTATCTACATTACTTAATAAATGCTCAATGCTATGAATATTTGGATGCAGTTAACCATTTTACATTGTCGTATTAAACAACTTTTCGGTCGAACAACTAATTATCTAATTAAATTTATTGCAATACCTGTAGTCGATGTAATTACAGGGTATGACCTTACCTTTTCCTATTTTAATCAACTGCATTTGATTTGAACTTACTGTACTCAAACAATAAAATAAAATACTAATATCTACAGAGATAATTATATCGGGATGCAATAATAATAATAATAATATTAAGGAAACAAAAACCGCGCATGTATTTTCAACATTTTCCATCGTTCATTCGTCCAACCGATGACGTACAACATAATAATTAAAGTTATTGTCATTTTATTTAGCGTTTTATAATAGATATTCCTGTTGGGGAAGTTCTTGTCAGTTCGCATGTTTACACGTGAGAAGATGTTAATCGTCGATAGAATATTGTTATTACTCCGCCTTATAGATGTGACGGACGAATAATTATAACATTGCATGCCTATTATAGAACACTGTTTGGTTCAATAATTAAGTGCTCTATCCGTTTTTCTTTCTCTCTCTCTCTCTCTCTCTCTTTCTCTCTTGGATAAAGGTGAGTAATTTAATCGTATTAATAATAAACTACTGTGATGTAGTAACTCAAGGGTCGATTAATTTGCACAGGGGATATCCCCTTCGTCGGTAATTCAGTAATAATTAAGTGTTATTATATTAAGCAACCTGGTACAACAGCGGTACCTATTGTTGGTATTGTTGTTCTCTTTTAGTGAAAACGCAAATAAAACGCGAACGCGATTGTTTCTTTATGCACGTAGTACGTCGAAAACGATCGGATTCTGCGACCAGATGAACACCGCATCATAATAATAATTGTGGCTGCAGAAAACAAGCGATTCTCTTCTCCCTTTCGGTTTCACATGTTAAAAATAATACTATCACGATTATTAGAGATGGTTATTATACATAATAAAATTATAAAATAATTATTGTTGCATATATATATATATAGACTGTACTTTTTCTTTTAATAAAAAAAAAAAAAAAATGATCGTAAATTAGGTAACAAATGGTTAACACATTAGACATTACGTGTGCGAGTGTGTGTGTGATCTATCATAGACATTGGTAGTTTGGTATAAGTTTTGCAGCAGCATTCAAATTCATACAAAACCATCAAATTATAAAACTGTTGGTCTAAAATATTTATATTATTTTCGCTTTGTTACATATAATTGTTACATACATATTAACCGATTATAATAAAAAAGTATTCCGTCTTTAATTGTTAAATATAATCATGTACCGATGTCTTCATTTTGTATATTACCTAATGCTCTCTATAATCTGATTTATATAAAAAATAAGCTACGCTTTAAGTTCAATAAAATATATCTGAACATTTAGGTCGGCTTTGGATGAATAATGAATAATTATAAGTTTAGTTCGGGTGTGACCCCGTAAAATATTAAGGTCTCCGAGGTCTCGCATCAATATATTATAATATGTGCATTAATCTGTAAAATATATTTTTGTGTAATTTATTATTATTTGTGTAATCTGTAAAATACAAGGTTTAATGTTGTATAAAATAGTACACTTGGAAACAATTCTAGCATTAATTGATGTTTTTATTTTTCTTACGTCGGGTTTTAGAAGGAAAAATATCTTTTTCTTTTTGATGATCGCAGCGAAAATATTGCATGTGGTCTTGTAGCATCGACGTTGTATGTATTAAGGTTTGGAAGATAATGTCCTCAAGAATCTAAAAATACCCATGCATGTATGACGTATGTATAATGCACTTAAAATAACTGGAATATGTCATTAAATATGCACGTGGATAATTTATTGTGTTTCTGTTCAATTTTAAAATGTTAATTGGCAAATCGATATGATGATAGATAATATTATAGAGCATATATGTAGGTATAAAAGCTCTGGCTACGTGTTTATAGTATTGAGATATTGTGGTATAACTTTGGTCGATTGTGAATTTTACTGGTGACCACTTTTACTGGCCACTTACTTATATATCGATTTTTAAGGTTCATAATGCAAATCATCATCGATATTATTATCAATTTGAGCAGAAAATCTGGTAAGAATTCTACAAACCTACGAACATCCATAGAATACTTTTATGGATGGATTCAAATTGTTGAACAATTCTGAAAAAATATACCTAACTATAATAATCGACTTAATATGCAATAACACTGAAGCCAACAAGTTTTTAGCCACTCATTAAACAGTGTATTTTTTCCATATGTTTAATCGTTTTCGTTGAACTCTGGAGTACATATATTATGTACAATAACATAGCGCACGTGGGCCATCACAAATAACCGATTGTTTACGTTTCTCGCATAATAATTATAATAATATTCTGTAGCAATTTCACCTGAAACAGCAGTTGACTCGCGTGCATACCTATCCCCCGGTATACTGTTCGTCGCTCCGTAGTTATTGCAGATTATCGCGTGTATACACAACGGGTGGGTTGACGTGCGAATAGACGAATACATTAAAGTAAATATCTATATTATATTACGTACATGTATCGAACGACTTATGACGGTGTGTGTGCTCGCAATGCTGTTTGTGTAGATTTTCATTAGAGCCCGCAATATACGATACTTGTAAAAAAATAATTTTGTTATTTTCTTCAACCCTTCTTACGGTTGGTGTACGTACATATATATATATTATATTCTAAAACTCCATTCCTCCAAAATGTATCGCTTTCTCCTTAACTTCCTTGGGCTATGTAGACTCTTGTGTCATACTTAGTTTGACCTATATAAGAGTTGTGTCTTACAGTTCAGCTTTTAATTTATATATCATACCTTCCGTAATATCAAGAAACTGTTCGGGATGTCTCAGGGCATGCCCAACCGTTTTTCATCGACTTGACCAAATCGTATCATCGCCTCCGCGAATATTCGTTTTTAGGTAATTCGCAATTAGGTAGTAGCTCTTCGTTTGTTCTCTTTTCGAACCAATTAAGCCTTTCCATACGCCTTCAACACATCACCTAAATGCTTCAATAAAATTTTCTATTTTCGGTATTATTTATTTTATAAATAACCCATGTTTTACATCCATATTATGTAATTGCTATACTGGGCATAAAATATTTTGTTTTATAATATTAGTCAATAGTTGATGTTATTGAGATGCATTTTTCGTCGAGATGAACGCCGATTAGTTTATATAAAAGTAAATATCTATTGCCCACACGTGTCGTACAATTAATGACGATGTGTGGGCACGGGGTACTGCTTGTATAGATTTCCATTAGATTCCATACAATATAAATATATATATATATAGTAATATATATTACTGCGCAATAGTGCGCATATATACGACGCACCAGAGCTCTGTTCGTCTATAAATATATAGTCTTGCTGATTATTATTGATGAGCTCTCCAGCTGTGGCGTCGGTGGCATGCGATAAAGGTGTCTCGCGAACGAAGTGAAATGAAAGTTTTCCATTAATGACTCGGCGGCACAGATATATCATTTTCTCAAACGTATATATATACGAGAGATTTTCGCGCCTCGACCGGTCAGTCTACAATTTTTCAGTCGTTTTTCCCATCAAATATTTATTTTTTCCTGCGGCGGGTCTTTTCTCCGGGGTTTTTAATCTGATACGATTATTATTATTATTATTTATCACTTCCATCCCGACTGGGGCCCGCGGGTCGCTGCGTGTACCATGGTTAAATACGTTTTGCCGTGTCCCGAGCGAAATAATCGTACGGATAACGTTGGTGGGAATTTTGGGATGATGGCATGTGTCTCTTTCCCTCCTTCTCTACCTTTACATATATATATATATAATAATAATAATATTATTATGTACTTTCATGTTTATAATATATACCTATATTATTAAATTATAATGTTATAAGAATTGCGAGATTATTAATAAAACATCGCGTTCGCGGTTCTGTTGTTTTCGTTGTGACGAATATTCCGCGAAGATACCATGTACACTTCAGGCGGCACTTTGAGTCTCTTCTACACTTTGCATATTATAATAATATATACTGCGAACGTGTTATACTATACAGGGTGGCCCACTGCGATATACCATTAGAAATATCTCTTTCGATATTAATTGTTTTTGTTTTAGTACTCTTACACACATTAAATATCACATAAAACATTTATAAATAATTTTTTATTCTCATATCTTTACCGACTGGGAAAAAACACTTTTGACTTATTCATCTACATAATATTACAGTACAGTATATAAGAGTTATGGTATAAGTCGATAAGAAAATTTCAATGTTTCGTCATCGAAAATCGACACTTATTGAATGTAAATTTATGCAAGGGAACTTGTATATACACACTATAATCTTATAGAAATGGAAAATCAAAAGTAATTTTTTTCTATGAACTAAAAGATAAAAATATAAATTTAGTCATAAGTGTTTATGATGGCGCTCTACTATTGAATCGCATTAAAACAAAAAAAAAATTAAACAAATGAATAATTACAGAAAAACTTTCATCGGTGTAATCGAATAGGTAGTCAAATCGTGTCATTGGACCAAACAAACTTAAAATTCACCCACGTGACCCATCGTGAAATATTTCGGACTTCAGATTCAAAAATAACTATGTCTGCACTGATTAAATAATATTATAATTATATTATTGTTGTGATTGTAATGAAAATGAGTGCTGTTCGGTGTGACGATATCGAGGCAAAACTACGAAATCATATTATGTTTACTAGGCGAGAAAAATAAAACTATATAATATTATGCTAAACTACGTGAGGTTCCGTTTTACCTGACAGCTTTTCTTAACAGCACTTCCTTGATACGCACAAGAGGAGACAGTTCGATAAGCACCGAAGGATTCACGGACTGTGAGGCGGACTGGAGTCGTGTTCATTGCGAGCGTAGTGTGTATACAATACATACGATGATACATACAATAATACTCTGGCACTTTTTGTACATGGTACGTGCGTGCTTATGTGTGTGTGTGTGTGTGTGTGTGTGTGTGTGTGTGTGCGTACAAGTATGCGAACGCGCACGCAGGATCGAATAACTTACGCGATAAAATTTCCATCGGCGGAAAGATGGAAAAGAGAAGGGCCGAAAGCGGAAAAAAAAAACACATCCGAAGAAAAAGAAATATAAACTCGCACCACGGACAAGGAATATATGTACGCTTGTATAATATATAATACGCACGCACGTATGGGTACACGCGTACGCTGACAGACGTATTATCCTTGCAGAGCAAGCCGATTTCGAACACACTCGCGCCGTGACGGTGAATTTACATTCGGCAGGTATACACGGGCCGATGTGTGTGCCGACGATTGTTGTCTCCTCGGTGTTGAAGGATATAGGTACGTACATAGAATATGCGAGCGACAGCCTCCAGCTGACCCTAGAAATGGTTTTCGCACGAGAGCGACTATTTGCGCGACGGCGAGTCATTTTTTCTTTCTATATTTTTCCTTTTTTCTTTTTTTTTTTGCGACCGCTGTGGAATTTGTAATAATATCCGAGTGCATGCGTGTATATATGCACTTCACTTGTGTATAAAAACGTTATGCACACACTGCTGTACTACGTTCATGTAGGTGCCGGGAAAATTTTAATCGAAAAACGCTGTCTCGTTAAATTAGCGGTTGTTTTTACTCCACAAGAGATCCGCGTTTAAAGATAATAATGACACCACTACCGCTGTCATGATATTGAAAGACCTGCAACGACCTGAAAGGAAAACGGTGTTGAAACATAATAGCTAAACGGAAAAGATTAAAAATATTGACAATCATATTATATTATATAATAGTATTATAGGTACGACGCATTATTACAATATGACGCTGTACGTGCATAATTAGGTATACTTGTTTTATACGAGCACTGTACAATGTTGACGTTTCGGAAAAACGAAAAATATACGAAATCGTTTTTGTACGCGTTTTGTGCGCGTACATTCTCATATTATACGTTCTCGTTGGACGTATGTAGTAGGTGACGTGAACGCATTTTTGTCGACTCTGCAGCTTTTGGCCAGGACCGTGCAACTGTGCAAGGAAATTCCGGAAAATAATCGATTAAAATTCCTCTAATCTAAAGTCAATAGTTCCATTTGGGAGCCCTCCTACAGCGTTATGTTATGTTTTAAACAGCATTTATCTTTATTACTTGGTGTGAATAATTGTTTAGTTATATATATTTCATTATTAAAAATAAATTTGATCGAAATTAATATAGGTTTTGAACATAATCATGGCTATTTTAAAGGTTTCAAAAGCATGAACATTTTATTTATTTAATTTTATATTAAAAATGTAGTTGCACCCCGTGAGGAATTACAATATGCTCGTATACATATTTGATTAACAGTTATATGTACTAGATAGTGAAAAAAGTGACGAGAAGAAATTAAATCAAGTTAGCAAAAAAATAATAATAAAATGGGAGAGAAAAATTATGTTATTGCTTGGGTGACCGGATCATACGGGGAATATGGTGGTTATGGCCCTATAGTGTGGATGGCTTAGGCATGCAGAATTGTCGAATGCTGAAAGTATGTCGGGTGCATCTAGAGACTTATTTAGTACTGTCATTTAGTATTTAGTAATGTTTTGGTTGACATCAGAATGGAGGTGGCGGAGAATGGAGAAACTGAATACTTAAGATTTAACAATTAAATATGGACAATATTGTTATGATGATGAATTATAATAATATATTTAATGTATTATTTATTCGATTGGTATCAATAATATTATAGATTTCAAAAATGCTGCATTAGGTATCAGTTTTAAATTGCAATTTAAACGTTATTACGTTACTACAATGTTGACATGTAATGATTTATTTACTATAACTTCGAACAATTTCCATGACGTATTATACGATACACGGATTGATATAATCCAAGAGTAAATATATATATATATATATATATAAATTATAAAAATTGTTACACACGTATTTACACACGAATGACGCAGTATTGTACCAGCGTAGTATTATTGGGAAAAACAATTTTAGATTTATTATATTAGATAATATAATACGAAATTATGCTATATACTATACGGTTCCGTTATAAATTAGTATACAACAGCTTTGATTAAGAATTAATAATATCACCAACACAACATAAATTGTATTATTCATTTATATATTATTAGGTATACAACAGCTAAACTAATTAATTTCCACGACAAACATGAAGGATTTTCATTAAGAGACGGAGACTAGTGTATCAGTTTGATGACTTTTAAACGTAAAATAAATGTTCGTTTTTCGACAAAAAGTAACATCAAACGAAACGCATAAGTATAATATTATACATGGCGATACTTTTATAATACGTACCTATATAATATGTTGTTTTACCATTTTACGTGTTTTCACGGAGAGAGATTACAGAAAGCAGTTACTGAGCGATTACACATAAGTCGTATACTATGTATAATGAATAATGATGTATACTTTAAAGGCGGAACGTGTAGGCAAGTTGAATTTTTCGCTTTTGAATACATATCGATCTTATCCTCGCTTTGTCGCACATTCGTGTGACTACGCTGTTGTTGTAGATAACAACGTAGGTACATGATAACCATTATATTATTCTATATTATAGCTTTTTGTATAATATAAAAGATCTCTCAGCATCCCCCGACGTGTCTCCACTCACAATAATTCATAATAGTTATCACCTACACGTATACGTATGTACACATTGTTTTAAAATGCACCGATACGTCATGATCCTTTTGTTAAAATTGTTAAAATTGAAAGGTACCAATGTTGATGTGGATGCAGCCACTATACGTCGCTGTAATCGTTTGCATCATCAACTCGATACAGTCATTAGGTATTATAAATTCGATGGGTGAATAAATGTTTTTTTATTAAATTTAATGTGAATAAAATTTCAGGCTTTGCAGCAACGTATATATTGGTATACATGGTATACATTTAGTAACATGCCATATCTTCTGCCACATAGTGTACCTAATATTCTACAATCAATGATTATACCAGTACGATAATTTGAACGCTCAGTCACAGAGATTTTTCAAACAAATTTATTGATTTTAAAGTTTTTTTTTTGTTTGTATTCAATGCAATAATATATCTGAATGGTATACGAGTACAGTCATACTAGACCACTTCAAAACGTACTCCTTTCATAAAACATTTTGGTCGTTACGCCACTCGAAAATTTGTAAGCGAGTATAATTATAACGTATAGGTAGGACTATTTCTGTTGGGTAATTTAAAATGTTCTGTAGAATATTTTATTTTTGCGATGTAGTATTATTAAACAATAAATAATACAATGTTTATAGTTTATATCAACCATTGAACAATACTGAAAAGTCTACTTCTAACGAATTCAAGTCGTGAAAAATTATATCAGTGTAGTGTCACTAATTTTGTCATTGGGCCCCGGTAAACGTATCCTCAACGAATTATATCGATTGTTTTAACGGCATGTAAATCATTAGAGCATTATATTTCTACGCCATTGATCATCATTATAACGTCCAGTGTCCCACGGAGAATTACCAATGATCCACTCATTGCAGTGGATCTAATACGAGAAACTTTCTTTTAGAAACATCTCGTACTCATCGGTATTCAATGGCACATTTTTATGTATTTTTAATAAATTAAATCCGATTTCTTAAAGCTAACAGTTGGCAATAGTTGAAATTTTTCATTTATATGTAAACAACGTACTTAATTATTCATCCTGTCACATGATGTATTATACAAAATGTGCGATTAATGTGTAAATTTATATATGTCTGGACAATTTTCTATGTAAATTTATAAGTAATGTTGTCATCTTGTTATGAGGAACTTGCTTATGTTACTATTATCAAACATATAAAAACATTCATGAATGCACAATACATAATAAGAATATGCTTTTGTACAAAAATTTAAAATGACAATTACTGGTTATTATTTATTTTTAAACTATGGATCTTTTTTGAGTTTACTAAAATATAAAACATAATATAATATGATTTACAGTTTACTGTTAAAGTTCCTAAAGTATGACATTTTTATAAATTCCTTATTTACTAAGTCATTGATAAATGATTATACATTACACATGTATGAAAATATTGGTTATACAGTACTCAAAACTCAACGGGATATTTTATTTTATTTTAAATCTACTGACAAAATATTTTGTTTTTGTTGCTTCATTAAACTAGTTTTAATTTAGGTAAACTTCATACAACTTGAGATCTGTATAGGCGACGTTGAAAATATTTTAAATGGTCGTATGCATTTCTAAACTTATAAATAATAAAATAAGTTTTATTTGATGTAACTTATAGCAATATAAATAAGAAGTAATGATTATAGGATTTAAAAAAAAAATTACCTAGTATACCAGTATCTAAATTAATGCAATTATATAATGCTTCAATGAAACTTTTCTATAATATTTTGCATACAAACTTAATTTTATTCAAATTATTTTAAATTTTTAAAATAAATAAAGGTATTTCTTGAATTTTTATCTCATTTGTTGAAATTGTATGTAAAATTATGTCTATGTATCTAAAAACCAATAGTGCATAGAGACATTAATTACAATTTGAGACCGACTTTATCTTAACACGTCATATTAAATGCAACAGCTGTTTCTGCCATAATAATTTTATTACGATTGTGCTTGCCAGTTTGTAAAGTTGAAATATTTCAGCCAGTGAGCAATTTATAAAACATTATTAAATCTTATATTGAGTACATAGATGTAATATGTTGAAATTCATATTTTTCCCTCATTTGAATTCACAGTAGTTAATTAAAAATATATTTCCTCTAATAATCCTTGATAATGATGCTCCAAGAATCTTGAAGGGTAAATGATAGTGGATATTTCGAAATAACGATCAATATGTAATTAAATACAAATGAATATTGTACATTCAAAATATAAAGTGTCATATCCTTTAATTTTTGTTCTGTATTTTACCCGAATAATGTTATTCCTAAATAGAGACATTTAACCGTACCGATTATTAGTATCCAAACAAGTGTAAATTACATTTATGTAAACATAATATCACGAAATATTTTAGATACCCACGTAATAACGACATAAATTATTTAGTTATTTGTTTATTTGACACCGCGTTATGATTCCATGAACTGAAATAATTAGTTACTTGTTCATTTTTCCGTTTTACATCTTTAGTGTTTTCTTTCGAAGGAGACCAGACACTTTTCTTTATTAAATATATTACTCTAGTATTATATTAATTAAATACACAACGATGAATAAGGCTAGTTTAAAACATTACACAAAACTTGAAGTACGTGTAACGAATGGTTTTTATTTGTAAAAAATATATAATTAATGTTATCAAAACTATTAAGTTGATATTATTATGTATTAATTCGTAATACACACGCACACAAACTGATCAAAATCATTTTTTTTTTTTTTTGAATAGAGAATTTACTGGGCGTGAAACGAATTAATATAACTATCTATTACGTAATTTTGTCAATTATGATACACAAAAAGGATCAAACATTTAATTTAAACTTGAAAACATTATACGATGTGGTGGTATATTAAAAACTAGATTTTTTTCCCTCACGTTATTCCTTTAAAGAAGAAGAAAATATTCTAATTTTCGTTCAGCAAAGCCCTCAATAAAATATATAACCGTGAGCATATTATAACATTTTCCGTATGGAAATTTACTATCTGTAAACCTTGTCGTCAAATTATAACACAAAATGCTAGAGAATTCAGAATTTATACTCGAAACAGATTTATGCTGTTAATCACACGATGAAAGTGTAGACTATAGACTGTAGAATATACATTTTTTTTATTCGGTTTAGCCGATTACAATTTTCTGTTGTCATGTCCCAAAGCAATGATATTCTACATTATATCCTATACTAGCATTCGCCAAATTAATTATGTTCAAAATAAAGTTTTTAGTTATACTTAACACACACATATGTGTATATATATATATATATATATATATATATATATATATACACCGTATATACATATAATGAAAAATAATTCACACATACTTTTACAATTTCATTATAATATTACAATATTGAATTAGTGGTGACGGGTACACGTATATTGTGTATGATTAAAATCTGTATAGTTATTGTTTTGTGTTACTTTTGAGGAAAATTTCTCAGTAAACCGCAATATATTGAAAAAACCAACATTAAAAGCTTTTTGAAAACTTTTTGCAATTATCGTCAACGTGAAAAGGCAAACTCTACAATTATTTTTATTATTATTATGAACTTGTATCAATTCAAAAATTGTTTTGGTGCATTGGTGCAGAGCCGGTATCCGTCGACCGTCGGTGATGTCATGTATAATATATTATATATACGTAATACATATTATGTGTATATAGTAATTGCATAAATAACAACACTCAGTTTTCAGTTTATTTTTGTGATTAAAAAAAATTAATACTCAGGATATAACACGAAAAAGGCAATACCTTTAAGTTTAAATTACTTAAAATGCTTTTAAATGGTGATGATTATTATTAGATATTGCAAGAGCAGTATACTCTAATTTTTCGAATATTATAAAAATTTCTAAATATAAATTGTTCAATCAATTTCTTTGTTAGTTATAATTATGAGCGTCTGATACAGTGTTTGTATAAGATAGGCGAAGTGTAATATAATATACTCTTACACTAAAATTCTATTAGGTTTATTGCTGCTCTGAAATATAATAATTAGCTGTATACATTCGCTAGAAATGAAAGTCAAAATAAGAAAACTTGAAAAAATTGCTTGATCACAAAAGTTGAGCTAAGCTTTTAATTTTTTTTTTCATGTTTGTAGCGACATAGTTGTATATATAATTAGTTTTTGAATGGTAAAACTATAGCGGTATTAAAGACATCTTTTTTGCATACAATATGAACGCAGTAGATACAATATTGTACCGTGTGTTATATAACATGAAATATTAGTAAATAATAGTATAATAGTATATACGTGCGCTCTCCGCGCGTCGAAAGCGATTCGAACTTTAATAATAAAACGTATGATTTATCGGCAAAAACCTATAAATTTAATTTTCCATTTTCCACGCCCACTCTTATTGCGGCTTCGTATGCACCCCGCGTAATCTTATTCTGATCACGATATTATTATTAACTATTACCATCGAGGTTTTTAAGGAATTGAATTTCAAATTTACATTTATATTCCTCTCATGTCGGAAACATGTTCTTTTAACCGTCGATACGGCTAATATCGTTCAGTCGTCATAACGCCTCCTGCACGTTGTTCTTGGCCACGACGAATAATATTACGCGAACTATTCAACTGTCGCTATCCCTTTCGAAACGGCAAAATGTATTATTCCACGCAGCCAATCGAAAACAGAAGCAATTTACAGTTTGACCATCACCTGTATTGCTCAAGCGATAATACGGATATAATATTTCACGGTCGGATTTAAATATTTCACTCCTCGGCAGACTGCAGCAGTGTTATAGAATTTAAGCTGCGTTCGGAGGAACATCGGTAATCCATCAGCAACGATAAGACAACCAATTTTTCCAGATTTTCGAACAACGGGTAAATATATATATATTTTTTTTATAGTGACTAATGACCATCCCGGGAGAATACGAAAATTGTCATTTTCCGTAAGGCCGTGGACGAGAAGCCGGTGAAAAAAAAATATTCCAGTTTGAAATGCGTACCTATATAACTGTATATACATTCAACGTTGACATTAATTATTACCCGTTCTTGCATTTCTCTGTCAATTATCGATTTATGTTGTTACCGTTGTTACGAATTCCTTTAGCGATTCTGTCGATGGACCCGCGTCTGAACGCTCCAAAAATATTCCCGCATAATTTGTTGGGGAAAATCGATTAAATCCGTTTCCAACAAAATCTCGTGAAAATCAGCAAAAATATTTGGCACGAACAAATTACGAGTAGTTAAAATGATCTGCTTTAAAATATTACAGCACACGTGGATCAATAATTATGAGCACTATAAGCCGGTAAGTACCTCATATTCATTTTGTTTCATCCGTTATGATATACTAGAGATTCCGCTTAATGGACACATTGGGACCAATTCCATTTGCTTACATGAAGTGCTACCCACAAAACCGAAATAAATAAAAAAAAAAAAACACGTGTTTCCGATAAAAAAAAAAAAACGCATTTCATATAAAAGGCATACCGTATATAATTTGTACGATTCAGCATGCGTTTGAATTTGATATCTCATTTATTCTTACTACAGACACTAACCGATCATCAGCTGAAACGTTTGTAATCTAGACAACAGTTTTGCGTAAGATATTATGAATTCTATAGCATATCATTAAACAGGAAATATCATACATTTCGATAAAATATTTTATATAAAATATATGACTTCAAAATTCCAATATTCAAGTGCTTATTTACAAAAATATCAATTTTTTTTTTTTAATCCTCCATTTTATTTAAAATACCTCTTGGTAGTTCTAGTACATTAGAAACAGTATAATTCATCAAGATTCCAAGGATAACTGCCTCTAATATTCCTACTGTAGTAAAAACTTCCTAGGAAACACAGCTATAACTGAGCTAATCCATTAATATCCGAACTTTCTTCGGTCATCCCTTCTAACAATACGTCGGATGATCGGTTGAAAATTAAATAGTTCTCAATGGCTTAACCATAAAATAAGTGTGATTTATATTTTATAGAATTTTATAATTGAAATAGTGTTTAAGATAAAATATCTTC
Source organism: Chaitophorus viminalis (assembly GCA_025469195.1). Taxonomy (NCBI): domain Eukaryota; kingdom Metazoa; phylum Arthropoda; class Insecta; order Hemiptera; family Aphididae; genus Chaitophorus; species Chaitophorus viminalis. The sequence continues at coordinate 308,906 of JAIPRK010000166.1, forward strand.
AACCAAACGTTCATTTTCTGAATTTTAGTTGTAGCACATAGGTATCGTGTACATTTAATTATTAAAAATACATTACTCATTCCGCTAAGAATAGGGTGATTATACGTCCCTGTTATATACAGGATTGTCCTTTATTTCGGCTTTATGTCCTGTTGTCCTGAAAAACTTCTCTCAGGACGGTTTTTTTTCATGTTATTTCAAGTCTGTCCCATATTTAAAATAATTTTTTGTGTGTTTAATTTTAATCTATAATTGTTTAAAAATTATATTTTTTCACAATTAAAAAAAAAAAAAAAAATTGTAATAAATACTTATTCATTTAAAAATATTTATATAAAATAAATGAAATAAAATTTTGGTCCTGGATTTTATTTTTTTTAAATATGGTAACCCAAGCTAAAAATCTAAATTAAGAGATAATTACCGCTCACAAATGATTAGCATCGTTAAAATGTTTACCTACTGATAATATACACCTGGTAATATTTTATAATATTTATGTTTATTATTTTAACAATATCTCTATGCATTTGATGATCATTTTACTGATTTATTCGTTTATTTTATCCATTATACTTTTTGCATGGTATAACGATATACTTTATTACTGCTTTTACACTTAAAATTTATTCATCTGGTTTATAAATCAATTATTATTATTATTATTATTAAAGACTGAAGTTCTCGGGGAGACCCATTCCAAATACGTTACTTAAACGTGTCTGTTTGAAAATCTTACAGGAAAATGTGTGTGTGTGTGTGTGTGTGTGTGTGTGTGTGTGTGTGTGTGTGTGTGTGTGTGTGTATGTGTTTGAGTGTGGGTATGTGTATGTGTTTATGTGTATGTGAGAAAGAAGAGAGAAAGAAAGAGAATTACAGAATAAAAAAAACGACTTGCGTTTTGGCACCACTGTGATTTACACGCAAGCACTCGACTCGCCAAATCCGAAGTTATCAATATCCACGTGCTTGGCCAAAGTTTATTTGTCGTATAATAGCACTACTATATTATTAACCACGGTGATTTATCCTCCTTACTGGAGAGGCACATTCATTTATAATATTATACGTGTTCGCTGCAACACCATCTCTTTTATTATTATTGTTACAAATCATTACGTTTAAATCGTCCGTGTCAAGCGTTCACGCGTATGAAATTCTGATAAATTAGTCTTTATACTTGATTTTTTTTTCTCCTTCTTTCGGTTTTTATTTATTATTATTATTATTATTGTTGTTGTTGTTGTTGTTTTGTTGTTTTATTCACTTCACCGGATGAAATGCGCTGCATGTCTCGATATATTTCTATTTATTTTGCTTCGTGAATTATAAACAAAGAGCGATAGAGAGAGAGAGAAAGAGAAAGAGAGAGAGAGAGAGAGAGAGAGAGAGAGAGAGAGAGAGAGGATTAACAAAAGTAATTGAAATTCGATTAAAAGGTTACGCACGTGAAAAATAGAAACTATACGCACACACACACACACCCACCCACCTCCTGATTATTTATATGTAATATACGCACACAAAATATTATTATTATTATTTTTTTTTTTATAACTTAAGTTTTAACTATTCAACTGGACAATTATAGTAAAAATAATACAATAAAAATTATTACTTATATAAGTTAATACTTTAGTTCTAAAAAAAAAAAATAATAATAATAATTTGTGTGCGTATATTATATATATATATATATATATTTATGTTAACGACTCCAAACTACACTACCGTTATGTACACAGGTATTAGGTTGTTGAGAAGCGTTGTATATTATGTACAAAAGAGTACGCGACCTTTCGATAAATTCTCACGAGAACGATGGAACGGATGTGCACACAAGTGATTTAATATAATATTATTTTATTATTGTCATCATGTACGCAGTACGTCGCCTGGTGATGACGACGAGATCTTCCGTTTACAGACATTATTAATACAATTTATTAAAATAATACATTATATGTACCTGGCCGTACTAAATCATATATCGCAAAACCACGCGTACATCTGCACACACGCGCACACGCATTTCACTTCCATATATTATATTATTATTGCCATCATGAAAAAGTTTTTAATACGCCTAAGCATCGTGGTTGAAAGTCGGTAAATTTCACCGGAACTACACAGATTTTGTTAATATTTATTGTTTTATTATATTTGGTTACTGAAATAAACACATACATTTTAATCTCAAAATCCCAAAAGAAACGTTTATAAGCACACCACATAAAATATTATACGACTTTAAAACATTTCATTGCACATTTTATCTTCGCGTTCACATAGTATAGTGTATTGTCACAGTGTGAAATGGCGGGGAGCCTATCACGGGTATCGAATGACAGTCAGTGCACGAGTAAAAATGGCCATCATATGCCATGTCTTTATGTCCATTATTTATACCTATTTAGGTTGTGGCAACTTTGTTGAAGGGCCGAGGAGATAATATGCCACCCCGCATCATACATAATTGTTGTAGGTACGGTGATCAGGGCTCGATATTTTATGCATATGCTCGTGTTTTAATGTCTGAAAAGTTACCCCTAGAACGGCATATTTTGAAAATGTATTGATAATTAAAATGTTCATTACCAAAAATATGCACGATATTTTTAACTTAACTATTTTTTTTATTTTATCTAAGATCAGAATTAAATAACCTATTAGAAAGTGTAGATCATATGTGTATACAATATACGATCATAGGCCTTTTAAAATAAGTACATATTATAATGCAAATATTTATTGTTTAACATATTTTACTGGAAAGATTATAATAGTGTTGCCTACTTTTACCTATACTTATCCAATTAAATCTAATTTCATCTAGAATCATCTTCTAAATTTCTATATTATAAATGAAAAATGTATTCAAATTCAAATATATTTTAATTTTAATTCATGTTTCTATAATTCCAAAAGGAAAAAAAAAACTTTAAATATTAAAATAAAAGTATTACTAACTGACCATTATAACTATTAAAAAATCCAGTGAGCACTATCAGTTTTTAAAATATCTCTCAACATACATTGTATGTGTATACCATTTTATCTTACAGTGTTTAATCCTAAAGTGATGATCAGTTAATTTCAATTACTCTCTAAATCCATACTTATATCAACCTAGTTATTCACTATGAATTACCAAATCTATAATATAATTTTTATTAGAATAATACAATTTAAATTTGCAATAAATCTGTAAACTACAACTAAATATGCCTTAATTATGAATTTAACACAATGAAAATTGGTGCTGTGTACATAACTGCAATAATCATATCAAATGATGGTATGTGTTTATGACGATGGTTGAGGTATATACTATAAGGTATTACAAAGGTATATACTATAAATTATTACAAAGGAATTTTGAATAAACTTATAAATATATAATATTCGTAAATTCGTTTAAATTTTTTCATAGCTTACCATTAAATATAATTTTCCTGAAAAACTTTTTTGTAGGGCTTGTAAATTTAGATATGCAATATATTTGGGTCTGTTGGTACATTAAGTTTAACATGCCTACCCTAACCTAATCGACCACTATATACAGAATATACATATCTATGCATTTTAATTTTAAAGTATTATTTATTGAATGCAACTATTAATGTAAGTTGACCTAACTGTTAATGACCGTTTTCAAAGCATTCTCGTTGAATATCTCTTTCAATATTTTCACACCATGAACCTCAAAACATAATATTTTGATGAGCAAATACTCTTCTTTTGTACATAGTGGTTTTTTATTTTATTTTTTGATTGCATTTTAAGGTTGAATACTAATTGATAATCAAACACTATTACATTTTTATTTGTCTGTACCTTTGTCATGCAGCGGATACAAAACTGATTTTCGTCAGCATACGTCGCAAGTCGATCCCGCTTGCCATTTCACACAGTCAGCATATTATTACTTATTACTTATTAGGTATATAATATTGATTAAAAAGTTATGTATGATGTCAATAAACGATCGCCAATATAAATGAATGAATTATAATTAATTTAAGTTATCTAATAATGTATTATTTTCGTTAAAGATATAAATTAAAATATAAGTGAGTACTTAATACTTCTTACATCATTTCTGAATTGAAATTAAATTATTTTTCTTTTTGGTAATAAACATAATATCCTTCTTGTTAAAATATAAATCAAATCCTTTGGAGTCAGGGAAACAAGTTTGTCGAAATGAAATAATATGTTTTATCGTGTTCATTTTGTTCATTATATAGCCGTAAAATTTGAAGAAATAAATTCATACAATAGTGAAATTAATTATCCGTAACATAAATATTTAATCATCTCCACCAATTGTTGAAACTTGAAAGCACCGAAATCGGACGTTCATGAAATATTGTAATAAATAATAAACGGATAAAATGTTCGTTTAATTAATCATTTTGAAAACTTCCAAGATCTTTTGTGGCCTTCTCCAAAAGTAGTTTATTCATTGTTTTTGGTATTGGCAACCACATCAGGTATAAACAATTATTATTATTCAAACGTTTCGTTTATTGTATATATATATATATATATATGGATAGTGAGAGAGAGAGAGAGAGAGGGTAGAAGGGAAGAGAGAGGGGAGACAGATGCATATATTTTAATATAATTTTTAAAATATAGTAAACCGCTTACGGTTTTATTGAAATAATTTGAACATATTGTGGGGAGTCTCCATCAATTAACTTGGTATTATTTTTACATACATATATATAAACAGATTTTTTGTATGCATACAAAAATATCATCCATCCAACGTAATAATATGTTATTATATAATTATTGTATGGTCGTTTTTGAAATGTAATAATAATTGTTATATCATAAAGTTTAAATGGTTATAACACTATAGGTACACTACGGGGGGGAGGGGGTAAAAAAAACGATGTTATAACGTTATGGAACGAAATATTATTATACCATAATCATAATAACATTAATAGCTCATATTGCACCTTTTTACTCGGATCTTTCGGAACACCAATTTGAAATACTTAATAATAATAATAATATTCTTGCAGAGTGAAAAGAACGGCTTTCAATCGTATTCAAATGATTGGGTTGGTGATTTAATGACCGAACCAGAAGGGAAGAAACCAAGGGGGATGCCGCAAAACACTGGACAGATGGCATAACACAAGACCTAGAGATACTGAAAATTTCAAAGTGGATGGAGTTGGTGCAGAATAGTGGAAGTTAGAGAGCATTGGCAGTGAGTGAAAACTCTTATGGTATCATGAAGCTATATGATGATGATGATGAATTTGTAATACAGAAATTACGTAACATAAACGGTATTTAAGAGAACACCACGACAATTATCACTCGCATGTATTGTTAACGTCCATAAACATACCGTAAAACAATTAATTTGCGAATAGTAGTTCAAATTTTGTATGGTTAGTCTTAATACTAAAGTAAACTGATCTTTTATCAAGCATAAAAAAAACAAATATTGTCAGTATTTTACGATATTTTAATGTTAAGTGAGTTATAATTTTTTATTTATTTTTTTTAAATTATTATATTTTACATTCACATGAATAATCGTAGCGAAATTGGAGAAATTTAACAAATGCTTTTGCATTTGCCATTGGTATTATTTAGCAATATCAATAGAATGTTGATTACGTTACAGTGATGCATACGTACATTTCCCCAGCTCAACCCCATGAAAATATTGGAGTGTTTCCATGTCAACATTTAGCAGTCAATTAACAATAATTCGCAGTACTATTTTCACAATTTGCAAGCCTTTGGTTTAACCATAAAATCAAAAATATTAAGGGTGATGCTATAGACACTCATGTCCCCAGCTTCACTCATATCACTATCAACACATTATTACATTTTTAGCACACCACCATTTAGCAGCCAATTATTAGTAATTCGCAATGCCGTCGTCAAAATTTGCAATATTCTGATGGAGGGGGGGCTGGGAACATGTACGTCCGAAGTATGCCATTGATCCATACATCAATAGTAGGCCATAAAACTAAAGAACAACTTGTGTCGAAATCACTCGTCGTATAATAAAAATAAACACAAAAAAAAAATTAATAGTATATTTCTCAAAAGGAATTCTGATATAGTTAGGTAATGAAAACGATGTATACAAAAGAATATAATATCTCTGTATTGAACAAAAATTGAATTGCCAAAACAAATAAAATAAACCTCGCCGTGAGCGTATCAAGGAAAACGAAAACCGTTCACCAATTCTATAGTATAGAATCGCTATATTTTTTATTTTTTTATGTCATATAGTATACGTTATAAATTAAAAATAAAAACAGCTTGAAAAAAATTCGCTTTGAATATCAGAAAGTAGTAAGTACTACGTATATATTATTTTCTTTATAATTATTCATAAAATATTATTTAATGTTTTGAGTAAACATGTTGGATTTATAAACATTTACAAAATCAAAGGTTTTCATCACACCGTTTAAAAGATAATAAAGAAGGTCATATACGAATGTTTGCGACTACAAAAAAGAATTGTAAAATCATTCAACAGATCAAGACGTTAGTACGGTCTTGTGTAAAAGACATGCAGTTATTATAAAAACTATAAAAATACTATAAAAAAGAACCGGTAGAATTATTCGAATAAAAATGTATTTAAAATATTTTTACATTTTTCTGAAGAAAATGAAATTCAGAATCCTGTAACTTTAAATACAATGCCAACTATTGTTTATATGTGCCTGCTTTTAATTATCAACCATAGTTTACCAAAATAAAATAAACAAAAATTATTTGAAAATCTGTGTTTAAAATTTAGTCGAATAATTTTTTATTCAAATAATCATAATTAAAAAATAGTTAAATAACAATTTATTCGAATAATTATAAAAAAAAATTTTTGAATACATTTTTATTCGAGTGATAATATTTTCGAATTAGTAGAATAAATTTTCATTCGAATAATCGTAAAAAAAAATATTGGAATAATAATTTATTCCAATAAAATGTTATCTCAATAGTCATCTAGATAAAATTTCATTCGAATAATCAAGAATAGCATTTTTGATAGCCATCGATTATTATTGAAATGAGCACTTAATAATTTTATATTTAAGGGGATTAAAAACAATGATCTTCTGTATCTGTCTATCACCCGCGCGACATAGGAATTTAGATGTTTTCTATTTCCATTTAATTAATTCGATCAATTAATGGGATAAGAATTTTGAAAACTGTTTTGAATTCGTTGTGAAGTATTCTTTAGATTGACTTTCTTACATTTTTCAAATTTTGTACTTAACATGGCCAAAAATTAATTTTCGTTCATTTGTATGTTTGCAATTTGTTTATGTTTCATAATTATTGTATTTATTTTTATTTACATTTAATTCACAATTAGTGACCATACATTTCTGGTGGGTTATCAATAAAATTTTTCTTTTTGAATTTCAAACGATTTTTAATTGTGTACCGAAATAATGCGTTTGCATCGAAATCGATTCGTTAACCATTGCACTAGAAGTTTAAAAATATGTATGTTTTAATATGATATATACAATGTATCATTATACGTAACATTTATGAAGGGTGCCTCGCCAGAATTTACCCATATATTTACATAGATACTCATTGAATATTACGTATTTCATGATATAAAAATTAGTGTCATTTCTCGCGGGACTTTTCAGCACAATAAATTATGTTCACTTATAACATACATTATTATAATAACGGTATAGGTTTTACAATGTTTTAGACTGATTAATTTCGTGTTTTGATAAAACCGCAGATACAAAAACATAAAAAACGCTAGATGAAATATTCATATTAGAAAATAATGTAAATCCTCATTTTTTTTTCATTCTTTCTTTGCCGACCGTTTATTGCACAAACGTTTTCTTTTACTTTCGCTCGCTCTTTGCGGTCTTGGTAAGTCTTTTATATCAGAAAAAAAAAAGTTATAATAATTGTAAGTACCTTTATCTAAAAAAAAATCGAAAGCAATCATATTTGTTCCTTTTTTTTTGTCCGAAATCTTTTAATTAAAAAACATTGCTGATTAGATATTCAATAATATTACCATAATAACTTCAATAAATATCATAATATGGCAATAGTTTTTACATCAGCCAATGAGCCAACTAACACGGTATGGATGAGCTTGTTGTTTTATAAATGCTGTTTGTTTACTAGTTTGAAACTTTTTATTTCCTATCCAGAATAAATATAGACACGGGATCATACCTATTATATTTATCTCTGTTTTTATAGTATCATGTTGGACGATGGGACAAGGTTTCACAAATTTCTAGGATTAATAATTTCGTAAATTATTAAATTTCCCGTATTAAATACCATGAACTGATCATCGAACCTCATTTGCATTGGCCATAATAAGACACTTACACCTGAGATAGACTGATACCGTACTACCGTAGACGACCAAATGTTAACAGCGTTGGTAAGAACCATCTCTTTTCCGTCTCTAAGACTATAAGAACCTTCCGGTCAAACTTACATAGATTTAGGCAAACTTCCGGGAGACTTACACCAGCTGGACACGTGGACTGTTTCTTTTGACACTACAAATAATGTAGAATGCTTTCTTATCATAGATATTCATGGGTATACAAAGGAGAATAGTAAAATCAAATTTCTCAATAATAAGGTAGGTTGAATTTTTAATGTTCTAACTTAAGCAAGCAAAAGAGTACAAATATTTTGAAAATTATGTAATATATAATTTTATAATACTTATACTATTTATAAGTACTTTCAAAATGATTTGAATCACCACGTATACTATTTATAAAATTACAACCCAATTACTAATATTATATTATTTTATTGAAATTCGTAAAAATAACCAGTTTGTCATTTCATCTTCTAGTACATGTAAAACAACTGTCTATAACTTTTCATGAAAATATACTTTTTTTTTATTTCAAATAAAATCAATTAAAAAATTATGTATAAACATAACATTAATTTTCAATATCTATAAATCCATTCTAATGAAAAATACAAGCCAGTGTCATGGGTTCAAAATTTTACCTAGGTTAATATTTTTTTGCTATATTTCGTCACCGTTTTTCTCAACCATACGGAAAAATGTTGAACAATTTTAAAAATGTCCAACTAATTACTCGCATTTACTATCAAAAACCTCTCGTGATTGTGTGACGATCGAAACAATCCTTCTAGTCGCGAGATCACGTACACTTACATGAACCAATAAAACAACTAAAATCTGTTATTGCTATTGCAAACGTAATTATGGGGTTCCACTATAGCCAATCCGTACGGTGGACTTGGGCGCAAACGGAGAAACCTTTCTACGTCGTTCTTTATTTAATAAAATCTTCTCCCAACGCAAGCGTGACCTACAGGCGTGTACATGTCTCGAAAAGAATAATAAAATACCACCCTACTCGTAGCAAGAGCAAATAGTGCAGTTAATTATGTATATTCAATAATTATTATATATTTATTGGTTAGGTTGATCTAAGGAGAATATTCACCAGAGCTGACACCATCACGATTTATATGAACACTGTTTTACCTGTAGCGCATTATAATATATTGCAGTGGTATATATGTACCTATACATATTACATAGAAATTCGTATATTAAACGTAAATATATACACAGTGTATAGGTACGACATTGTCCATTAAATTCTATTGGGCCGTATTTCTCTCGTAACACAGAGCATACACCAACCGTACATGTACGCCACTGACCATATATTATTATTGTTATTATTATTATTTTACTGCCTCTGGAGTAAGCATGCACATATTATATGCACTCACCCGGTCTGCCGCTGTCGACGATAAACTAACGCCAGACGCAGACGCCACAAAATCTGCTGAATTGAGTTTTTTTTTTTTTTTTTGTCAATTTTTTCTTCTTTTCACTAGTATCAACTTTTTTTCAACTATTGTACAGTAAATACGGAAATCAAATTGATTACGGTATTGTTTCATTGTCATATGTTACAATTTTGATTAGCAATGACGAGCACAAGACGGAATATTATACGAAATGCAACTACTAATCGGAGTCACGGAGTAGAAAATAATCAACTGACATAGATAAATCGTTTCTTGTTTATTCAATACGCGTCGAAGTAAAATAATAATAATACAAACGAATTAGATCTAATTAGATCAATTTTAAAGTATTGTTTCATATATTACCTATGATATATAATTAAAACGTAGGGCAATTACTTTTGAAATATATGCTTGAAGTTCTAATACTCAACCGATTAGTGTGATTTTATATTTACAGGCAAGTATTAAGTGTCAGAAAAGTTCAAAAAATAAATAAATTCATTAATAGTTATAACTTTATGAATTTTTCGTGTATAGTTACGTGTATTACCACCTCTATATTAGTTATTTGTATACTTCTATATATTTTGTTGTTTTATTAGGTAATTGGTATATCAACTACGTAATACCAACAGTAGGTGGTGAAAATTATTTATTTTGGTCCGTAACACTAATTGGCACGCAAAAAAATTTCAGAATATACAAAGAAAAAAAAATTAACTCAATGATTAGGAAAAAATTAACATAGGTAAAAAAATTTGGCCATCAGTGATTTTTCTTGTACCTATTATTAGATGAGATGAATACGAGTATTTAATGAACACAGGTGGCGAGAATAATGCTAGTCACGTAGAACTCGAGTATACCAGTTATTTATCCAAATCGGGATTCATTAATTTTAAATTGTAGATTGAAAATTCTTATCAGCTATTAATTATTATAATTTATAACAATGAGTTTTTAATACTTTCACCCGACAGCGGCGAGTCATTTTTTATTAACAGAAATATGGTTTGATATAATATTTTATTACCATTTATAGTGTATAATTTTATGTCATTTTAGAACATATAGGACCAACAAGTATAAAAATGCAAATGCATTGCATTCCTTGTACCCCCGCTAAATGCGGCATCGCAGTAAGCCATTGAATCCAATCAGGACTTAACCCGTGATCGCGCGCCGGTCGTCGACAAAATATACGGATATACGCAATAACGTGTGCACGTCATAATATTACGTATTTATAGATGCAAACTCGATGCGTGTATACCGACAAATGTATGTACACATATAGTGCGTTTTACCCGATTTTCTATAATACATGTTTGAATATTATATACCTGTCCATTCGCTCATGCGCGTTCGCATACATGCATACATAATATGGGAACATACATCACACGAAATGGGCAAGTTTTTACAGTCGATTTGAGTATATCTACATATACTTACGTATATACGTATAAAACATGTACGAGCTTAAATTCCGATAATTCACACATCGCTGATTTCAGGTTTCGCGTGAAATTGTTATTGTAACAATACGAGTATGTAATTATGCGTATACGTACGTATATTGTTATCGTATCGATGGCATCGACCGAGCTTGCGGTTGAGCGAAAACTGCAATTTTGCGACCCGAATATATGAGAAACAAAACTGCTCTTACATGAATATAATGTAGCGCTATCCTGGTTCATCACTGAAAAAAATTAGCCACTGCGCAATTCATGATTGATATAGCATACATAACATTCATACACAGTTTGAAACTAAACATACAAAGCTATGGATCTCGAAACCATGTCGGCCAATCTATTGTATAATATCAGGCAAGGTTTAACTTCTTCATTTAGAGATTGACTGAGAAAATATTTTTCTTAAGATGGACGACCTAGAGCCGACCAGAGTTATTAGCGGATTTGATAAAGGAATTGTGGAGTCCAAATCATATTTTTAACGATGATAAACGTGCTGAAAAATACGAATTCATACATAATACTAAATATCGACTTTTAAGTCGTACTCAGACTCGAAATCGGTATAATACGATAGACGCCGTTTTGCCCTCCTTGATGTATATTTCGATGTGCATGTTTCGTGCTGCTATTGCTGACATAAACACATGGAATGCTGGAAAAAGTGGACAACAATTTCAAATTCCTACTATCTCAGTGCATTGACGAGAACGGTGGCCACCTTCGAGATGTCGTTTTTAAAACTAAATAAAATAAAACTTTAAATTTATCCCTATACACAGAAAAAATAATTAAATCAATATTGCCAATACCTTTTGTGTCATGATTTTTTAAAATAAGGAAGTAACCATGCCCCACCCTGTATATGTACCTTTTTACTTTTGTTCTTTTCTGGAGAGTGTCTCGCATTTTACTAGTCAAAATACTCTAAACTACGAAAAAAACTCTTCTAAAAACGCGTTAGAAACTAAAAACACAATGATCAAAGGTCATTAAAACAAGTTTCAAGGTTTCATCTATCTAAATAATTGTTCTGCTCTCAGAAACGACTTAAAAACGTCCTATCTCATCCGTGCAGCACATAGTGTTAAACAGCGGATCTATTCTGCACGAGAAAATACTTCCATTATCGGCTAACGTACGCATTTCGGATATATTTTACTGTTAGTACTACGACGCATAAAGATTATAAGGTACAGTGATTCTTAATTTCCGTCGCCGCAGTTATCACACCGGTGAACCGGTGTAATATACGATTACTTATTATTTTGACGTTGTATATTACATGATATAGCTGTCGCTATACGCACCATGTAAATGTCTGTACATATATCAATATATTATTGGAAAATACATAAATATTCTGTTTTATAATACGACCGCGTACTATAATAGGTATGTACACAACAATGCATGCGTTTGACGATCCGCCGTCGCGGTTTTAACGCTCGCATTGTGCATATTATGTGTATAGCTGTGTTATTATATAGGTATATATATATATATATAGGTTATATAGGTATTGTTATTATTATAATTATATTGGAGAGAGCACGGGCACGAGCCGCGGACCCATATATTTGCACAAAAGGATATAGGGTGCGAATTGTTTTTTTTTCTTCATCCCTCTACGAACATTATTATTCTCGTCTATCTTGATGCGCCGTGGTTAGGTTACGAGTAAAATCGACATTCACGATGTACCCGTGTAACAACAACGTATTAAATGAAACTAAAACGTGGAGACGTTACTGGCGTGTTCGCGCGGGAAAAGAGTCCAAAAGCAACGATAATTTATAACGATCCACGAAGCACGTCAAAATTCGCATATTTCAAAATAAATTTTACAGTCGTATCTTTTAGAATATTTTTTTAATTACCATGATTATTATTTCAATAGCAAAAACCGGTCAACCGGAAAAAAATCTCGAGACAAAAACTGTTCCCACTATCGATTTCCTAAAATTGGATGCGCTTGCTTTGACTATGAAACCAATAAATTATTTTATTTTTGATAAAGATACATTGACATTTTTGTATTAACTTGTACCATAACTTATATACATGGTAGTTTTAAAGAAATGAAAAATGTTAATTCCTCAATCCATTAAATAAAAAATACAATACTATATTAAAACAAAAAAATTGTGTAAAAAAAAAATAATATCTTTTGAGATATTTCCCTATGATATCAATATAGACCACTGCATATGTCGAGAACAAGACGATCTCATAATTTTGTGACATAATATTTAATTTTCCCTACATCACGCATGAATCGGTACACCGAGTGATGATACATATTATTACATTTTATATTATTAAATACATGTTATTTTTTATTTTTTTGAATTAATTCGTTTAACTAATCAAATAATTTTCATTTTGTGGAATTTTTAGTTGTAGGACATTTTGTACGGTTAACTGAAAATATGAAAATATTGAAAAAACCGTGGACTAATATCGTAGGTAGTAAGAACATTATATTATAATTATTCATATTTATAATAATATTTACATCTCAAACAGCCAAAATATAAATATATTAATATATATATAAAAGATAAATCTAATTGATAGTTGGAATATACATCATTTATAGACAATTTTTATTCAGATTAAAATTAAGGATGATTTATTTATTTACTTGACATGTTACATATATGACCTACTGAAATAGTTGATTGTATTAAAAATTAAGACAAATTATTTCCAGTAATTGTTGAATTGCAATAATAACCATTACCAACTATTCTTACCGTTTCATACATATTCGTGGTTACTTAACTAAAATCAATTACTTTTGAATACTTGCAAGTTGCTATGCATATTTGTGTTTGGTGTTTCTAATACGTAAAACTGAATATTTTTAATAAGTTTTGGATTTATCTTTATAGTTGTTAAAATATTCATGGTCTCCCAAATTACAACGAATTCTTACTAATTAATTGATAAAAACAATTGATCAAAATCATGTCAAACGATCAACATCATTAAACTACCATAATGAATTCATTCTATATTATTGTTATCGTACAAAGTGTCCACAGTTCGAAAATTATACAGTACAAAGTCAATGTGTCCCTTAACACCGAAATTAGTCATTAATTATTATTAGGTATTCGATCTCCTTGGTCTCTCTGTAGGAACGGTAATTTTTTTCACCAGAAAACTTGTTTGTTTTATAAACACCGTGATAAATGGTTATACATAATATATATATATATATATATTATTATATACGATTTTCTATTCAATGGAGCTTTTTCCTTTCTCTACATATTCAATGTTCATCGTATCGCACACCATACACGAATAAATGTTGAAAATAATTCGGATAAGCGTGATGGCATAAGTCTGCAAAGTATGAAATTCGATTTAAAATGAAAAAAAAAAGACAACAAAGGATCCACATCGCGTGCGCTCCAACCAAATGAAAAAAACAATATATCCTTGGTAATTGATATTATAGTTGTATTCATGTATACATGGGTAGATAATAAATAATAATAATAACACTATATGAAGTGCAATTATAATATCACAGCAGGTATAATAGCAAATAAAGTCGATGAAAAATTAATGTCTTCAAACATGTATCTACAAAGGATTTTATTATAAAAGAAGCCCGTTACTAATTTTAATATGGTAGCGTAAAATCTCAACGAATTGATTGTGAGTATAGATGCGGAAGATATGGCATTTTTCCTAAAGTATTTTTTTTTCTATATAATCATACCAACATAAACCCAATATTCTTATATACTATTCAGAAGCAGAACGTTCAAATATATACCATGTGGAGCTGTAATTTTTATTTTCAGTTGAACGTGAACGAATCCGGACGTTATGTTTCATTGTAGATTAATATAGTTGTAAGTACAACGTAATGGTTGTTATTTTATTTAGATATATACCAACTTTGCCACGATGATTGACCATACCTATAACCAAGGATAACAGTTGGTAAAAAGTACGGCCGATGATCCAATGATAAGCGATTTATCCCTTAAGGTATCGTCGCGAGGGAATCGACTTTTTTTTACGAAAATATTAAAATAATATAATATTACAATATAATACCTCGCGGTGTGTTCAGTAACGCTTTCAGTAAAGTAATTCTCGTCACATTCACGTTCACTGAAGGCTATTTTGGGTCGAGCATAAGATTACGTTCGACTACGTTACCCCATGACACTATTTTTTCAATTTTCTTCAACGCATAAACTACTTGACTCTTTGAGTACATTCAAGTTATACGTTTTGTACGTCGATAAAATGCTACATCAAGTGGATATTGTTGTGCCGATTTTAATGATCATGTTTTTTCGAATTAATTCAACAAGCGAGATACTCGGAGAAAAGATATCGAATCGGAGTACTCGGTACTTTTTAAAAATGAAATGCCCATGTTAGAGGTTCGAGATGACTGCCAGTGATGGTTGAATGTGACGAAATCACGAACCGAAGTAATCGAGTTTAACGAACGTATGATTGTGTGTGATGATAAAAGGAGAATGGAGGAGAGGGGTGATGGTTGAAAATTCTGTTTTCATACTTTCGTGTACTGTATTTATAATAAATTGATTTAATATCATTATCATCACTATAACCGCCAAATTATTACTTGGATAATATAATTATATATGGTAGACGTAACAGTACCAGCGTATTGGAAATCAATTGCAAAGCCGTATTCCCCATCATAAACGTACAAATATTATAAATATTGATTAGTGTGACCCTTTTAAATGTTTTTTTTTTCACTTTTATTCCGAATAATAATTATACGATTAAATGCTCGTAGTCCTACGCCATGCAGTTTTTCTGTCAATGGCTCTTCCACTGTAGCTCATTAATACGTGATAATTCATTTTATTTTATTGGTTTTAATTTATTCTACCTTATTATTTCATGTAGGTTTTAAACTTCAAATCATGCTTGTTGTAAAATATATATATTTACAAATTGTACAATCTCTTTATAAAAAACAAAACAAAATATTCATGGGAATACCACATCATACGCATGAACCAGTGGTGCGTCATAATTGGTGCCACTTTGACCGCGTACAATTACATTTACACTAATTATCCTTACTTGGTACCGATCGTTTATTAGTTGGCCATCATTTATAAATTATAAAATATATCATGGTGTTGCTGCGTATGATATGTCATATGTGTTTGTATATATTACACTATTCAGGCGTACTCAATAAATACACATACAATTATAATATATTCTCGTAATTAAATGTTGTGTATCGTCTACATATTTTTAAAAACGACTATATTCTCCCAAAATTTATTTTTAATAATATTAATTAATTTTTTTATTGTACTGTGAATAATATTAGAAAACCAATGGTTAGTAGGTATAATCGATAAAATCGATAAAATTGTAATTAGCATACCTATTTAGTGTGTCGTGATAATAATATGACAGTGTGGCGTATAGTTGTTTAGTTAGTTATATGCTACAGAAATATGCTTTTCATTCTTGTTCGAAAACAGTGACTGGTCTGATGATTATTTCCTTAACATTTTCTATGTTTCAATAAGAATTTAATACTTGAATATAAGCTAATATGTAACTTAATTCTTTGATCATACTACGTAAATTTAATTGATTATGTTTTAAAAATGCTGTAGTACTAAGAAAAAAACGTTTTCGATAACAAATTAATAAAATAAAGATCAGAGTATATTTTTTTTAAGAAAATTATCATCAATCATATAGTTATTTAGTATCCATCAAATATCACTAGAGATTTTTCTAATATATACGTTTTAAATTGCATCCAGTCGTTTACATGTATAAAAAAAGATTTAACAGGTAATAGGTATTAAATGAATGTATTGATAATATAATTTGCATGAATTCATTAAAAATACAAATTAGGTTACGATAGAATGCAACTATGATTAAATTAAATAAACGAATAACAAGAAAATTATTGAGAAGGAGGGAAACTAACCAGTGATTTAACTACTAACCAGATGCGGATTGGGAGGTATCCAGCACAATATTCTACAATAATACATGGCCAATCATTTATAGTTTTATAATATTTGTCTAGAAACATTGTAGATTGATGTAAAAATATGTATTAGAACACAGGGTGGATATATTAAAATTTTATTTTGTATTTTATTTTTTTCCTTAATTATTTTGACGTTAGTGAATGTAAATGCAATTCAGTGTATTACATTGTATATATATAATAGTAACTAATTATAGACATATTATGGACAAATTAAGAGCATATTTAGACGAATATTTAGAAATTGTTACAATTATAGATACCAATAAATTTTAAAACATACAACTAGGTGTACTTACGTATAAATATTATTTTTATATGAAAAAATATGAAAAGAAATAATATATAAGAAAATAAAGAAGAAGAAAACAAAGACAACAGACATTCGTTTCAATTTGAAATGTTGATACAATTTTGTTATAGCGCACTACTATGATATTTATTCAAGAAAAAAAAATATATGTATGTAGTTATAAAAGTAATGGACAGAACAAAAGTTATTGTTTTTCGCAAACTGATTACTAAGGTAATATTATTTGTTGATTTTGTGTTAATTTTATTTTGATGAATATAAAGTTCTCATTAAATGTTGTGAGTCTTTATGGCGACCAAAATAACAATTAAATAACTAATATTGATGTCTAAGAAAGGGTTTTTGAAAATTCGATAACAATAGAAAACATTACCAAGCCAGAACCGACAAACCTATGAGTTGCATATCTTAGCCCGTAGTTTCGTTTCATGAGATAGATAACCACTACCAGACCAAAACTTATCTTGGTTATAGATACAACTTTCAACTTGGTGTATGTAGAATTCATAACTAAATTAATCATATTACTGGCAAATTAAACTCTGGGAAATGCCGGATAACGAAAGCTAGTATAATATATTTATATTTAATTAATTATTGTCATATGATTTAACTTTTCGAATTTAAACTTAAATTTTAACCACTCTAGGTATAATATTTAAATAATATACAATTGCATAAACTTTAAAACTATAATAATAAGTTTTGTAATGTTGAAGTTCTGAAATAGTCTACGAAAACAAAAATAAATACTTAAACCAAATATTTGATAAAATTACTGAAAATGATTAGAATAAAAATTAAATAAATATATAAAATATAAATTCTACGTTTGTTGACATTTTTGTTACCCTTTTTGGTACTGCAGAGGTAGAATAATAAAATTAAAAAATAAAGAGGGCCAAATCATTTCTTTCTACAGGTATGCACGAAATATATTAAATAAAAAAAAGGAAAGAATGAAAAGAATGCCTGGACGACGAAGATGACGTACGGCATAATGTAGGACTACTGACAGTAGGTATAGTCAGGCATATACGTACGTTAAAATCGAATTACGCACTATATTATATCTGTTGTTGGTCGCTTTTATATGTGTCATATATATATATATATATATATCATATATCAGCTGCCACACAGATGGCCTCAGCCGCATAAAACGCATGTATAATAATATAATAATATATATCACTATATGTACGATGCCATGACAGATATTCATTTTTATCCTTTCACGCGGCTGCAGCGGTGGTGGTCGAAATAGGCAACCTCCCCCCCCCACACAAGAGGAGCGGAAAACATAAATCGCACATTGTGTCGAGAACGCGCGTTCCGTGCAGTGAAGTTCCCGGCTGTGGGGGTAGGGGACGGTTTGTAGGAAACGGTGATTCGACAAAATTTCCATTGGTATATCACAAACCGGGTCTCATCTCCTCGTATCGCGGCAGTCAGATGAATAATGGGCATTGGAGACGAGTGACCAGAAAAATGAAAAATAATAACGATGTAATGACAAAAAAAAAAAAAATAAAATAAAATAAAAAAAACCCGCCTTTGCGATCGGTTCGTTGTTGTTCGTCACTTGCACGCTCAGGAAACACGTATCCGTGGTGTGTATGACATAGCGATGCTATAGGTCTTGTGGCGTAAGGGGGAGGGGTGACAAATTTCAGTTTTCTTGCCGACACGCACGTTCATATTTATTCACTTGAACGTGATATTAATATAGTACGACGTGAACCGAATAATTTAGCAATTTTTCAGCACTGACGCGGAATCATCGCACCACGACAACTCGGCGTTCGCAAAAACGACACGAACAGTTTGTTACGTTGTTCACCGGGATCGCTCACTATTTTGCTGTAAATGTCCATCGCTTATCGCTGAGTAGACACAACAAGAGAAGTCGACGACGATACACCTATATACACCTTGACCCGGTAATGCGCACGCTTTTCCCTAAAATTATATAGCATACCGAATTTGAATTGGTCCTCCTCCCCCCTCCCTCTCACCCTCTTATAACTTTATTATTATATACCTAACGTATATTATAATAAATTACAACCAATAAGGCTCGGACCAGCATACCGTTCGTAAAATATCTTTACTTTTCTGAAATATATAGGAGTAAGTTGTTTGTCCGTTTCAGATCAAACCATGAAAATATTTTTATGCGTATTTTGCATATCACTGAGTTCAAGTACTATTTTATACTTTTTAATTTTTACCTCTATTTTGTGCATAAAATATGTGCCGTTTCTAAAATAGAAAATAGTAAATAATACTAATATTGTAGTACTAATACTAATAGTTGATTTTTGGCACAAGTATTGATATCTTTAGTGCGTAACTAAGCGTTATTTAATGTGAATGTCATAAAGTGACTATACAACTAACTGCGAATGCTGAGCGTAAAACTGTAAATTAACGACTTATCCATAACGTCCTCGTAATTATTACAATACGTCAATACAATTACGTTTTATAAATGGTACATGAAAATGCTATTAAATGTTCAAGGCAACTTAAAAATATGGTTGGTTCCGTACGATGTGCGTTAGATCAAAATTTCGGATAAACCGTAACATTTATAATATAGACATCCGTCTATAAATTTACAACATTTTAATCGGCGACTACTTTGTGCATTTTATTTCTGATTGATGGCACATGGCCGTAGATACACCTGATAAGGCTATATGAGTTTGTATGTGTGCACACACGCGTGCGTATATATTATATGACCGTAATATTGGTGACCGTATAAACCTACCTGGGGCACTGATACATTTATGTAGGTAATCATAATAATACGTGCATTTGAACGGTGAACTTTATCATCAAATATTTTCATACGTATATAATATGCTATAATATACATAACTATGTATATAGGGCTAAATTTCACTCACACACTCGACACTCTACCGTCGGCTGTACAGGGGATTTTCCCCGAAAATTAACTAATTTAATGAAAAGGGCTAATGGATTCTGGTGCAGCATTACTCATTTACAACCATCACCACTTTATATTAGTCAATTTATTCTCTCGTACGATATTCACTCTCTTCCATCCTCCCTCTCTCCGATGTGTCGCTCATCTCCTATTTAACCCATATATTCTGTGTGATGAATCGCGCAGGCTAGTACGTATTATTTTATGTCAACAATTGAAAAATTATAACCATAACAATAATTATATGTGTACAAAAACGGTTGTCGAGTTAAGACAATATTGTTCGCGAGCACTTAACTTCAAGTGCTTCCTAAATCCTAACTCGTGTCCGACAATTACAATATTATGCTCATCAGTTATCTTTTATTTGAGTACGTTTTAGGTTTCACCCACTCACTCACCCTCTCACCCTTTCTCACACACACCATCACTGTCTTCCTGTATCTCGAGCTTAAGATGTAATTTGAACTACAACACATTATTTTTTATGGACATTTTGAGCACCACTGTGTACGTTTCGGGTGATGTATTCCATTGTACAAACAGATGATATTTATATGTTTACATCCGTTTACTCAAAAGTGCTCTAATTTTCTTGTGTTTATGCGTTTCGTCAAAGTATTAAAATGCAATATAGTATACGTAAAATCACCTGTAGAATAATAAACACGAGTTCAAGTTATGCGAAATAGGTCATCTGCAGTGCGCTAATTTAATAAATCTACATTTTTATGAAAACCTTTTGAATACCTATTTGCAACCGAGTTGTATGCAATAACAGAATTATAATGACGGTGAGTATAGCGATTATAGGAAGACACTCAGCAGTACCACCCTTATAAGGAAATTAAGTTAAGTTGTTGTGTTCATTTTGTTATTGAATGAGATCTGTTGGCTATTTTCTTTTGAGCCTTTTGGGTGCATAATGTCCAAGGAAAATTATTTTAAAATCAACCAATTTAAATGGGAGTTTAGATTAGAATGGAAATTGGTGTAGTGATTGGCACGTTAATTCATCACGAGTCAATTCATCATCACGTCAATTTTTGTACGTCAATTCATCGCTTACATTAGCACGCACGTCTATATTTACCGTTATATGGTTTATAATGTTATCATGTTGTACGATTTTGTATTTTTAAATCATTAAACAAATTACCCATCGTTAGTAAAATAGTCATTTAATGTGGTGGATGGTGGACATGGTCAATATCCACCTGTGAAAAAAAAAAATCTAAAGCACAGTGTTTGAAACTTATTTGCTACAATTTTAAAAATAGAACAACTGATGAATATTTACAAAAAGTTGCACGCCATTTACGATTGTATAAGCATAATATTATACTTAATAACTTCTTTTTTTTAAAAAAATATAAAGTTCTTAATCATACCAACATAAAAAACGGGTGGGCCTCGCTTTGCTGTACAGTTGGGGGTGGAGTGTACCTCATTTATAGGATAGGTCATTATTACAATGAATTTGTTAAATTCGAATGCAATGATAGATATCATTGTATACGAATAACGATTCTGCACGGAGTTAATATGTTTTTCTAAAATGTGTATATAATAATATAGTATTTTATATTTAAATTGAATTATAATGCAATTTCGTAAAAATTTAAATTTAAAACAGTCATAACATTTTTCCTCTTAAGTCTGGTAGATTTTTTTTGTATGTAATTTTGAAGGTAAGCTTATGGACAACCTAGTGTTAAAATTTTGAATCTTAAGTATAAACAGAAAAAATTGTATGACTTTTCAACTACAAAATAACTTAAAAATTATCGCGATTTTAACATATTTTATACAAATTTGAACTTTATGGGCTTATAAAAAAAATTTGAGTGAAACGATCACCGTTATTTTCTATTGAAGATAAGTTAAGCTTATTATAAATCTTGTATTAAATTTTCGAGTGTTTTCGGCCAGCCAATTAAATTTTATAGGTGTTTAAAAAAAAAAATTTACAAAAATCGAAAATTTAAATTGTCTATAAATAAGTCAAAATATGTCAAAATACTTTGAAAACTTAACCATGTATAGA